>CM064862.1:86134575-86372091 GCA_032719365.1 Prinsepia uniflora
TATGTTTTATGAACATGATTTGAGATGCCTTCAGTGCATATGAATTAAATATGATTTATATTGTTGATTTGGAATTTTCGTAGAAATTGCGATATTGCACGTAGTTCGTGATTTATGTTTTATATGATATTTGGGCTTAGGCCGAATATTCTATGTGCATGTGTTTTATGTTATTTTGATGGTTTCACAAAGAGGCGTGAAATCAGAAATTGATTAACGGTTTTGAATGATTTCACGGAGATGCGTGAAATCCGTATTCGGGTATGAATCCTAGTTAGAAATCCCCTTTGACTATTGGGATTTGGAAAATGATTTGAATAATGAAATGGATTTTGGATTTAGAAATATCTTTCGGGCGTATGATCCAATTGATTTATGGTTTAACTTAAAGTATAGTCAAAAGTGAGATATATCGGGCCGTGACCCAGTTATGAGATTTATGAAAGATAGTTCAGGAATGAGATCCAGTTATGGATTAGATAGGATTCGAGGAACCCTGGGTTTATGAAGTGTTGACAGACACTGTTTTCAATGATGGTTTTGTAGAAACGGATTTGATGAAACTATATTCCTGACGTGGACCCTGTTGAGATGATTTATGAGAAATAACTGTTTTGATTTGAGTTACAACAGTTATGAAAATGTTTCCATTGTTTTCAAAATGATGATTATGATTTTGAGTTTAAAGACTTGGATTTTATGAGATGGCCTCCGGTTGTGAATATGGTTTCCTGGAGAGCACTCTGAAGATAATGCTTGCCTCTGAGGTACAGAGAGG
Organism: Prinsepia uniflora; assembly: GCA_032719365.1. Lineage (NCBI taxonomy): Eukaryota > Viridiplantae > Streptophyta > Magnoliopsida > Rosales > Rosaceae > Prinsepia > Prinsepia uniflora. The sequence goes on from CM064862.1 coordinate 86,135,354, forward strand.
TCACGATGCGCCTACTATCAAGCAGTCGAGGGAGACTCGACTCAGGAGTGCGGATGATATATGAGATCGATCGTTGATGTGTTCACGATGATTTGGAGATTGTTGGCTAGTGATGTGTTCACAGTGACATGCTCGGATCAGAGTAGTCCTTGAGCATATGGGCACGCGTTGCTGGGATTGGATATCGTGACTGATGATGATCTTGGGGATGGGTCAATGGATATTCTTAAATCCAAAGAAAGAATAAGGCCCCCAAAGAATGAAGATACTGCAAAGAATGCTACTATGCCTCCATTATACGCATACCCAAAGCTTCTTGAGAAACCAGTTCCAGTTGTTAAGTTAGAGAGAAATAATGTGGGTATCTGGGTTTTTTTAGTTGGAAGAAGTTATGGATATCTGGGGTTTTCTTGTTGGATGGAGTTGTGGATATTTGGGTTTTTTTGGTTGTATGAAGTAGTGGACATTTGGGTTTTCTTCGATATTATGTTAATGGGTTAGATTGATGAGATATAAATAGATATGGTGTTATGATGACGATGGAGATGTGGATTTTGGTTGAGAAGAAGAAGAAGAAGAAGAAGAAGAAGAAGAAGAAGAAGAAGAAGAAGAAGAAGAAGAAGAAGAAGAAGAAATGAGAAAGGAAATTGGTGAAAAAATAGTGGTATGACAAAAATTCCCTTCTAATTTTGGCCAACTCACAAGCGGACTAGATTAGTGACTTGCCACGTGTTCTTTTAACGGTTCAATGGATGGAAAATGTGACAGAGATACTTTTTTGAAATCGAAAATAAAGTTTGGGTCTGGAAATGAAACTTTTTATAGGTCGGGTACTTTTTGAAATCGACATTATAGTTTTTGTACTTCTATGTAGTTTGTCCTTAAATTTTTTTCCAAAGTCTTATTAAAAAATTTCAATTTTTGGACTAAATTTCTACTATTTTTGTTAAGTGTAATTGATATCGATAGTAAGATAATCAGTAAAATAAGGTGGAAAGAGTAAATATTAAAAAAGTATGAGAGAAAGAAGAAAGTACGAGAGAAAGAAGTGTTTTTCAATTCTATCTCCATTAGTGTAGAATCAATATGTACCAATTAATTATCTTACTAACAAATTGAGAAGAAAAGGATGGAAGTACAAGTATTAACTATAGCAAAATAATAATAACAATAATGTTCTTATGTATGTGTCATAGTTATTTAAAGGATGTTTATATTTTTTTTTTCTTTTGATAATGTTAATCCTACAGTTTTATTTAGGTAACAACGAAGTTCTATATATACAAGATCATTTTCAAAACAATTCATTACGTTTGAAGTTGCATGCATTGGAAATGCATATTTGTGCATTGATTTTGGTGGTTGAATTTCATCATATCTATTTAGATGATGAATCTCAAGACTTGATGTATCAGAAAAATATAATTTGAACTAGAACTTGTCCATTTTGGAGCGCGCAACATAGACTGTCTGTGAGTAGATGTTGATTTATAAATATGATGCATGCATAATTGTTTTATATGTTTTATGAACATGATTTGAGATGCCTTCAGTGCATATCAATTAAATATGATTTATATTGTTGATTTGGCATTTTCGTAGAAATTGCGATATTTCACATAGTTCGAGATTTATGTTTTATATGATATTTGGGTTTAGGCCGAATATTCTACGTGCATGTGTTTTATGTGATTTTGATGGTTTCACAAAGAGGCATGAACCCGAGAATTGATTAACGGTTTTGAATGATTTCACGGAGATGCGTCAAATCTGTATTCGGGCATGAGTCTTAGTTGGAAATCCCCTTTGACTATTTGTAACGACCCGTCCCAAATTCCTAGATTAGATTAGTGACTAATCACGATTAGTGAGGCTAATCCGTGATTAGTTGAGCGAAATCGGACGAACGATGCAAAATGATCGTTTTGCCCCTAGTCGTGGCAAAACATTGACTTTTCATTCGGGAGGTCAAATGGACTTTGACCGATGACCGTGACGTAGTTCGTGACGTCACGAGTTCATAGACAGGTGGCACGTTCAATTCCGACGTTCGTGGAGGAAGTTATGACGTTCGGAAGTTTAGGGACATTTTGGTAATTTTAGTTAAAAGGGGTCAAATGTTTACTTTTTGACCAAGAGGTCCAATGGCCGAGGGCCAAAAACTGTTCCGTAGATAGGGACGATACGAATCCGTAGGCAGGCGGCATACATAGACTGTCTGTGAGTGGATATTGATTTATAAATATGATGCATGCATAATTGTTTTATATGTTTTATGAACATGATTTGAGATGCCTTCAGTGCATATCAATTAAATATGATTTATATTATTGATTTGGCATTTTCGTAGAAATTGCGATATTGCACTGTTTCAGCCCAAACCCAAAACTCCAACTCAAGCTGCTCAACCTAAAACTCCAACTCAAGCTCAACCTAGTTTTTATAGAATTGTATGTTTTTATATACAGCTCTATATCCCACTATTCCATTTTTATTGAAAAGGTTACTTGGGTCATTGCAATTTGATATAGGGAATTCACCAAATTCAATTTTTTTTACCCACTTTGATCCTGTTGCTTTTACTATACTGAGTGACAGTTAGAAGTAACATAATTCCACAAAGAATCTCTCAGGAACTAGCCCTTCGGGTAACTCTTCATAGAACTTACTATAATTCAAGTAGATTTGTGATTAGTGACGATCTTACCATGTCTCGATTTTGTGATCGAAATGTTAAGTCAATTCTCCAAACCCAATAGGTTCACTCTTTACATTGTCTCAATATTCAATAATGATATTTAAGCTCAACTCACACTTTTATAATTAGGTAGGTATAAGTGAGTTTAGTAGGGCCGACCCAAGTGAGCTTAGTAGGCTCGACTCATAAAACTCGATAAAAGCCCGACCCAAACCCGTTCCGACAAAGAACATGAGTTTTCATATTTATAATAAGCCAGCTTGACCTAGGCTTCGACATTGGGCCAAATTTTTTGGGCTTGGGCCGGACCGGGCCGGGCTTATTAAATAATTTTTAAATTTGCGGGTCAGGCCGGGCGGGCTTAATGACATAAAAAAGAGCCCATGGGCTTTTATCGGGCCGGGTTTATATCGGGCTTTTCGGGTCGGGCCTATTAAGCCCACTTGGATCAGGCTTACGTGGGTTTTTGCAATAAATTATATGTCAAATTTTAAAATTACAAAAAAATATTAATAATGAAAAAAAATACACAAAGGTACAAAAATGTGGTCTCGTTAAAATAAAATACTCAATGGTCCAAAAACGTTGGGCTTATTAAGTAGGTGGATGAGTGGTTAGGGTTTGTATTGGGTATTGAGTATTGAGTATTGGGTTTTTAAAAATAAATTAGGTGGACTTGGGGCTGAGATTTAGGTTTGGGTTGAAATATTAGTATTAAGAATGGGTTGAGTATTAATTTTTAAATAATAAATATTTTATATTTTCGGGCTTATGGGCCGGGTTTATTACGCGCGGGTCGGGCTGGGCTTATCGGGCTTTATCGGGCTCGGGCCTATCGGGTTTGAACACCATAAGCCCAAGCTCAGCCTGCTAACTCTCGGGCCGGGCTAGCCCACGGCCCATAGCGGGTCGGGCCGGACTTTTGTCCATCGGGCTTATCGAGCCCTCATAAGCCCATGGACTTTTGGGCCAAATGGTGAAGCCTAGCTTGACCTGACCCGATATTTTTTAAATTATGAAATAAACCCCACCCGGCCTGGCCGAAGCCCAAAAATTTTAAGCCAGACTTACTCGACCTAGTTCAAGCCTAAAAATTTTAGACCGAGCTGGTCCGACTCGGCCAAATGATGAGACCTAATCGCAGATACCTCTATCCTTGTCCAATGTCAAAGGAAGAACGCTTCGGCCATTTGCTAGAGTTAGGATTTTGGCCCAAACGTCGAATTCTATTTGCTACATCATGATTCAGTTTCTCAATCTTCAAGATCGCCATCGCCTTCAGTGTTGGCAAGGTCACAGGGTTCTCTCTGCCCCTCTCCTCTCTGTCTTTGCAATTTCTTGATTTCTTTGTGAATTTGAAATCTGCATGGAAATTTCGAACTTGCTTGCTTGGGTACATAATAATCATTTAAAGAGAACGAATTTTCAACTTCGCAATAGGAAAATATTCAAGTAAGCGAATTTAACAATTGATGGGACATGAAATTGATCGTAGAAACTTGGCGACAAACAATTTGATGATAATAGTGATAGTTAAGGTGGTGTTAGGTTAGTCTTCTTCGTTGTAAGCATGGGATTGAATCAATTGGTCATTTCCCTAGTAGGACTTTGGGTAACCGTAGCATGGCGGTCTTGTGCTGCAGTAGGTTGTTTGGAAAATATAATTTTCTCGGGGCTGGAGCCGTCCACTCATTCTGTCCGTATTTAATTATGAGCTCAACCACTTACCTAGGGTGGAAGGCACTGGATTTCTACGGTGTAGATTGCTGAATTTTAGTACACACAGATGGCATATTTGACTAGAGTGACAGTGAAGGGCTTTTTGTCTAAATGTCATCTCAGCTTCATTGATTTTTTTGCTTCATTTGTTGGGTTTAGCTCATGAATTGATGCATACATATCTGTAATAGTAAGACTTAAAAGTGAAATATATGTGTATCGACTGTTCACATAGGCTTTGGCAGAGAATTAAGAATGATACCACTGATTCTGAAGCTTGTAATACTCATACTAGGAAGCCTAGCTGTAGGTGAAGACATTAGTTTCACCTACAATGATTTCAAGTCTGCCAGGCTTAGCCTAGATGGCATAGCCCAAATTACATCCAATGGTCTTTTGATGCTGACAAATTATACTCAACTAAGCATCGGCCATGCTTTCTACCCCAACCCACTAATCTTCAAGAACCCATCCAGTGCCACTGCTTTTTCCTTTTCGACGACTTTTGTCTTTGCTATCAGATCTGAATTTGGAACGGACTTGGGTGGCAATGGATGTGCCTTTGTCATTGCTCCAAAAAGAGGGATTCCAGGAGCTTTTCAAAGCCAGTACCTAGGCCTTTTCAATCGGACCAACAACAACAATGCAAGCAATCATATTTTTGCTGTAGAGCTTGATACTTTTCAGAACAACGAGCTTGATGACATCAACAACAACCATGTTGGGATTGATATCAATGGTCTGCATTCTGTGAAATCAGCACCAGCAGCATATTATGTTCCGAAGATTGGTAGGTTCAGAAACTTGACCCTCATCAGTGGTCAACCGATGCAACTTTGGGTGGAGTATGATGGTATACAGAAGCAAATCAATGTCACTTTGGGTCCAATCAATGTTGATAAACCCCATATTCCATTGTTGTCTTTGAAGCGTGACCTTTCCATGGTCCTCAACAAAAGCATGTATGTTGGCTTCTCCTCTTCCAACGGTGCAGTCCAAGCATCTAATTATATTCTAGCTTGGAGCTTTGCCATGAATGGTCAGGCTCAAGAACTTGTTCGCTCACAACTTCCCAAGCTGCCTCGGATAGGAGCTAAAAAAATATCTCTTCTCTTGACCATCGGTGTGCCTGTAATGTCTGTGAGTTTGGTTTTGATAGCAATTTCAGGTTTAATTTATACCATAAGAAGGAAGAAGAAGTTTGCAGAGCTCCTTGAAGATTGGGAGCTCGAGTATGGTGCCCAAAGGTTTAAATACAAAGAGTTATATTTCGCCACAAAAGGGTTCAGGGAAAAGGAGCTTTTGGGAAGTGGGGGATTTGGAAAGGTGTATAAAGGCATTTTGCCTACTTCTAAGACTGAGATTGCAGTGAAGAGGGTCTCACATGAATCAAGACAGGGGATGAAGGAATTTATTGCGGAAATTGTTAGCATTGGTAGGCTTCGTCACCGAAATTTGGTACCCCTCTTGGGCTATTGCAGAAGGAAAGAGGAGTTGCTTTTGGTCTATGATTACATGCCTAAAGGAAGCTTGAACAATTACCTCTATGACCAACCTAAGGTCATTCTGGATTGGAGCCAGAGATTTGGAGTCATCAGAGGAGTAGCTTCTGCGTTGGTTTATCTCCATGAAGAATGGGAACAAGTTGTGGTTCACAGAGATGTGAAGGCTAGTAATGTATTACTTGATAGGGAACTGAATGCAAGATTGGGAGATTTTGGCCTTGCAAGATCATACGACCATGGTAAGGACCCTCAAACCACGCGTGTAGTTGGAACGCTTGGGTATCTAGCTCCGGAACATACTAAGACCGGCAAGGCCACAACAAGCACAGATGTGTTCTCTTTCGGGGCATTTTTGCTTGAGGTTTCCTGTGGAAGAAGGCCAATCGAGATACAAGATCCAGATAAGGAGTTGATTTTGGTTGATTGGGTGTTTTCTTGTTGGAAGAGAAATAGTATTCTTGAGGCAAGAGATCCAAACTTGGGCCTAGAATTTGTACCTGATCAACTGGAATTGGTAATGAAGCTTGGGCTACTGTGCTCTCATTCAGAGCCTTTGGCTAGGCCTAGCATGCGCCAAGTTGTCCAGTATTTGGATGGTGGCGTTCCTTTGCCGGATTTGTCACTTCTTGGTCTTTCTTCTAGTGGCTTGACGTTTGCATACCAGGAAGGTTTTGATGATTTTACGATGTTAGATTCAACTTCTTTGGAATATAAGTCTTCACTGTCATGATATGTCGTTGAGTCACTCCTCTAAGTATTCTATGAGCATTGATTGAAGCACAATTTTGATTTTGCGTGGGAATTGGAATTCAATTTTGATTGTATGCACCTTTGAATGTTGCCTCTTGTTATTAGCATGTATCATGTTTATGTAAAATTTATAGTGCAACAGTCCGTATGTAAGGTAGGTGAAATAAATTATTCTAATTTTCCAGGTGTGCTTATGTATTGATATGAAATTTGATTCGCTCTCAGTTTCTTCATGTCGAAATATTTGCACCCTCTGGTAGCTTGATCCTCTTCATTCATACTGGCAATTCTCGCACAAAAGTTAACTCAAACCATGAGTCAATCTCCCCTTATAATGTGTTCCATCTTTCGTGTATATAACCTTGCGTCTATTTTTCTCATCCCAAGAGAGATAGGTAGATACAACGAGAGATAGCTAACTGAATACACACCTGGACTTTCAGATTCTCCAAAAAAGTACAGCTAATTATCCATCTCAAGAATCGTAATTGAATTCGAAATTATAATAGTAATTTTGGTCTCTAGTTATATTGCATTTACATAAACAGAAAAGTAGATATCCTGTTGATTGTTATTGCCTTTTAATTAACGGGATGAGGAATTCCCTATATGGACTTGCATCACATCTGTTTTTTTTTTTTCTTTTTTTTCTGTTGTGTAAAGTGGACCAAGATTAACATTAATTCTTGAACAAAAGAACACAATGTGGCGGCAAGTCAATAATTTAGCATTCGTCTAAGTGGACTGCTTGCTATTTCAATTTTTCAGCTGTCACATTATGAAGCAGAAGCTAACTTCCCCAATTGAATGTCATAGCAACAGCGCATCGGCCAATTCTCTGAGCTTCGGTTTTGGCCGAAACCTCCATTATTGGAGTTGAAGCTTGAGACCTCTCCTCCACTAAGCACAGCGTTGGATTGGTTACAGTTTTGTCTGTCCCTGTGCCTTTGTTTCTATGCAACCTACAGTGCCAATATTTTAGCATTGAGTTGATGGTTTAACCAATTTGCGTGGATATTTCAAACTTTCCTCATGTTGTTTGGTAGATAGTCATTTTAAAAGAATGATTTTTATTTTGGACCACTTGGGTAATATGTGGTAGTCCAACCTTGTGGGCCATAGTATTGACCATGGCAACTTGGGCACTGACAATTTGCTCATAACCGTGACACTTTAGATGGTGGTGAAATTCGGATATGCATGAAAATTTCAAATTTTTTACCTGTGAATGTGTCACACAATCGTTAAAGAAAATGAATTTTCCATTTTTCAATGGGAAGAAATTCAGAGAAACATGTGGTTGTCCAACCTTGTGGGCCATAGTATTGACCATGGCAACTTGGGCACTAACGATTTGCTCATAACAGTGACAGTTAAGATGGTGAAATTCGGATATGCATCAAAATTTCAAATTTTTTACATGTGTCACACAATCATTAAAGAAAATGAATTTTCCATTTTTCAATGGGAAGAAATTCAGAGAAACCTGTGGTGGTCCAACCTTGTGGACCATAGTATTGACCATGGCAACTTGGACACCGACAATTTGATCATAACAATGACACTTAAGATGGTGATGGAGGCTCTTGCTCATTGTATGTTTGGGAATGAATTAATTGGTTACTCCACTAGCAGGACACCTTGGATCAATGTAAAACGGAGCGTCTTTTGTGCACATTACCTTATGGTAGAATTCATTGTCATCTGCTCTTGACCAGCCAACCACTATCTGCATGACCGGGACCACTATCGGGATTGTTGTGTTTTTTCCACAAGAACGACTAATTCCCGAGGATGCAAGGCACTGGACTTGTACCATTGGTTCATTTTGATGGGTATAGTTGATGGCCTTATGCATAAATTTATATGTGGTGGTAAGACTTGAACTGAAAGATATTTGTGCACATTAAGCATGATAAGCGTAGTCTTTCAGCTTGCAATGCTCTTTTGTGCACATTACCTTACGGAAGAATTCATTGTCATCTGCGCTTGACCAGCCAACCACTATATGCATGACCGGGACCACTATCGGGATTGTTGTGTTTTTTTCACAAAAAACGACTAATTCCCGAGGGTGCAAGGCACTGGACTTGTACGATTGGTTCATTTTGATGGGTATAGTTGATGAGTTTATGCATAAATTTATATGTGGTGGTAAGACTTGAACAAAGATATTTGAACTGAAAATTCAGAGAGTTTTTTATTTTTGCAGAGAATTAAGCATGATAGGCATAGTCTTTCAGCTTGCAATGCTCAAACTAGTAAGCTTAGCAGCAGCTGAAGATGTCAGTTTCGCATACAATGGTTTTCAGTCTGCTAATTTTAGCCTAGATGGCGTAGCCCAGTTGACATCCAATGGTCTCTTGGAGCTTACAAATGAGACCGAAATGGGCCATGCCTTCTACCCTAACCCAGTAACCTTCAAGAACTCATCCAATGCCACTGCCACTGCTTTCTCCTTCTCTACCACTTTTGTTTTTGCTATCAAATCCAAATTTGGAATTCATTTCGGTGGCCACGGTTTAGCCTTTTTCATTGCTCCAACAAGAGGGTTCCCTGGTGCTTTACCAAACCAGTACCTAGGCCTTTTCAATGACTCCAACAACGGAAATGATACCAATCATGTTGTTGCTGTAGAGCTTGACCTTTCAAAGAACATCGAGTTTGGTGACATCAACTTCAACCATGTTGGAATTGATATTAATGGTTTGAACTCTACGAAATCAGCTCCAGCAGGATATTTTGCTCTTCAAAATGGCGGTTTCCGGAACTTGACCCTGATCAGTGGTCAACCAATGCAAGTTTGGGTGGAGTATGATGGTATCCAGAAGCAGATGGATGTCACTTTGGGTCCAATCAATGTTGATAAACCCCATATTCCACTGTTATCTTTGAAGAGTGACCTTTCCATGGTCCTCACCAAGACCATGTATGTTGGCTTCTCCTCTTCCGCTCGTTCATTCTTCACATCTCATTATGTTTTAGGATGGAGCTTTGCGATCAATGGCCAGGCTCAAGAACTTGTTCTCTCACAACTTCCTGAGCTTCCTTGGTTAAGAGGTAAAAGATCTAAGCTTTTGACCATTGGTGCACCTGTGATGTCTATGAGTTTGGTCTTTCTAGCAATTTCAGGTTTATTTTATGCCATAAGAAGGAAAAATAAGTTTGCAGAGGTGCTTGAAGATTGGGAGCTTGAATATGGACCTCAAAGGTTTAAATACGAAGAGTTATATAGGGCCACAAACGGGTTTAGGGAGAAGGAGGTTTTGGGAAAGGGGGGATTTGGTAAGGTCTATAGAGGCATATTACCTACTTCAAAAACTGAGATTGCGGTGAAGAGGGTCTCGCATGAATCAAGACAGGGAATGAAGGAGTTTATCGCAGAAATTGTTAGCATTGGCAGGCTTCGTCACCGAAACTTGGTACCACTCTTGGGCTATTGCAGAAGAAAAGAGGAGCTGCTTTTGATCTATGATTACATGCCGAACGGAAGCTTGAACAAGTACCTCTACAACCAACCTAAGGTCACTCTAGATTGGTGCCAGAGGTTTAGAATCATAAGAGGTGTAGCTTCAGGATTGGTATATCTTCATGAAGAATGGGAACAAGTGGTGGTTCACCGAGATGTGAAGGCCAGTAATGTATTACTTGATGGGGAATTCAATGCAAGATTAGGAGATTTTGGCCTTGCAAGATTATATGACCATGGGAAGGACCCTAAAACTACACGAGTAGTTGGAACACTTGGTTATCTAGCTCCGGAACATACAAGGACAGGCAGGGCCACAACTAGCTCGGATGTGTTTTCTTTCGGGGCATTTTTACTTGAAGTTGCTTGTGGAAGAAGGCCAATAGAGCCACACGGTCAACATCAGGAGGTGAATTTGGTTGATTGGGTGTTTTCTTGTTGGAAGAACAGTAATATTTTGGAGGCAAGAGATCAAAACTTGGGGGCAGAATATGTAGCAGAGGAGGTGGAGTTGGTGTTGAAGCTTGGACTTTTATGCTCTCATCCGGAGCCTTTGGCTAGGCCAAGCATGCGCCAAGTTTTGCAGTATTTGGAAGGTGACATGCCTTTGCCTGAGCTTTCACTTCTTGGTTTTTCTTCAACATTTGCACACCGTAAAGGTTTTGACGATTGTGCAATGTCACATCCTGCTTCTTCGACGAGGGGCTCATCATATTCATCATATATTGCACCTTCAGTTCTCTCTGGCGGTCGCTAAATGCTGATTTAAGCAACATAGCACATCTTTAATTTTTGCCTCCAGTTATTGTCCTTTTTTACTTTTATATAAAATTACTGGTTGAACTATCTTCCTAGCAGCAGTGCTTAATTTATCCTACTATGTTTATGTACTGATTCGAAATTAGACTCAGAGTTGGCTATCTATTTCTTCATTTCTCACATCTGAAATGTTTCATTTGTTTATACGGAAGTATTTGCATCAGGTTGATCCTCTTCATTTATACCAGCAATTGTTGCACAAAAGTTCGCATTCCATGAGCACTGGAGAGCATAACCCTTGTAATCTAGTTGTATATTACCTTTGTGTCTAGATATTAACTTGAAATCTTAGGGTTCACATCATGGAGCTGACAATTCTATCAGGTCGTCATTGAGTCTGGTAATTAGGATTCTGTCCCGAATTGGAAGCCATAGCCATGCATTGGTAAATGATGTACTAATTTTTGTGCTTTTTATTTATGATCGGTTCACTTTTGAAATTTTTTTGTTTGTTTGTCAAAACACAGAATCTCTTTTGAATTTGTGTATGATAGATAAGTGCAGATAAAAATTAGAAATAGTCGTCGTTTCTAATGTTATATACATAACCAATTCGTCTTGACCAAAAAAAAAATTACACAACACCGCCTGTTTATGTAAATATATGTAAGTCCTCAAAGTGTAGATTGTTGAGAAAATAAAATAATTGATTACGTACATTTTAATTAAGTTGAATGAAATGATTACGGAGAGATAAAATTCTGTAACATGCTGCAAGTACATATTGCTGCATTGAATTTCGTCTGTTTACATGATGAGGTTGATAGCTTGAAGCCTTGAAGTAGATAGCGAGAGCTATGGTCATTCTGGACATGCAGATACAGAGATACTTCCACTAACACCGCCCAATGTCAAAGAAAGAACGTTAGAATGTTGAAGCTTGGATTGAAGACTTTGGGGTTGGAAGCCCTCGGTCTATCCCTTAATTTACTGACTAGAAAACACACCGTTGGACTTAGCTTTCTTTATAATAAAGTGCACTATTTATGCTGCTAATTGACAGTTTGGATTGGGTACTCTTCCAGCCTAAAACCCCGGCTTTTGTCAAGTACTTGTGGAGTGAACGGGCACAAGTGCAGAAGATATGACAAATTACAAGTGCAGAAGATACCGATATTCCTTTTAAACGAGGCGTAATCAAGGATGAAAATATCGATATCGACGGATATATCGCTAGTTAAATTTATGGATATCTCGCCCCAAATATCGGTATCATATCGTTTACGGTAAATAAAAATAATGGAAATTCGATTTAAAAGTTGGAAATTTAGAATGAAACTTTGGGAAAATCTTAAGTGCTCAATGATGGTTATATATAACTAATAAAATTATAAAATAACTTTGATATAATAAATATATGATGAATAATATGATGTAATATGATTCTGACGATAACTAATAATGTAAAATATTAAATATAAATATAAATTGAAGTGAGTTATTATAATTGAAAGTTAAAATATTTAAAAATATAACAATAAACATACAAAATCATTGTAAGAAAAATGATAAAATGTTTAAAATATTTAAAATTGGAAAGAAAAAAAGATGAAAAAAGATGATCAAACTTTGTTAAAAAATTGGAAATAATGGATATATTTAAAATTGGACAAAAATGAAACAAAAAAAAAGACCAACCTTTGTTGAAAAATTGGAAAAAATGAATAAAGAGGGGGGGAATTGAAAAAAATGAATAACAAGGGAGATGAAAAAGAAATTGAGAAAAATGAATAAAAAAGGAGGGGGAAAACTGGGAAAAAAATGAATAAAAAGGGAGAGAGAAAAAAAAAACTGAAAAAATTGAATAAAATGGAAAAGAGAAAAAAAATCTGCAATTTGGACAGGGCCGGGGGGGGGGGGGGGGGGGGGGGGGGTCGAACCCGTGACCCCCCAAACTTAACCAACAGCTAAAAGCCATCTCTGCTACACTTCATTATTGTTATTTAAGATCGTTTAATATATAAGTATACACATTACCAGTCATCCCTAACCTTCAGCCAGGTCTGCAACTCGGGTTTTTCGATTCGTCGGCATGACCCGACTCAATCTCTCTCGCTTTACGTCTAAATTTCACGAATTAATAGTGTATTTTCATCATTTTGATCTTAGGAATGAATCTGTGGGCTCAAAACAAGATAATTGTTCGATATTTTGACGAATTTTTTTCCCCCCTTCTTATGTGTCGCCGGGTAAAAATACTGAAATTTCGGCGATATTTACCAATATTTTCATCAATAGACGTAATTCAGAGACAAGGTTTATCTAGAAATTTACGACTGCGATGGACATCAGTTGAATCATACCAAATGAGTGTCAGAGCAATATGATTGAAAGTCAGACATATTAAGGGATTTAGAGTGTTTGTATTTCCCGAATCCGTCTGAATGTCAATAGGGATGAGGGAAGAAAGCTGAGCCCTTAGTTGGGAGTGTGTGTGAGAAAGAATCTCAATTGGGATCTGAAAGTCATATTTTTCTCGTAAACTTTTATTAAAGAAGTCTTTTCGGGATATTTTATCTTGAGTTTATTGGTTTAATTAATTGTTTGAGTGTTATATTGGTTAACCATTACGAAAATTTCTCATCCTTTTATATATGTCCTAAAAAAGCATTTATGAGCAATTCGTTCTCCCAAGAAACCCACAATTGATCTTGCTTTTCTAAAACATCTTCTTTGTCTCTAATAAGGGACGTCGCCTAATTATTGCCGCCTTTTTTTGGTCTTTTAGTAACTCAGAGCATCTGATTTATAATAAAAAAAATCAAAATAGACATACAGACATACAGCAAATTAAGCAAATTTAACTTAAATTTTAACTTTTCTATTGAGATTAGCTACTAATAACTAGCTGCATCTCGCTAACTATTTCTTCATCTCGTTTCCCTCTCATTTATTCTTCATCCACTTTTCTTCGCAAGCTCTTATTCATTCCCAAAACTCATCATCATTTGCATTTACAAACTCTAAACTTTTGTGGGTTATCCAAAAAATTCAAAGAAAATCAAACGAATTTCCAATTTTTTTTTTCCGTTTTTAGGACGTTAATTGACTCGGAATTTTCGTATAAGGTTATGAAAAGTATGTTTATATATATATATATATATTTGGAAAATTGAGATTTTAATGTTTCGCAACTTTCAGGTAACTATTGGGAAGAGCGAGTTGCCGCGAACAGAGCTTGGATATGATAATTTTAACACATTCAACAATTAGAAGGAAGAAAGGAAAAAGAGTTAAAAGTTTTACCATAAACCACAGTGATTACATTGAGCAAAATGATATTCCTTACTTTTTTGGAAGCAAAAAATATCATTCGTCACATATCTCATCCCAAACAAGGACTTGAAGCTAAAGGTTACTACTCTAATTTTCTCTTGAGATGGATTCTCATTTGAAATTTTAGCTATTGTGTTTGGCTTCGAATTCGTTTTATCAAATTTTACCGTTCAAATGGACATATCTATTTGAACCTTTAAAAAACTAACTATATATGTAGTGAATTGTCCGAATTATGGGTTGGGTCGAATTTACACCCAAAATAGACATATTTATTTGAACCGTTAAAAAATACGTTAAAAATTAGTCGTTGCAGGAAAATTATGTTGTTATATATTCAAATTTGAAAAATGAATTTAATATTGAAAGTTGGTGAAAATATAGAGAGTTCGATTTTAATAGCTGTAAAAACTAGTTAGCTATTAATAAATTTTGTTAAATTTTATACTCTAAATGAATTAAATTCATTTCGTCCTTTCCACTTTCGCGGCTTTGTCGGATTCACTTCCATAATATTTTCAATTTGTAAATAGGCAGTTAATTTCATCATTACCTCTTGCTTTCGTCCTCCTCCTGCAAATCGTGATTATCTTCCCCAAAACTTCCTCGCTTTCTTCTTTGTCAGAAATCCATGGCTCCTAAAGCAGCTTCGAAGGGTGAAAATCCGGCGTGGTCATCCAATTCTTTTGCATGGGTTCATCTTTTTACTTCGAGAAACGAGTCTCGATTTGCTAAGCCCTAGCTACCTTGGGTGTGGAGGATAATTAAACTATTCCACGATATGCTTTGAAGTAATAGGTTCATATGGTAAGCATTTCATGCATACATCTTTGTTTGTCTTAAGACTTGAGTCTTCGTTGTGCTGCTTTGTATTTTTAAAATAATACCACTAATACGGTTGATTTCCGAATTGGTCCTATGACCCTAAAACTCTTGGATCTGTTAGTTTTGTTTTGGTTTTATAGGTTCATATGGTAAGCATATCTTTGTTCGTCTTAAGACTTGAGTCTTCTTTGTGCTGCTTTATATTTTTAAAATAATACCACTAATACGGTTGATTTCCGAATTGGTCCTATGACCCTAACATTCTTGGATCTGTTAGTTTTTTTTTTTTCCCCTGAAAATGCATCTTATTAATTAAACGTCAATAAGAACACCAACATCCTTAGCGAGAAGGTTAAACAACCAAGTTGGCTCAAAATCGGCCCAAACATGGTACCCACTCTTACTCCTAACATGGTTAGTAACAACATGTGCCACCATGTTACACGTCCTAGGGGCAAATTGGAAAGTAATCGACATAAAAGATTCACAAAATACATAAATATCATGAAAGATATTGGTAGGAGTACCATCATTAATGACACGACCCATCCCAATCCCCCCCGGGATTACCATGTGATGTGCCATGCTCCCGTCTGACAAGAGGTGTCGGACAAGGGATAACCTATTGCCATTGCCCAAACGGGCTTCCAGAGTGCATAAGGATCGATGGAGGAGGTGTGCGATGCTCAAGTCTCTGCTGCAGTCGCATCCGGAATCAACCTGAAGGGCATTAAAACAAAAGCTGTGAGTGGACGAAAATAAACAAGTCTGTTTAAAACATTTATAAGACATTTATGCCCCTCAGTAAAAACATATGCATGCGCCAAAAACCAATGATCACACATTTATTTAGAAATAACCATTAGGGCCTTAGCCCGGAAACCAAAGCATAGTTTCAATTTCCAAAAGTCAATCCAAGAGTTATTTCATCAATCCAGTAATATTCATTTATTATTTTTCCATCTCCGGCATCCCCGATGCCTAGCGTCCTAGACGCTTGACGTTCCAGACGTCATATCTCACGGTATTAAGCAACGCGTGCTGCCCGGGGTCTCACCGGGTCCATATCTCTGACATCCCCGATGTCTGACGTCCATGATGTCCAGCAATCCTGCTCCTGGATCACTATACGGTTCGGTAGCTCCGTACAATGAGCCCTCGCAGGCAATGCACCGTGACTTCTCCAGTGTCCCCGACACTTGGAGGAGACCAAGATATATATATATATCCTCATATCGAGATGGTTTTATGGAACACATTTTATTATTCATTTCCAAAATATCACAAGGGCCCTGCCCCGAATTTCCATAAAACCGTCATAAGTCCAAATAGTTGATTTAAATCCAAAACCATTTATTCAATTCCATTTTAGGGTCCCCGACCCGAAATCGCATATATAAATCAACTGGGCCCCTGACCCGATTTCGTAAGTCAACTGGGCCCCTGGCCCGATTTCAACAAGTTAACTGGACCCCTGGCCCGATTTTACTTTATCAAATCCGTAACCGTTTCATGAAATCATATCCATCCATATTTATGGAAATCAGTGCAAATCCAGAAAACCTTGATTCACGTGCAAACACGTAAATCACCCCGAAATGCGTGAAAACATATAAATTCACTGATATCCAAAATAAATCATATAATCACAATTATAACAATCATGAAACAGTTATGCATGCATCGAATTTATAAAACCAATGTCCACTCACAGACCGTTTAACCGAGCACCTCGATACGCGTGCCATAGGCCTTCCCGGGCCACACCACTAACACCGGGACTCCCAATCCTGTCCAAATCACATTAGAGGGTCACTCACCTCCACATTAACATCCCATTAAAGTCCCGTAATTTTCCCGAATTTTTAAGTATTTTTAAACTGGATTTAAAACTTTCGGACGTCCCGAACAATATCGAGACGGAATCCCATCGACACGAAACCAACGCCAAAATGTTCGTTACATTGTATAGGACAAAAGTCATGTTGGAAGTTTCCGAAAATTACCTCAAACGCGCCCCCACGCGCCGGTTGAACTCCCTGCGCGTGAAACCCACGCGCCGGGTACTGTTCATCATCGTCCAACCCGTATCACTGTAAAACGGGTCGCCGTGACCCGCGGGCCAACCCGACTGGTTCTCAGTCATTTCTCCATCATTTTGGACGGGGTTTTCACCTGCAAGACCGTCTGAGTTCAACCAACAGTTCTGTGGAATCAAAAACCAGAAGTAACGTCAGGATCGTACCTCCCCGATCGAGAAGTTCACGGCCAAAACTCATCCGTCGACTGCTCTCAGCTCCGACCACCATTCTCGTTGAAAACGGTCCCTATAGACTCGTCTCATCCTCTGAGTCATCATCCTGCTCACTAGATCGACTAAAACGTCGTAAAATCCAAGCTGCCATTTTAGACCCGAGAACGGACTCGCGAGTTTAGGCTCACTTCGCCGCCGTGGTCACCACCGTGGCCACCGAAACGCCTGGACTGATCACAGGAACATCCACCACCCATCAACACGATCACAAACAGTCAACATCGACCTCCCCAATTTTTGAGTTTCGGACCTCCCCTGTTTTTCCCCTCCGTCGCCAACCCCGCCGTCTCCCGTCGTCTCCCGCCGTGCCCAGCTCACAACAGTCCTCACACAATCCTCTGCACGGCCCAAGGATACAGATATGGTGGTGGTGTGTAGTGTGAGCCGTGTGCGTGTTCACGGGTTAGAGAGAAAATGAGAGTGAGAGTGTGTAGTCTGATCCAATTAAAGAGAGAGAGGAAAAAGAATCAACGACCCAGATTCAATCTGTGGTTAGAGATGGATGGCCCAGATCAAAAGGTGCAATAAGTTGGAATTCTTTATATTTTTTAATTCCAATAATTTAATCCAATCCCACCAATCCAGATCTGAGTCCATAATTAAAGGTTAGTGGTCCACGTGTCCCACTCAGAATCCCAGACCAATCAGAAAACGCCACGTGTCCCCGCCTCGTAATGCGTGCATAACGAAACCAAACTTCTGTGACCCATAACTTCGTCGTCGAATCTCCGATTTCGGCGTGCCGCCTGTCGTTGGATTCGCATCGACGAAACCTACGTAATGGTCCTTGGCCCTCGGACATCGGACATCCTGGTCAAAAAGTCAACATTTGCCCCTATTTCGTCCAAATTACGAAAACGCCCTTGAACTTCCGCACATCATAACTTTCACCACGAACGTCGGAATCGAACGTGCCACCTGTCTATGAACTCGTGACGTCCCGAACTACGTCACAGTCATCGATCAAAGTCCATTTGACCACCCGAAATAAAAGTCAACGTTTTGCCCACGCCTAGGGGCAAAACGGTCATTTTGCACAATTCGTCCGAAATCGTCCAACTAATCCCAGATTAGTAAATCACAATTAAATATTATTAAATCCCAATATTCGGGGACGTTACAATTAACCTTCTTGTATAACAACTGAATCAACTGTAGTGAGTCGGATTCCACAATCACACTAGTTTGGCCAGCCGTCACACATGCCTCCAAACCTGAACGAACAGCCAAAGCTTCCGCCAGAAGAGCCGACGAGCATACCAGCACCTCCGGCCCCTTCGAAAGAGCCTAGCCATGATCGTAGAACCCAGTTGTAAGCCCCCCTATGTGTGTCTTTAGACCAAGCTCCGCCACAATTGAGTTTGAGGACTCCAGGGTTGGGTCGTTGCCAACCTTGGACCTGCACGCTCTGGCAGGTCCCGCTATTTCACTCATAACAACCTCACCAACCACGGTCCCCTCATTTCTTGTCTTAGAGAACTCGGATATTTGTCGAAAAAACATATCTAAAGTTGTGGCAGGAGACTGTAAAGTATTCTTAAAGCACTGCTTAATACATGCTTTCCAAATCCGCCAACAACCAAAGGAAATCTTCTGGAAAATATTCCCTACATCTATTTGCTACCATATTTGACTTCTAGAGCGTGCCAACAGTCACGAAACGAAAGGACTTGGAAAGTATCAGTCACCAGATGGAGCGATCTTTCATACCAGAAAGTTTGAGCAAACTGACAAGTGAAAAAGAGGTGGGACTCTGACTCCTCCTCATCCCCACACAACGAGCACACGTCTCCACATTTACCAGTCAACGGGCCAGATTCCAACGAGTAGTAATATATCCACGGCAGCAAGTCCAAATAAAGTGCTTGATTTTGTGTGGCACGTTCAGGCTCCAAATGTGTTTCCAGATTCGTTGTTGCCCACTGACCGTACTAATCTCCCCTCTACCTCTTCCAAACAACTCACCATTACGATACAGCTCCGTAGCCAATAAATACCCAGAGTAAACATTATATCGACCATTCATGGGGAAGTGTCAAACATAACGGTCAGAACACCCATACTTACTCAACGGAATATAGCAAATGACATTGGTGTCCTTCTCATCAAACAAACTCGCCACCAGACTACACAACCATGTATGACTAATACGGAAAATCAACTCTTTAACCAAATATGGAAGGTTTGGATTAAGCGATTTTACCTTGAAGGGCTGGCCAACTGGAAGCCATAGGTCTGACCGAGTATGAATTAGGGATTCATCCCCTACATACCAACGAAGGCCTAACTTCAAGATATGCAACCCCTTCAAGATGCCCTTCCAACCCCATGAGGACCCCACCACTTCCTTAGCTTCCAGAATTGTCTAACTTTATTAGGAAGAATTATCAACTTCACTCTTTCTTTCACCTACCCTTATTCCCATATTCCAATACTGTCTTTGAATCATGACCTCTCAATTATTCTTGACAAGGCCATGTATGTCTGATTCTCCTCTTCCACCGGCTCACTCCTCATGACACATGTCATTATATTTTAGGCTGGAGCTTTGAGATGAATGACCAAGCTCAAGACCTTGGTCTCTCGTGGCCTCCCAAGCTGCCCTGATAGTAGGGGTGGCAATGGGTCGTGTCGTGTCGGGTTCGTGTCGTGTCATGAATTCTGTTTTACCCATTTATGCCCAACCCGAATTCGACCCGTTTAATAATCGTGTCAAGAATGTCCAACCCGAACCCGACCTGTTAATGACCCGTGTAACCCGTGTAACCCGTTTAACCCATTTAATAAACAGGTCATACTCAAAACCCAATTAACATATGATCTGTTTGACCCGTTTAACCCGTTTAACATATTTAACCTATTTAAATTATAAAATTTAATAGATATTTAGGTAGTAAATGAGTAGATATATGAGTTAATAATGACACGTTTATTAAATGGGTCAATATATAAGCCAATATACGGGTTAACCTGTTAACCCGAAATCTACCCATTTATTAAACGGGTTAACAGGTTATTATACGGGTTAACAGGTTGACCCGAAACCCACCCGTTTAATAAACGGGTCATAACGGGTTGACCCGAAAATGACCCGAAATTTTAATCGTGCGGGTTTCGAGTCGTGTATCGGGTGGTGTCAAAAATTGCCACCCTTACCTGATAGGAGGTAAAAGAAGATCTGAACTTGGGTTTAGTGTATGTGAGTTTACTGTCTGTGAGTTTCGTTCTGCTAGCAATTTCATCTCATTAACCCAATAACAATGCAATATATATGCTAGGGTTTTAGGGGTAAGTGAACAATGATACATATCTCCCTATGTAATAGCCACTAATTAACTTATTTATAGGACAAATCGATTCTTAATACAATGTAACATTTTTATGGGTAGAGAAGAAACGGATAGAAGTGTCAACATTAGCTATCACAAAATAATAGTGTGTCATAATTATTCTAAGGATATTTAAATTTTTTTCTTTTGATCCTCGTAATTTTAATTGTGACAATGTTAATCCTGCAGTTTTATTTAGTTAAGGACTAAAATATGTGGTGGAAGTTGAAAACTAATTACGTTTGAAGTTGAAATGTGGTGGAAGTACATTGATTTTGGTGTTTGAATTTCATCTCATCTATTAAGATGATGGATCTCGAGACTTGGACTTGATTGTAACAGAGCTATGGTCATTCTCGACTTGCAGATAACCTCCACCACCGCCCAATGTCAAAGGAAGAACACTTGGGCCATTTCCTAGAGTTAGGATTTCGGCCGAAATCCCCACTTCTATTTGCTACATCATGATTCACTTCCTCAATCTTCAAGACGCTAGCTTTACTGAGTTCTTTTTTTGTTTTTTTGTTTTTTTTTTTTTTACGTCCAACTATATATTTTAGCTCATCTCCTTCAGCGTTGATGAGGTCAGAGGTTTCTCTCTGCCCCCCCTCCCCTTTTTGTGTTTGCAATTCTTATATTTCTTGATGTCTTTGTGAAAATGGAATGCGCATGGAAATTTCAAACTTGTTTGCTTGGGTACATAATATTCATTTAAAGAAAAAGAAGTTTCAACTTTGCAATAGGGAGAAATTCGAGGAAGGGAATTTAACAATTGATGGGACATGAAATTGATCGTAGAAACTTGTAGACAAACAATTTGATCATAATAGTGATAATTAAGCGGGTGTTAGATTAGTCCTTTTCTTTGTAAGCTTGGAATTGAATCAATTGGTCATTTCCCTAGTATGAGGAATTGTGGTAATTAACCGTAACATGGCGGTCTTGTGCTGCAGTTAGTTGTTTGGAAATTTAATTTCCTCGGGGGTGGACCAACCATTCATTGTATGTATGAGCTCAACCACATACCTGGGGTGGAAGGCACTGGATTTGTACAGTCTGGAGTGACAATGAAGGGCTCTTTGTCTAAATTTCATCTGGGCTTCATTATTATTTTTATTTTTTTGGCTTCATTTTGTGGGTTTAGCTGTTGAATTAATGTATACAAATATGTCATAATAAGACTGAAAGAGATATATGTGTACCGAAAGTTCGCATAGGCTTTGGGAGAGAATTAAGAATGATACTACTGACTTTCAAGCTTGTAATTCTCATACTAGGAAGCCTAGCAGTAGATGATGACATTAATTTCACCTACAATGATTTCAAGTCTGCAAGTCTCAGCCTAAATGGAATTGATTTTGGACCACACGGGTACTGCCATATTGATCATAATAGTAATAGTAATTAAGTAGGGGTTGGAGTCGTGTACCTCAACATATCACTCACTGACTTACCTGGTAGGAAAAGAAACGAAACTATGGAATGACTATAAGTTAGGGTCTTGTCCTGTGCATACATTGTATCGAAGGCCTGGAGGTTGAACGAGCCAATTATTATTATACGAGCTGAATTAATATGAGTTGTAAAGTTCCGTATGGTGGTGGGCAATGGACAGTATGGATTATGGTTTTTTCTGGAAGACAATGACAACAATTAATTAGCGGGACAATGAAGCTCAGATGTATCAGTGTTTGTTGGTTATAGTCGATGACCTGATGGATATGGTATTGGTTACAAGAATTGAACTTTAAGTATTTGAAAGGAGAGTTCCTAGAGGTGTTGGGGAGAATTAAGAATGATAGCCATGCCTTTCAATCTTGTAATACTCGTGCTAGTGAGCCTTGCAACAGCTCAAGATGTTAGTTTCACCTACAATGGTTTCCGACCTGCTGATCTTAGCCTTGATGGCTTAGCCCAGTTCACACCCAACGGTCTTTTGATGCTTACGAATGACACTCAAGAGCAAAAAGGCCATGCTTTTCACCCCAAACCGGTAACCTTCAAGAACTCGGATTCCAATTCCAATGCATTCTCCTTTTCTACCAGGTTTATCTTTGCTATCAGATCAATATATCCACCTCTGGGCGGCCATGGAATGGCGTTCGTCATTTCTCCAACCAGAGGGCTCCCCCGAGCTCTAAACAGCCCTTTCCTAGGCCTTTTTAACATAAAAAACAATGGCAATTCCACCAATCATATTTTTGCCGTAGAGCTGGACACTGTCCAGAACACTAGCCCCACATTCAATGACATCAATGACAACCATGTTGGGATTGATATTAATGGTTTGAACTCTGAGAAATCTGCTCCAGCAGGATACTATGCTCCTAAGAATGGGGATTTCCGGAACTTGATCCTTACTAGTGGTCGACCAATGCAAGTTTGGGTGGAATATGATGGTACCAAGAAGCAAATAAATGTCACCTTGGCTCCCATGAAGGTTCATAAACCCCATGCTCCACTTATTTCGTTCAAGCGTGACCTTT
The DNA here is from genome assembly GCA_032719365.1 of Prinsepia uniflora. NCBI lineage: Eukaryota > Viridiplantae > Streptophyta > Magnoliopsida > Rosales > Rosaceae > Prinsepia > Prinsepia uniflora. The sequence continues at coordinate 86,158,544 of CM064862.1, forward strand.
CCCCAATCCTTAATAAAACCATGTATGTTGGCTTCTCCTCCTCCACGGGCTCAGTTCCCACTTCTCACTATGTTCTGGGCTGGAGCTTTAGAATGAATGGAACAGCTCAAGAAATTGTTCTCTCGCAACTTCCTAAGCTGCCCCGGATAGGAGGTAGAAAAATATCCATTCTCTTAACCATTGGTGTGGTTGTGATTTCTTTGAGCTTGGTTTTTCTTTTGATTTCTAGTGTAGTTTATGCCATAAGAAGGAAGAGGAAGTTTGCAGAACTACTTGAAGATTGGGAGCTTGAGTATGGGCCTCAAAGGTTTAAATGTAAAGAGTTATATATGGCCACAAAAGGATTCAGGGAAAAGGAACTTTTGGGGTGTGGGGGATTTGGTAAGGTCTATAAAGGCATATTACCCAACTCTAAAACTGAGGTTGCTGTGAAGAGGATCTCACATGAATGAAGACAGGGCATGAAGGAATTTGTAGCAGAGATTGTCAGCATTGGAAGGCTTCGTCACCGAAATTTAGTACCACTCTTGGGCTATTGTAGAAGAAAAGGGGAGCTACTTTTAGTCTATGACTTCATGCCTAATGGAAGCTTGGACAGGTACCTCTTTGGCCAACCTCCGGTCACTCTTAACTGGAACCAGAGGTTTAAAGTCATTAGAAGTGTAGCTTCAGGGTTGCTTTATCTTCATGAAGAATGGGAACAAGTTGTGGTTCATGTTGATGACTAAGCTGCTAAGCTGGTATGACCCTGTTAGTAGCACGTGGAAGACAGAAAGCAGAAGAGAGTGTGTGTGCTGAGGTGGATAACAGATTCATCCTCCATTGTGTGTGTGTTAGTTCACAGGTGTAGTCTAGATTCTAGAGATGCCAAGTGTCCTAATGTGAGTGGCTAGAATTGAGTCATGCTCTGTGTGTGTAACTGAATTCAAGTGTGAGAGTGATGTAAAATACTCAGTGAGATTCATATCAGTGATTATTGTGAATGTAATAAAAAATATATGTGAAGTTTCTCTCAGAATTGTGAGTGTGACCATCAAATATGTGCTAGGCATTTTTACAAACACTTTGAGTGCATTGCATCGTGCACTGATCATCATTCACATTCATCATTGATTCACAATCCAAACAACAATCAAAACAGAGTTTAATCAGTCCATTCATCAACCTAAACTAGTCACGGGCTACTCCCGATTCAATCAGGTTCAGCTAGTGTGTGAGTGTTGAGCTAGAAAAGAGAATCATACCTGCAGTCACCTGGTTTCCAAGATGGTATCAGAGCGGTGAGATCGCCATGAACACTGGGACGTTTTCTGTGAAGCAAGTATGGCAGGAGGAGAGTTGCGAGCACCGATCTTCGATGGTAGCAATAATTACGAGTTCTGGAGCATCAAGATGAAGACGATTCTTCGAGCTCATGATCTATGGGAGTATGTTGATGTCGGCCTGAATGAAGAACGAGATGAAGCAGGAGTGGTGCTGAATCAGCCAATGCGGGCTAATTATGTAACGACCCGTCCCGAATTCCGGGATTAGTTTAGTGACTAATCTCGATTAGTGAGGTTGAACGGTGCTTAGTAGGGCGGAATCAGACAAATTGTGCAAAATGACCGTTTTGCCCTTGGTCGTGGGCAAAATGTTGACTTTTTGATCGGTCGGTCAAACGGACTTTGACCGATGACCGTGACGTAGTTCGGGACGTTACGAGTTCATAGACAGGTGGCACGTTCGATTCCGATATTCGTAGAGAAAGTTATGGTGTTCGGAAGTTGAGGGGTATTTTGGTAATTTGGTATGTTTGGGGCCAAATGTTGACTTTTTGACTGGGAGGTCCGATGGGCGAGGGCCAAGGACCGTTACGTAGGTATCGTCGATACGAATCCAATGACAGACGGCATGCCGAAATCGGGGATTCGACGACAACGTTATGGTCAAGGACGTGAAACGCGATTAACCGAGACTCGGAATAAAATAATAATATAATAATAAAATCTGATTACTTTAATCCAAACCAATCTGGACCCTTGATGAGTGACACATGTCATCATCTCCTTCCTTCCCTAATTCAGGGATCCTTGCTGGCCATTTAGGTTAATTAATTATTTCCTCTCCTCAAATTCTCACCCTTCATTTTGAACTCAGGATTGAATCCTGGCCATTGATCTCATCTGCTCTCTCTGTTTTTAAAACCATCAGAATATCATCCTCACATTTTCATTTCTTTCAACCCGTGCACTCTCACTCTTTGCACGATCACTCCACCACCTCACAGCCCAGCCTCACACACTAGTCAGCCCCAGACGAACCCCAGCCACCTTCAGACGCCGGCCACCACCACCACGGCCGCCCTGCACGACCGGAAACTCCCCAGACCCGAGAGGAACCCGAACAGCCCAAATCGATCCAACCATCCAAACCTTCATACCTGGACTCGAACCAACGTAGGGATAGGACCACTGGAACCTTAGGACGACTCAGACCACGACTGGACGAGCCACGGCGGCGCCACGGCGGCGCCACGGCGGCGATATGCCCAGAAACCCGAGAAGGTTTGATTTTCTTCCCTGTTTCGAAACACTGGTTTTTGACGTTGGGATTGCTTGCTTACTTCTGAAACATGTCCTAGGAACCTAGACGACCATTTTGGACCATGAACCACGGCCGGAATCTCGACGAGTCGCCGGAGTTGATGACCCGAGTTCTCAGCCGATTTTCCCGTCAGTTTTCAGGATTGGGAGTCCCGGTGATAGTGGTGTGGCCTGGGAGGGCCGGTGGCACGCGTATCAAGGCATACCGTTAAAACGGTCTGTGAGTGGACTTTGGTTTTATAAATCCTATGCATGCTTAAATGTGTTATATGGTTTATATACATGATTTCTATGATGGTATTTGTGAGCATTGATTTCGGGTATGTTGCACGTATTTCGAGGTGTTTTCCGTATTTCACGTATATCGGGATTAACGGTTTATTTGTGGTTTTGCGTGCTTGTGGTTAAATAAATAATATGATAAAACGGTTTTTATATTGGAAAGATGAATTCGGGCTTGAGGCCCACTTGTTTTGGAAATCTCGGACTTGGAGTCCATTTGAGTACGTAATCGGGCTGCGGGCCCAGTTGGTTTATAAGTCGGGCTGCGGGCCCAGTTGGTTTATAAATCGGGTCGTGGGCCCAGTGGTTCATAAAGTCGGGCATGAGGCCCAGTTGGATTAAAATTGTGATTTCGGGTCAGGGACCCTATATTTAATAAATGTGATTTCGGGTCAGGGACCCTAAATGGAAATGTGTTGTTTTATGGAAAATTCGGGCAGGGCCCATTGTGATGTTGTGAAATGAATTAATAAAAAAAAAAACTGTTTTCCATATACCATCTTGATACAAGGATATATGATGGTCTCCTCCAGATGTCTGGGACACTGGGGAAGTCACGGTGCATTGCCTGTGAAGGGTCACCATACGGAGCAGCCGGACCGTATGATGACTCAGGAGCAGGATTGCTATGATTGACGTCTGGGACGTCAGACATCAGGAATGTCAGATATATGGACCCGGAGAGACCCCGGGCAGCACGCGTAGCTTATAAAACCGTGAGATATGACGTCAGGGACGTCTAGCATCAGGGATGCTGGTGATGGTAATGGTAAAATACGAATTAATGAAATGGCTTTCCGGGTGGATTTGTGATTATATGATTTTAATGAATTGATGTTCATTTATGGTCGTGGGTGGTGGCCCACATGGTTGTTTATGTATGGTGGTGGTATTCCACTGTTTTGGGCTGAGTTCCCACACTTGGTTTTTGGTTAACGGTTTTTGGGCTAAGGCCCTAATGGCTCGGTTGAGCAAACGTTTTGGTTACTGGTTTTGGTGGCATGCATACGTTTTTATTGGAGGGCATAAATGTCTTATAAATGTATTTGATGAACTTACTGGTTTTTGTCCACTCACAGCTTTTGGTTTTAATGCCCTTCAGGTTGATCACGGATGCGATTGCAGCAAAGACTGGGACATTGCACACCTCCTCCATCGATCCTTGCGCACTCTGGATGCCCCGTTTGGGCAGTGGCTCTTGGTTTTCCCTTGTCCGACACCCCTTGTTGGACGGGAGCAGGGCACATTCCATGGTAATCCCGGGGGGATTGGGATGGGTCCTGTCAACTTGGTATCAGAGCACGGTTGCTCTATTTGTGCGCGCAGGTCGAGGGTGTGATGTCTCCTTGGGCTGCAATTCGTTATCAACCTGATAGATAGTTTTTGGGTTTGGATAGTGGATGGAGTGTGATTGGCCCGATACGCCGTGCGTTAATGTGATTCGACCCAAGTGGGGTTGATTGTGATGAACTGGTATTGTGGGACCGACGGTTCGGTCATGTAATATTAAACTTTGAGCTGCTAGGTGCAGCTAGGTTCGGGGAACCTCATGTGAGTAATGGTCTAAAATGTGAACCCTTGTGGTGGTTTCTGTGTGGGGGATGTTGGTTCATCGGAGTTGGCCGATGACCTAGTGGTGGCACCCACGTTGATGGATGGTAGGATTGGATTTGACGTCTATTCGATGTCAGGACCGCGGGGTCGGTCAGGTTGTGGATTTTATATTACGGGAAGCTGTTTGGTTCGGTTGAACCATAGGGTGTGATTGTGGAACCCTAGTATTTAAAAAGGTAACCCTTAATTGTGGCTAGTGGATGAGAACTTGTGCTGCGACGAGCGGTTGAGGTCATGGATTACCATGTGGATGGCTCTGGTGAGTCTAGGCAGAACTATGGGATCCGATTTACGGATACGGTTCTGAGATGAATTATGGAATCCCGTGCTGGATCGGGTATTAGTGTGAGGTATGGATGCGGATCTCGATAGCAATGACAGTTAGTCGGTAGTCATATGGAGATGACTGGCTATCGAGGGTAATCAGTGTGGTCATAATACTTGGGGATCAGGGGACGTTCGGGGAACGTTCATTTTCCTGATGTGGATTGTCAGAATAGTGGTACCCATAGTCGTGAGGTACGGGATCGTCGTTCGGTATGAACGGAGATCCAGGGTTGTCGTATTTGCACACGGTGTGCAGGTATGGATGTTTGTGGGTTGGTACTTTTGTGCTGATGCTAGTATGGATGCCTGTGTGCTGATACTTGTTGATAGTGTGTTGGTGCTGGTGCTAGCGCTGGTGCTAGTGTCGATAATGGTGTTGACGATGAGCCACAAGTTGGGGTGTGACTCCGTCATGATGAACATATGTTCGGTCTTTGAGATTCGGTAGTGGTTGAGTGATGGACTGGATGGGATCCAGTTAAGATTGTGATGTGTTGGGATAAGTCCCAATAGTGGTGAGATAACCAGTAAGGAGTGGATTAAAAAGGTATAATCGAGAACTTGGGAAACCGAGTGTTGAACCTGTAAAGGTTGGGATGTTCGAACGGGACAATGACGGATTGATCGTGGACACGGGGTTGTCCAAGTGAATTGAGGAGGTAGGAAGTCTAGTGGTTAGACTTGACGTCTTGTTGGGAGCATGTCTGTTTCCAACATGGTTGGAACCTTAGATTCGAGAAGCGTTGTGATTGGGGAACGAGAGTGGTGTTCGTTTTTGGTGATTGGCATTCCGAAGTCATTAGGGTTGACTTCTTGCCTTCTGCCCTGGCAGACATTGACTGTAGTTACTTGTACGTTGAGCGTGTATTGGTTGGTGAACCCTTGTGTGTTGTGAGGTCATTAGGAGGAGCTACGTATTTGAAATTAGGTAAACGAGATTTTTCATTTTCTGCTTGGTGGCAGACGATGTGGTGTCACATGGCGTGGTGAGTGCAATGAGTTTTGTTGCATCCACGTAGGATGAGTTTTGACGTCATCATTTTGGATCATCCTTGGTTTTCCTAGGTGGAATGACAAGGATTGATACAAGGTAATCCGTGAGAATCCGCAGTCTCGACGTGTCTCATCGTTGACTGATCTGTCTAGTTGTGGGAGTCGGTTGTCGATCGTTGTGGCGATCTAGGATTTTGACGTTATTGTCAGGGACACAGTGTCTATCTGGGTCGTGATCTTGATGATTCAGATAGGGGGAGAGTATATCACTCTTACCTTGGTACGTGAGTCGTAAATGACGGGGTTGAACTTCTTTTCGAAGTGGGGCCCGTATGGTATTCTACTCGGGTGAGTAGGTTTTCAAGGTAGTTGAATTTTGTCAACCTCAGACGTGTGGAGGATGGATTGGCTTCCCTATGAAGTCAATCAAGTGTTTTGAGCGGGTAACCGATAGGTTCAGTTTTGGGTGTGTCTTGGTAAATGTGAACGAGATTTCGGGATTTGGAATCAAATTTCTGGGTGACGATTCAGGATTCGATTTTGAACTTGAAAGTATATTTCTGGATTTGGGTACGGAATGATTATTCCAAATGCTAGCTTACGGAATAATGATTTCGGATTCGGATTTGGATATGAATTAAAATGTGATGTCTGGGCTTGGATCCGGGATTTCTTATGAAATTGCGGATTCAGATTCGGAATTGGAACTAGATGTTGGGTGGAGTTTCGTTTTGTCTCATGCTGGATTGGGCAAACGTACTCCATTATTGGAACGTGTTAGGCTATGACCTAGGTGGTTGTAGTCTGGTTATTAGATAGATGTGTGTACTTCGTATTTGGTTCGAGGTACAATACCTTGTAGACTTGTGATGTCTAGTTACGGTATACGGGATATACCCGAGGTGTGTTGGTGAACGTGTTGGTAGTCGGATTGGTTCCGATACCATGGGATTGGTTATGGACCGGACATTACTATGCAATGGGTCATGGTAATTCCGATGTGTTTAATTACACACAGGTCGTGTGAAAATGTCGGTAAGGATATATTTAAGTCAAGTAAGTTGGTGGCTTGTGTGGCCACGAGTGAGTCTAGTGTCAGTTTTCGACTGACAACAACTGTGTGGTGACAGATTGTCAGGATGTGTCGACATAGATTGTTGTGTGGGGTCAGCTGACTCCTAGTGGGAGTGGGAAAGGAACCGTCGAGTTGTTGCGTCAACGAGAGGGTTGATTTGACAAGTGGCGTCAAATTCGAAACAAGTAGTTTCAGTCATTCGACGAGGTCGAATGTAGTTGTTGCGTTTTGAGTACTAGTGGTACGTTTGGGTGTAGACAAGTTTTGTCTAAGTAGTTGGTGTACGGGTGTACACGTGTTGCGTGGTCGATTCCACTTTCCACGGGGTGTTTGTGGAATCAGGGCAGTCGAGTTTCGAGAGCGAAACTAATTAAGGAGGGAAGTACGTTGAGTTTAGATCGGTTGGAATTTCGAGGACGAAATTTATTAAGGAGGGAAGATTGTAACGACCCGTCCCGAATTCCGGGATTAGTTTAGTGACTAATCTCGATTAGTGAGGTTGAACGGTGCTTAGTAGGGCGGAATCGGACAAATTGTGCAAAATGACCGTTTTGCCCTTGGTCGTGGGCAAAATGTTGACTTTTTGATCGGGCGGTCAAACGGACTTTGACCGATGACCGTGACGTAGTTCGGGACGTCACGAGTTCATAGACAGGTGGCACGTTCGATTCCGATATTCGTAGAGAAAGTTATGGTGTTCGGAAGTTGAGGGGTATTTTGGTAATTTTGTATGTTTGGGGCCAAATGTTGACTTTTTGACCGGGAGGTCCGATGGGCGAGGGCCAAGGACCGTTACGTAGGTATCGTCGATACGAATCCAATGACAGGCGGCATGCCGAAATCGGGGATTCGACGACAACGTTATGGTCAAGGACGTGAAACGCGATTAACCGAGACTCGGAATAAAATAATAATATAATAATAAAATCTGATTACTTTAATCCAAACCAATCTGGACCCTTGATGAGTGACACATGTCATCATCTCCTTCCTTCCCTAATTCAGGGATCCTTGCTGGCCATTTAGGTTAATTAATTATTTCCTCTCCTCAAATCCTCACCCTTCATTTTGAACTCAGGATTGAATCCTGGCCATTGATCTCATCTGCTCTCTCTGTTTTTAAAACCATCAGAATATCATCCTCACATTTTCATTTCTTTCAACCCGTGCACTCTCACTCTTTGCACGATCACTCCACCACCTCACAGCCCAGCCTCACACACCAGTCAGCCCCAGACGAACCCCAGCCACCTTCAGACGCCGGCCACCACCACCACGGCCGCCCTGCACGGCCGGAAACTCCCCAGACCCGAGAGGAACCCGAACATCCCAAATCGATCCAACCATCCAAACCTTCATACCTGGACTCGAACCAACGTAGGGATAGGACCACTGGAACCTTAGGACGACTCAGACCACGACTGGACGAGCCACGGCGGCGCCACGGCGGCGATATGCCCAGAAACCCGAGAAGGTTTGATTTTCTTCCCTGTTTCGAAACACTGGTTTTTGACGTTGGGATTGCTTGCTTACTTCTGAAACATGTCCTAGGAACCTAGACGACCATTTTGGACCATGAACCACGGCCGGAATCTCGACGAGTCGCCGGAGTTGATGACCTGAGTTCTCAGCCGATTTTCCCGTCAGTTTTCAGGATTGGGAGTCCCGGTGATAGTGGTGTGGCCCGGGAGGGCCGGTGGCACGCGTATCGAGGCATACCGTTAAAACGGTCTGTGAGTGGACTTTGGTTTTATAAATCCTATGCATGCTTAAATGTGTTATATGGTTTATATACATGATTTCTATGATGGTATTTGTGAGCATTGATTTCGGGTATGTTGCACGTATTTCGAGGTGTTTTCCGTATTTCACGTATATCGGGATTAACGGTTTATTTGTGGTTTTGCGTGCTTGTGGTTAAATAAATAATATGATAAAATGGTTTTTATATTGGAAAGATGAATTCGGGCTTGAGGCCCACTTGTTTTGGAAATCTCGGACTTGGAGTCCATTTGAGTACGTAATCGGGCTGCGGGCCCAGTTGGTTTATAAGTCGGGCTGCGGGCCCAGTTGGTTTATAAATCGGGTCGTGGGCCCAGTGGTTCATAAAGTCGGGCATGAGGCCCAGTTGGATTAAAATTGTGATTTCGGGTCAGGGACCCTATATTTAATAAATGTGATTTCGGGTCAGGGACCCTAAATGGAAATGTGTTGTTTTATGGAAAATTCGGGCAGGGCCCATTGTGATGTTGTGAAATGAATTAATAAAAAAAAAACTGTTTTCCATATACCATCTTGATACAAGGATATATGATGGTCTCCTCCAGATGTCTGGGACACTGGGGAAGTCACGGTGCATTGCCTGTGAAGGGTCACCATACGGAGCAGCCGGACCGTATGATGACTCAGGAGCAGGATTGCTATGATTGACGTCTGGGACGTCAGACATCAGGAATGTCAGATATATGGACCCGGAGAGACCCCGGGCAGCACGCGTAGCTTATAAAACCGTGAGATATGACGTCAGGGACGTCTAGCATCAGGGATGCTGGTGATGGTAATGGTAAAATACGAATTAATGAAATGGCTTTCCGGGTGGATTTGTGATTATATGATTTTAATGAATTGATGTTCATTTATGGTCGTGGGTGGTGGCCCACATGGTTGTTTATGTATGGTGGTGGTATTCCACTGTTTTGGGCTGAGTTCCCACACTTGGTTTTTGGTTAACGGTTTTTGGGCTAAGGCCCTAATGGCTCGGTTGAGCAAACGTTTTGGTTACTGGTTTTGGTGGCATGCATACGTTTTTATTGGAGGGCATAAATGTCTTATAAATGTATTTGATGAACTTACTGGTTTTTGTCCACTCACAGCTTTTGGTTTTAATGCCCTTCAGGTTGATCACGGATGCGATTGCAGCAAAGACTGGGACATTGCACACCTCCTCCATCGATCCTTGCGCACTCTGGATGCCCCGTTTGGGCAGTGGCTCTTGGTTTTCCCTTGTCCGACACCCCTTGTTGGACGGGAGCAGGGCACATTCCATGGTAATCCCGGGGGGATTGGGATGGGTCCTGTCAACTTGGTATCAGAGCACGGTTGCTCTATTTGTGCGCGCAGGTCGAGGGTGTGATGTCTCCTTGGGCTGCAATTCGTTATCAACCTGATAGATAGTTTTTGGGTTTGGATAGTGGATGGAGTGTGATTGGCCCGATACGCCGTGCGTTAATGTGATTCGACCCAAGTGGGGTTGATTGTGATGAACTGGTATTGTGGGACCGACGGTTCGGTCATGTAATATTAAACTTTGAGCTGCTAGGTGCAGCTAGGTTCGGGGAACCTCATGTGAGTAATGGTCTAAAATGTGAACCCTTGTGGTGGTTTCTGTGTGGGGGATGTTGGTTCATCGGAGTTGGCCGATGACCTAGTGGTGGCACCCACGTTGATGGATGGTAGGATTGGATTTGACGTCTATTCGATGTCAGGACCGCGGGGTCGGTCAGGTTGTGGATTTTATATTACGGGAAGCTGTTTGGTTCGGTTGAACCATAGGGTGTGATTGTGGAACCCTAGTATTTAAAAAGGTAACCCTTAATTGTGGCTAGTGGATGAGAACTTGTGCTGCGACGAGCGGTTGAGGTCATGGATTACCATGTGGATGGCTCTGGTGAGTCTAGGCAGAACTATGGGATCCGATTTACGGATACGGTTCTGAGATGAATTATGGAATCCCGTGCTGGATCGGGTATTAGTGTGAGGTATGGATGCGGATCTCGATAGCAATGACAGTTAGTCGGTAGTCATATGGAGATGACTGGCTATCGAGGGTAATCAGTGTGGTCATAATACTTGGGGATCAGGGGACGTTCGGGGAACGTTCATTTTCCTGATGTGGATTGTCAGAATAGTGGTACCCATAGTCGTGAGGTACGGGATCGTCGTTCGGTATGAACGGAGATCCAGGGTTGTCGTATTTGCACACGGTGTGCAGGTATGGATGTTTGTGGGTTGGTACTTTTGTGCTGATGCTAGTATGGATGCCTGTGTGCTGATACTTGTTGATAGTGTGTTGGTGCTGGTGCTAGCGCTGGTGCTAGTGTCGATAATGGTGTTGACGATGAGCCACAAGTTGGGGTGTGACTCCGTCATGATGAACATATGTTCGGTCTTTGAGATTCGGTAGTGGTTGAGTGATGGACTGGATGGGATCCAGTTAAGATTGTGATGTGTTGGGATAAGTCCCAATAGTGGTGAGATAACCAGTAAGGAGTGGATTAAAAAGGTATAATCGAGAACTTGGGAAACCGAGTGTTGAACCTGTAAAGGTTGGGATGTGCGAACGGGACAATGACGGATTGATCGTGGACACGGGGTTGTCCAAGTGAATTGAGGAGGTAGGAAGTCTAGTGGTTAGACTTGACGTCTTGTTGGGAGCATGTCTGTTTCCAACATGGTTGGAACCTTAGATTCGAGAAGCGTTGTGATTGGGGAACGAGAGTGGTGTTCGTTTTTGGTGATTGGCATTCCGAAGTCATTAGGGTTGACTTCTTGCCTTCTGCCCTGGCAGACATTGACTGTAGTTACTTGTACGTTGAGCGTGTATTGGTTGGTGAACCCTTGTGTGTTGTGAGGTCATTAGGAGGAGCTACGTATTTGAAATTAGGTAAACGAGATTTTTCATTTTCTGCTTGGTGGCAGACGATGTGGTGTCACATGGCGTGGTGAGTGCAATGAGTTTTGTTGCATCCACGTAGGATGAGTTTTGACGTCATCATTTTGGATCATCCTTGGTTTTCCTAGGTGGAATGACAAGGATTGATACAAGGTAATCCGTGAGAATCCGCAGTCTCGACGTGTCTCATCGTTGACTGATCTGTCTAGTTGTGGGAGTCGGTTGTCGATCGTTGTGGCGATCTAGGATTTTGACGTTATTGTCAGGGACACAGTGTCTATCTGGGTCGTGATCTTGATGATTCAGATAGGGGGAGAGTATATCACTCTTACCTTGGTACGTGAGTCGTAAATGACGGGGTTGAACTTCTTTTCGAAGTGGGGCCCGTATGGTATTCTACTCGGGTGAGTAGGTTTTCAAGGTAGTTGAATTTTGTCAACCTCAGACGTGTGGAGGATGGATTGGCTTCCCTATGAAGTCAATCAAGTGTTTTGAGCGGGTAACCGATAGGTTCAGTTTTGGGTGTGTCTTGGTAAATGTGAACGAGATTTCGGGATTTGGAATCAAATTTCTGGGTGACGATTCAGGATTCGATTTTGAACTTGAAAGTATATTTCTGGATTTGGGTACGGAATGATTATTCCAAATGCTAGCTTACGGAATAATGATTTCGGATTCGGATTTGGATATGAATTAAAATGTGATGTCTGGGCTTGGATCCGGGATTTCTTATGAAATTGCGGATTCAGATTCGGAATTGGAACTAGATGTTGGGTGGAGTTTCGTTTTGTCTCATGCTGGATTGGGCAAACGTACTCCATTATTGGAACGTGTTAGGCTATGACCTAGGTGGTTGTAGTCTGGTTATTAGATAGATGTGTGTACTTCGTATTTGGTTCGAGGTACAATACCTTGTAGACTTGTGATGTCTAGTTACGGTATACGGGATATACCCGAGGTGTGTTGGTGAACGTGTTGGTAGTCGGATTGGTTCCGATACCATGGGATTGGTTATGGACCGGACATTACTATGCAATGGGTCATGGTAATTCCGATGTGTTTAATTACACACAGGTCGTGTGAAAATGTCGGTAAGGATATATTTAAGTCAAGTAAGTTGGTGGCTTGTGTGGCCACGAGTGAGTCTAGTGTCAGTTTTCGACTGACAACAACTGTGTGGTGACAGATTGTCAGGATGTGTCGACATAGATTGTTGTGTGGGGTCAGCTGACTCCTAGTGGGAGTGGGAAAGGAACCGTCGAGTTGTTGCGTCAACGAGAGGGTTGATTTGACAAGTGGCGTCAAATTCGAAACAAGTAGTTTCAGTCATTCGACGAGGTCGAATGTAGTTGTTGCGTTTTGAGTACTAGTGGTACGTTTGGGTGTAGACAAGTTTTGTCTAAGTAGTTGGTGTACGGGTGTACACGTGTTGCGTGGTCGATTCCACTTTCCACGGGGTGTTTGTGGAATCAGGGCAGTCGAGTTTCGAGAGCGAAACTAATTAAGGAGGGAAGTACGTTGAGTTTAGATCGGTTGGAATTTCGAGGACGAAATTTATTAAGGAGGGAAGATTGTAACGACCCGTCCCGAATTCCGGGATTAGTTTAGTGACTAATCTCGATTAGTGAGGTTGAACGGTGCTTAGTAGGGCGGAATCGGACAAATTGTGCAAAATGACCGTTTTGCCCTTGGTCGTGGGCAAAATGTTGACTTTTTGATCGGGCGGTCAAACGGACTTTGACCGATGACCGTGACGTAGTTCGGGACGTCACGAGTTCATAGACAGGTGGCACGTTCGATTCCGATATTCGTAGAGAAAGTTATGGTGTTCGGAAGTTGAGGGGTATTTTGGTAATTTTGTATGTTTGGGGCCAAATGTTGACTTTTTGACCGGGAGGTCCGATGGGCGAGGGCCAAGGACCGTTACGTAGGTATCGTCGATACGAATCCAATGACAGGCGGCATGCCGAAATCGGGGATTCGACGACAACGTTATGGTCAAGGACGTGAAACGCGATTAACCGAGACTCGGAATAAAATAATAATATAATAATAAAATCTGATTACTTTAATCCAAACCAATCTGGACCCTTGATGAGTGACACATGTCATCATCTCCTTCCTTCCCTAATTCAGGGATCCTTGCTGGCCATTTAGGTTAATTAATTATTTCCTCTCCTCAAATCCTCACCCTTCATTTTGAACTCAGGATTGAATCCTGGCCATTGATCTCATCTGCTCTCTCTGTTTTTAAAACCATCAGAATATCATCCTCACATTTTCATTTCTTTCAACCCGTGCACTCTCACTCTTTGCACGATCACTCCACCACCTCACAGCCCAGCCTCACACACCAGTCAGCCCCAGACGAACCCCAGCCACCTTCAGACGCCGGCCACCACCACCACGGCCGCCCTGCACGGCCGGAAACTCCCCAGACCCGAGAGGAACCCGAACATCCCAAATCGATCCAACCATCCAAACCTTCATACCTGGACTCGAACCAACGTAGGGATAGGACCACTGGAACCTTAGGACGACTCAGACCACGACTGGACGAGCCACGGCGGCGCCACGGCGGCGATATGCCCAGAAACCCGAGAAGGTTTGATTTTCTTCCCTGTTTCGAAACACTGGTTTTTGACGTTGGGATTGCTTGCTTACTTCTGAAACATGTCCTAGGAACCTAGACGACCATTTTGGACCATGAACCACGGCCGGAATCTCGACGAGTCGCCGGAGTTGATGACCTGAGTTCTCAGCCGATTTTCCCGTCAGTTTTCAGGATTGGGAGTCCCGGTGATAGTGGTGTGGCCCGGGAGGGCCGGTGGCACGCGTATCGAGGCATACCGTTAAAACGGTCTGTGAGTGGACTTTGGTTTTATAAATCCTATGCATGCTTAAATGTGTTATATGGTTTATATACATGATTTCTATGATGGTATTTGTGAGCATTGATTTCGGGTATGTTGCACGTATTTCGAGGTGTTTTCCGTATTTCACGTATATCGGGATTAACGGTTTATTTGTGGTTTTGCGTGCTTGTGGTTAAATAAATAATATGATAAAATGGTTTTTATATTGGAAAGATGAATTCGGGCTTGAGGCCCACTTGTTTTGGAAATCTCGGACTTGGAGTCCATTTGAGTACGTAATCGGGCTGCGGGCCCAGTTGGTTTATAAGTCGGGCTGCGGGCCCAGTTGGTTTATAAATCGGGTCGTGGGCCCAGTGGTTCATAAAGTCGGGCATGAGGCCCAGTTGGATTAAAATTGTGATTTCGGGTCAGGGACCCTATATTTAATAAATGTGATTTCGGGTCAGGGACCCTAAATGGAAATGTGTTGTTTTATGGAAAATTCGGGCAGGGCCCATTGTGATGTTGTGAAATGAATTAATAAAAAAAAAACTGTTTTCCATATACCATCTTGATACAAGGATATATGATGGTCTCCTCCAGATGTCTGGGACACTGGGGAAGTCACGGTGCATTGCCTGTGAAGGGTCACCATACGGAGCAGCCGGACCGTATGATGACTCAGGAGCAGGATTGCTATGATTGACGTCTGGGACGTCAGACATCAGGAATGTCAGATATATGGACCCGGAGAGACCCCGGGCAGCACGCGTAGCTTATAAAACCGTGAGATATGACGTCAGGGACGTCTAGCATCAGGGATGCTGGTGATGGTAATGGTAAAATACGAATTAATGAAATGGCTTTCCGGGTGGATTTGTGATTATATGATTTTAATGAATTGATGTTCATTTATGGTCGTGGGTGGTGGCCCACATGGTTGTTTATGTATGGTGGTGGTATTCCACTGTTTTGGGCTGAGTTCCCACACTTGGTTTTTGGTTAACGGTTTTTGGGCTAAGGCCCTAATGGCTCGGTTGAGCAAACGTTTTGGTTACTGGTTTTGGTGGCATGCATACGTTTTTATTGGAGGGCATAAATGTCTTATAAATGTATTTGATGAACTTACTGGTTTTTGTCCACTCACAGCTTTTGGTTTTAATGCCCTTCAGGTTGATCACGGATGCGATTGCAGCAAAGACTGGGACATTGCACACCTCCTCCATCGATCCTTGCGCACTCTGGATGCCCCGTTTGGGCAGTGGCTCTTGGTTTTCCCTTGTCCGACACCCCTTGTTGGACGGGAGCAGGGCACATTCCATGGTAATCCCGGGGGGATTGGGATGGGTCCTGTCAAATTATATCAGAGATGCCAAGGCTCTGGGAATGATCCAACTGTCTGTAGCAGATTCTATTTTCTCTAAAATCAGAATGAAGGATCTGCTAAGGGTGCCTGGGATATGTTAAGACGAGAATACAGAGGCGATTTGAAGGTGAGAGCTGTTAAACTCCAGTCCCTCAGACGCGATTTTGAATACACCCGGATGAAAGAAGATGAACCATTAAGTACTTATCTGTCTAGACTCTTTGACACTATAAATGAAATGAAAACTTATGGTGAAAACATTTCTGAAAGAAGGATAGCACAGAAGATTCTAATTAGTCTAACTAAAAGTTATGATTCGATTGTGTCGATCATTGAAGAAACTAGAGACCTGGATACCATTATTGTTGAGGATGTTGTTGCCTCAATAAGAGCATATGATCAGAGACAGGAGAGACACTCAGGTGTAGATGAGAAAGCTTTTGCAAGCTTGACCGTGAGTAAAAAGCAAGGCAGTGCTAGAAATGATGGATCATAGGGTTCAACTCATCAGTTTTCAAAAGGAAACAGAAATTGGAATCAGAAATCCAATTCATGGAAATCTCATCATCATCATCAGAACTCAAATTTCACAAGGAGAGAAAAGACAGGGAAAAGGATGTTCTGTAAACCATGTGATAGATATCACTTTGGTGAATGCTGGCACAAGGACAAATCTGTGCCTAAAGTAAAATGCTACAATTGTCAACGTTTTGGACACATGTCAAGGGAGTGTCCTGAACCAAACAAGGCAGGAAAGTCTGCCACAGTAAACCTAGCAAAGGAAGTGACAGAAACCACAGAAACCCTGTTCTATGCATGTAATGCTGCATCTGTAAAGGAAGATGATCAAGTGTGGTATGTGGACAGTGCATGCAGTAATCACATGACTGCACAGGAATCAATGCTGAGAGACATTGATAGAGATGTAACAGTGAAGGTGAAGATGGGAAATGGTGAGCTTGTAAGAGCTGCAGGAAAGGGAACACTAGTCATACAAACCAAGTAGGGTGAAAGACAAATCAGAGATGTCATGTTGCTGCCAGGCCTAGAAGAAAACCTACTTAGTGTGGGACAGATGTTAGAGCATGGCTATTATCTGTTTTTTGGTGATGGCATAGTGGATATATTTGGAGACAAGGAGATGAAGGATAGGGTTGCTAGAGTACCTATGACAAAGAATCGATGTTTTCCACTCACTTTGGAAAGCATCAATTCTTTAGCAATGAAGACTGTGGTGCTGAAGGATGCAGGACTATGGCACAAACGTTATGGATGACAGAACCCATCCCAATCCCCCCGGGATTAGTGCGGGATGACCCTGCTCCCGTCTGACACGGAGTGTCAGACAAGGGATATTTCCGACCTTTGCCCTCCCGGGCTATCAGAGTACGCCAGGATCCGGAGGAGGTATGTGATATCTCGGTCTCTGCTACAGTCCACATCCGATGCCAACCTGAAGGGCAGCCAAAACATTAAAAACTGTGAGTGGACAAAACAAAAGTTTATAAAAACATTTCATAAGACATTTGTACCCTCCACTAAAAAGCATGCATGCATTGGAAAACCATTTAACCAAAGAAACCATACGTGGGAACTAAGCCCAAATCAGATATAAACCAAGGTCGAAATGACCACAATGAAAACGACCATACGGGCCACTGCCTAAATCCATAAGGGACTCGGCCCCAAACCATAAAGAAACCAAGTACACGAGCCACTGCTCAAATTCTGTGCACGCCTATGCACACCACATATCATATATCATATTTATATCACATACATATATAAGTCACACAACCAATCTTGTCACGGTATCCAAAGCTACACGCGTGCTACCCGGGTCTCAATCCGAGTCTTCTCAAAGTCAAGGTCAATGTCCGCAGACCACTGATCCTACTCGAGGTAATAGTAACCATAGCCTTCCTGAGAGTAAGGAACCCAACTGGGGGTGACTCCACTCAGTCGGTGCTCCGTGACTACTCCGGGGTCCACCTAGGCCAACGACCCTCCCCGGAGGAGATAGTAGAACATGTAAAGGAAGGTAGATGAACATATATATGCATAACATAAACATTCATGTTCGGTTCCCCTGAACCGTCATGATCCATAATATCCATAATCAGGTAACATGCCGGTTCCCATAAACCGTCATGTACCGTAATAACATAACCAGGTAACATGTCGGTTCCCATAAACCGTCATGTACCGTAATAACATAACCAGGTAACATGCTGGTTCCCATAAACCGTCATGTACCGTAATAACCAACAAGGGTTCATGCCGGTTCCCATAAACCGTCATGAACCATGATACCATAACAAGGGTTCATGCCGGTTCCCATAAACCGTCATGAACCTGGGAATCCATTTAAGGTTCCCTGACCTGAAATCAAAACCGTAAAGTGACTAGGTCTCGTGCCCGAACATAGGACATCAGCTGGGCACCGTGCCCAGAATCTGAGGTCATATTCCCGAGACAAAACCAAATGGGTCTCATACTCGAGTTTATCCTTTTGAAATTCAAATCCAGTTCATTTAAATCAATACAGAGATACAGACCCGTATAAGCACCGTATAAGGCAGAAACCTCGAAATACGTGCGTATACGTAACCACATACAAATGCACCCATAGCATTACAAACAAGCATTTAAAACATATAATAAACATTTATGCATGCACCAATTTAGAAAAAAAGGTCCACTCACAGACCGTCCGAGCTGCCGCCTCGATTTGCGTGCCATACGGTTCCCCGAGCCGATCACCGTCACCGGGACACCCAAACCTGTCCAAATTGTAATAGAAGGTTACTAACTACTTAATTAATCTCCCACTAAAGCCCCGTAATTTTCCCGTATTTTTAACTATTTTTAATCCCGAACCTAAACCTTCCGATGCCCCGAAACATATCGAGACGGTGTCCGATCGACACGAAACCAGTCCCAAAATGTTCGTTACATCGAATGAGGATTTCACATGTTGAACACATCCCCAAATTCTCCCCCACGCGCCCACACGCGCCGCCTGAAGTGGCTCTGCGTGGGTTTCACGCGCCAGCTACAGTACCTGCTGACGTCAGCATGACGTCATCTGACAGCTGTCAGGTCTGACATGTCAGACTCTGACAGGTACCACGTGCCAAGCTCCCATTGGTCCACGTCACTGTGCTGTCAGTGCCATGTGGCAGTCTGACATGTGCCACATGTCATCACGGCACTGGTCCACGTCAATGCCACGTGTCAACCCCTAATTGGGCCACGTCACTGACATGTCAGTACTGACTGTGCACTGACATGTGACACGTGTCGGCTAATGAGTGGTCCACGTCACCTGACAATCTGACAGGTGCCACGTCATCATGTCACGTCACCACCTTCAACCACTCGACGGGTTGACCCAAACCCTGCAACCGGGTCGTTCAGACCCGCGGGTTGACCCGGTCGGTTCTCCACCGTCCGACCACCAAAATGCCTCCCGTTTGTCCCATTTTCATCCTCTAATCCTAACCTATGGTTATGTGGGTTTAAAAACTAGAAAAAACATCCAACCCTGTACCTTCCAAGCTCATCAATGGCGGCCGTGACTTCCTCCGCCGTTCACGGCCGTTCCAGGCCATCCCCATCCCCAAAACTAATCCTATTCGACTCCTAGGGCTACCAGCAACCTAACCTAAACCTTAGAATCGAATAAAAAGCAACAAAACTGAGTTTTGAATTTTTGAATATTTTTACCTCACGGGTTCTCTCTGCCCGCCCTGTCCTCCGCCGTGGCTGGCCGTGGCTTGCCATCCTCAACCTCTTTCCACCACCTCACGGTCATGTTCAGCTCACACAAGCAAGGAATGGTGATGGTGTGTGTGTGTTTCGGATTTGTGAAGGAAAAGGGAGAAAATGAAATGAAAATGGTGGTGGTGTCGTGGAAGAGAAGAGGAAAGAAGGTGATGTGATCAGATGAGAGAAGAGAGGATTGATGGTGAGGATTGATAGTTAGTTGGTAATGGATGGTTAGGATTAATGGTAGGATAGATTAATTATATAATAATAATTATAATATTATTTTATTAAGTAGATCCACATTTTGGGAGAGGTAGCCAATAGGATGAGTGACACTTGTCACTCATCCATGGGACCCACTAAAAATATCTGCCCCAATCAGATTTCGCCAATTCATCCCCGTCTCGAAGTTCGTGCATAGTGAAATCGAACTTCCGTGACCTATAACTTCCTCGTTCGAAGTCCGATTTCAGAGTGCCGCCTGTCTATGGATTCGTATCGTCCTTATCTACGTAACGGTCTTCGGCCCTCGGCCATCGGACCTCCTGGTCAAAAAGTCAACATTTGACCCCATTTAACCAAAATTACCAAAATGCCCCTAAACTTCCGAACGTTATAACTTCCTCCACGAACGTCGGAATTGAACGTGCCACCTGTCTATGAACTCGTGACGTCACGAACTACATCACGGTCATCAGTCAAAGTCCATTTGACCGCCCGATTAAAAAGTCAACGTTTTGCCACCACTAGGGGCAAAACGGTCATTTCGCATCGTTCGTCCGATTTAGCCTAACTAATCACTGATTAACCTCACTAATCGTGATTAGTCACTAATCTAATCATGGAATTTGGGACGGGTCGGTACAATGGATACCTTAACTATGCTAGTCTGAAGACTTTGCAACAGAAAAATCTTGTTGTGGGGTTACCTAAACTAACAGCTCAAGGGAGTGCAGTATGTGAAGGATGTGTGATGGGTAAGCAACATGTTGAAATGTTTGACAAGGAGAAAGAATGGAGAGCCACCATTCCTTTGGACCTGATCCACACAGATATTTGTGGACCAATGCAGGAGAAAACTGCAGGTGGAAACAGGTATTTTCTGACCTTCATTGATGATTGCACAAGAATGTGTTGGGTGTACTTTCTCTTGAACAAGTCAGGAGCATTACATGTGTTTAAAAAGTTCAAAGCAATGGTGGAGTTGCAAAGTGGATATAAGATAAAGCAGATAAGAAGTGATAGGGGAGGTGAGTATCTCTCAAAGGAATTTGAGGAGTTCTGTGATCTCAGTGGCATCAAGAGACAGCTGACAGTGGCCTATTCTCCTCAACAAAATGGGGTGGCTGAAAGGAAGAACAGGACCATTGTCGAAATGGCCAGGACTATGATGCATGCTAAGGGGATTCCTTACAAGTTCTGGGGAGAAGCTGTTTACACAGCTGTGTACCTACAAAATCGATGTCCTATTAAAGCAGTTGCTGAGAAAACACCATTTGAGAAGTTTTGTGGGAGGAGATGTCAGGACCCACCCCGGTTTCACCCCGAAACCCGAGGTAAATCCCGCTCCCGTCTGACTCCCCGACACAACACCCAAGTAAAACTCACTCAAACCCAGTCAGACGCAGGAGTAATTACAAAATATCCCAAAGTTATCGTTTACAGAGCATAGCACTAAATTACAAGGAAAATAAAAACTGATAAAGTACACGCACACAGAAGCCTTTAAACTCTTCTAGGATCCCTCACGTCACTTCTATGCCTCGGACACTGCCTCGACGTCAAGACCCCACGCTCGCTCCACAACCTGGAGGGCAATGTAAAACAAAAGGGTGAATGGACCATAATAAAAGAAAAGTTCTAAAACATTTATCAGAAAACCAAGTTTCACCCTCCGTTTTGAAAACCACATGCATAACCCATTTCCGAAACAGTTATAAACCAAATTACCGTAAATCACATCATAAGAAACAGAAACACTATAAAACAGTTAGAAAAACCACAGCATGTGAATCATGAAACCGTATCAGAAACCATAAACATCTAAGCATCATTTTCCGATCAAACCTGCTGGACCTATCCGAGTCTTTAAACTCCCGATTCTTTAAACTCAATCCAGGCCTCAATAATATCCGAGTCTTTAAACTCCCGAGTCTTTAAACTCAAGGCCTACGGGGGAAATCAATATATATCCGAGTCTTTAAACTCCCGAGTCTTTAAACTCAATCCGGGTCTTTAAACCCAATCCGGCCGGTCCCCCGTCACATATATCCGGGTCTTTAAACCCAATATCCAGATCCAGCAAATCCAATCCCAAAATCCTTTGAAAACCATTTACCAATCCACATCCAAACCCGAATTCGAAATCACTGGTCCGATACCCTTCCGGCATCCAGAACCGTCATTCCGAACCCAAATCCGGAATCCACTTTCCGAAAATCATTTAATCACCAAATCATGTTGCAAAATCCCTTTGTAAACAATCAAACTAGTTATCCTTTAAAAATCCCAAAACCATGGCATTTTCCTCAGAAATCGACATTTCTCGTAAAACGTGTCAAATATCGTAGTTTCTCGAAAAACGTGCAACAATGTAAAACCAACCAAAACATATTTAATAAACATAGAGTCATAGTCAAAATCATAAAACAATTATAGAAAACAGTTATGCATGCTCGAGTTTAGAGAAAGGGTCCACTCACAGTACTGAGCCCTACTCGCGTCCCGAACGTCCAGCCCGTTCCTCGGCTTCCTCGGGAAATCCCGATCCTGTCAATCACCGTCAACATACGTCACTAATACGTCCACGAACATTCACCTAAATTCCCTCAAAAATCCCCGAATCGAAAACCTAAAACCCGGGACCTTAAACACTCACCCTCGCGGAACTAAACTCAAACGACGTCCGATTGACTCGAAACCAACTCCAATGAACTCAACACAATTCCTAGACCAAAAGTCATGTTGACCGTTTCTCCCAGAACCGCCGCACGCGCCTCCACGCGCCGCCCAAAGTGGCTGCGCGTGGCCCTCACGCGCCTGCTACAGTGCACCGTCTTCCTCAGACAAACCCGGTTCGCCACAGTAACCTGCAACTCAGACCGGCGTCAACGGTTCACCGCCGTGCCTGCACAATTTCTCTCCCTTTCTTCACCAACAACATCGTCCAGACCAGCCCTATTGGTTCCCCAGCTCCGTTCACCTCGACACTGTCCCTAGCCCGTCGACTGAACTCAAAACCAGACAGCCCCAATTCCCCTGCTTCACGATCCAGCCACCCAGCTCACCCCCTTCACGGTGGCTTCACCAAACTCTTCCCCGGACCTCACTGAACCTAAACCACCCCTCCTAGACCTTCGACTCAGCCCCAAGCTCGACGACTCGCCGTTTGAAACCCAAGGCCAAAACAGAGGACACAGACACCTTCGTCGTGCCTGCCGCCACCGTGCACCACCCATCACGGCAGCACAACCAAACTATTCCTAGGACTCAACTAAAACCCTTAGACCACTCTAGACTCATCGATTCAACCTCCCAAGCCACGACTTCCACGTTGAAACTCAACGGGAAAACAGAGTATCAGCATGGGAATGAGAGAATTACCTGCCTCCAGTCACCGTCGTGAGCTCCGCTGGTAGTGGTTGACTCCTCGCAACCCGCACGACACCACCACGGTCTCAATTGCCCCGTACACGGCCGCCACCGCCACGATTCTCACGACCTCCCTGCTTTTCACCCCTAGTTTTCCCGCAGTTCCCAACTGCCCAACCACACGATTACCTCACCTCCCAACCTTCTTACCGTCTCCCTTTCCTTCTCTGAACACCCACACACACTCACAACTTACCAGCTCCCTCAATCAACCCTTCTCTGCTCTCAATTTCCTCTCACAATCTCCCTCTGTTTCTGTTTCCTTCTGCGCACAAACACGAACACGGGCACGGGTACACCCCAATAATAGAACCGTGCACACACCTTAGAATCCCCCAGAACCCACTACACACTTGCCACATGTCACCATCCCCCACTCTCTCTCACCCATGTGGCCCAATCTCAGCCGTCCATTTTGCTTTCTCTGCACAAATCCCCAGAAGCCAAAAAGACCAAAATACCCTCCAGTTTTACACATTTTTACGGTTTTACCAAAACTTCCTAGACCCGTAACTCTCGCCTCGTAAGTCCGATGAATACGTGCCGCCTGTCATCGAACTCAGGACAACGAAAGCTATCTAACCATGCTAGGTCAACCTACCAAAACCCATTCGTACAAAAAGTCAACTTTTCCCCCTATTTTACCAAAATTACGGTTAAGCCCTCAATCGTCCGAACATCACAACTTCCTCCTCGGGGGTCGGAATCAGGCGTGCCACCTGCCTATGGATTCGTGACGTCCTAAACTACGTAAACTACGTCCTAGTCACTGGTCAACCCCCATTTGACCACCCGAATAAAAGTCACCATTTTTGCCTGGTTCGGGCAAAATCGTCATTCTACGCTCAAGGACCTATCGGGACCAACTAACCACCGATTAACCTTACTAATCACACCTTAATCAGTCTACTAATCCAGGCTTCTGGGACGGGTTGTTACAGGAGACCAGGAGTGAAGCATCTGAGAGTGTTTGGTGCTCTATGATATGCCCATGTCCCTGGTCAGCTTAGACAGAAGCTGGATGAGAAGAGTTCAAAGTGTGTGTTCATGGGGTATGGAAGTTGTGAGAAGGGCTACAGATTGTACAACTTGCAAACTGAGAAGATGGTGATATCCAGAAGTGTTGTGTTTGATGAAAATGCTCAGTGGGATTGGAGTGATGCAAATAGGTGTACTACAGGATCAAGTTCTATGAACAATGGTACAGGATACAGTCTGGAATTCAGTGGTTCTGTATCTGACCCTCAAGATGAAGGTCCAACAGTGATTGAACAAGAAAATCAGATGCAGACTGAAGATGCACATTCAGGATCTGAGTCCTCAAGTCAAACTCCTGTGAAATATAGGAGCATTGATGGCATTTATGCACGATGTCATATGAGTTTCATAGAACCAGAAACTTATGAAGAGGCTGCAAAAGATAAAGTGTGGAAAGCAGCTATGGAAACTGAACTCAGTATGATCAACAAGAATGGTACTTGGGACCTAGTTGACAGACCAGTGGATAAACCCATTATTGGAGTAAAATGGGTGTATAAAACCAAGCTGAACTTGGATGGTTCAGTTCAAAAACACAAGGCAAGGCTAGTTGCAAAAGGGTATGCACAAAAGCCTGGAATTGACTTTAATGAGACGTTTGCCCCAGTAGCAAGACTGGACACAATCAGAACTCTGATTGCACTTGCAGCACAAAAGAGTTGGAAGTTATACCAACTAGATGTGAAGTCTGCATTCCTAAATGGAAATTTTGAAGAAGAAGTCTATACTGAACAACCTGAAGGTTATGTGATTCAAGAGGAAGAAGGAAAAGTGTATAGACTCAAGAAGGCATTGTATGGGTTGAAGCAGGCCCCTAGGGCTTGGTATGGTGAGATAGACTCATTTCTATCTCAGTGTGGTTATGTCAAGAGTGCTAGTGAGGCCACTCTGTATGTGAAAACAGCAAGCAATGGAGGGATCCTCATTGTCTCAATCTATGTAGATGATATTGTCTACACAGGATCCAGTGAGACCTTGATGCAGGAATTCAAATCTGAAATGATGGGGAAGTATGAGATGTCTGATTTGGGGTTGTTACATCATTTCCTGGGAATGGGTGTAATTCAGACAGACAGAAGTATCTTCATACACCAAAGAAAGTATGCAGCCACTCTACTTGAGAGATTTGGACTAAAAGATTGTAAACCAGTGAGTACACCACTGGTTCCAGGTGATAAGTTGAGGAAGGATGATGGAAGTGAGCTGGCAGATGAACATCTCTACAGGAAACTTGTAGGGAGTTTGCTATATCTAACAGCAACCAGACTAGATATCATGTATGCAGCAAGTGTGCTATCAAGATATATGCATGGCCCAACAAGCAAGCAGTTTGGAATAGCAAAGAGGGTTTTAAGATATGTTCAAGGAACAATTTCCTATGGAATTGAGTATGTCAAAGGCAAAGTCTCTACTCTGGTTGGATTTTGTGACAGTGACTGGGGAGGTTCTGAAGATGATTCAAGAAGCACTTCAGGATATGCTTTCACCATGGGAAGTGGGGTGTTCTCTTGGGCATCTGTGAAACAAAGCAGTGTTGCTTTGTCCACAGCAGAGGCAGAATATATCAGTGCAGCAGAAGCTATTACACAGGCAATTTGGCTAAGATTTGTTCTAAAAGATTTTGGAGAAGAGTAAGGGGAGTCTACTACTCTACTTTGTGACAATATGTCGGCCATTACAATTGCAAAGAATCCGGTGTTTCATCAGAAGACAAAACACATCTCTAGGAGGTATCATTTTATCAGAGAAGCTTTGCAAGAAAACAAAATTACTTTGTTATATTGCAGGACTGAAGATCAGCTTGCTGATATCTTTACAAAAGCATTACCTAAAGACAGACTTGGGAAACTAAGACTATTTCTAGGTGTTAAACCAGCTTCTAGCTTAGAGGGGAGTGTTGATGACTAAGCTGCTAAGCTGGTATGACCCTGTTAGTAGCACGTGGAAGACAGAAAGCAGAAGAGAGTGTGTGTGCTGAGGTGGATAACAGATTCATCCTCCATTGTGTGTGTGTTAGTTCACAGGTGTAGTCTAGATTCTAGAGATGCCAAGTGTCCTAATGTGAGTGGCTAGAATTGAGTCATGCTCTGTGTGTGTAACTGAATTCAAGTGTGAGAGTGATGTAAAATACTCAGTGAGATTCATATCAGTGATTATTGTGAATGTAATAAAAAATATACGTGAAGTTTCTCTCAGAATTGTGAGTGTGACCATCAAATCTGTGCTAGGCATTTTTACAAACACTTTGAGTGCATTGCATCGTGCACTGATCATCATTCACATTCATCATTGATTCACAATCCAAACAACAATCAAAACAGAGTTTAATCAGTTCATCAACCTAAACTAGTCACGGGCTACTCCCGATTCAATCAGGTTCAGCTAGTGTGTGAGTGTTGAGCTAGCAAAGAGAATCATACCTGCAGTCGCCTGGTTTCCAAGAGTTCACAGAGACGTGAAGGCCAGCAATGTATTACTAGATGGGGAATTTAATGGAAGGCTTGGAGACTTTGGCCTTGCAAGATTATACGACCATGGTACAGACCCTCAAACTACTCATATAGTTGGAACACTGGGTTACCTAGCTCCAGAGCATACAAGATTAGGCCGGGCCACAACAAGTACCGATGTGTTTGCTTTTGGGGCATTTTTGCTTGAAGTTGCCTGCGGAAGAAGGCCAATAGAGACAAAAGGTCCTGTTCAGGATGTGATTCTGGTTGAATGGGTGTTCTCTTGTTGGAAAAGAAATATAATTCTTGAGGCAAGAGATCCAAATTTGGGTACGGAATTCATAGCTGAGGAAGTAGATTTGGTGATGAAGCTTGGCTGTTGTGTTCTCATTCAGAGCCTTCAGCTAGGCCAACCATGCGTCAAATTGTGCAGTTTTTTGAGAGTGACGTTCCTTTGCCAGAGATGTCACTTCTTGGGCATTGTTCTAGTGGCTTAACCTTTGCGGCTCATGAAGTTTGTGATGATTTTGTGAAGTCATATCCATCTTCTTCCAGCAAGGGGTTTTCCCATGCTCAGTCGACACCTCTCTCAGGTGGTCGCTGATTCCATGAAACTGGGATTCTCTTGCCAACTGGAATTGTTACCTGATGAACCATGGGCTGTTACCTCTCTCTAGCAGTACTTAATATAATTGTGAATTTCGATATAAAATCTAGGGTGCAAAACAAGTTGTATGTAAGTACTTGTTAGCTTGTCAAGGTAATTTATGTTTATCTACTGATTTTCCATATAGACCTCGCTATCAGGTTCTTCTGTGTTTACCAATTGCATGTTTAAATAATCTCAAATGAGAAACAAGTGCGCGCATGAAATACCGCTAGGCAAGTAGCCACTGTAGTATCCTTTTTACCCATGTTCATGACTCGGTGTTTTATGAGTCTTGATTCCTTTGCAATTTTCTTTATTTTATTTCTTGTCTTCCCTTTTTGGTCAGCCATTACTGCAGTGCGTTAGATACAGTGCCTTACTTTCCTTTTTATTAGTCCTTTATATAGTTAAATGTAACATTAGTGCTGTGCACAGTTTATTTAAACTATAAGGTTAATGGAAAATCTTTAAAAAGCTAAAATTTCAATACTTGAATGTGGTCGGGCTCTGGATAGTTAGCTTCATTCACTTTGTGCAGTTTTTTACTGAAGCGTTAGAATTTGTGCAGCTTCACTGAGGCGTTTGCAGAGAATAACCATAATAGCCATGTGTTTCAAACTTGTAGTGCTCATACGAGCAAGCCTAGCAGCTGCTGAAGATCTCAATACTCATACTTGTAGTACTCAATTTTATTAGTGTTTTATACGCTTGAGTGAAACAGAGTGATTTGTGCACTTTACTAAAACAATTATGTTAATGGAAAACGAAAAAAACTAAAATTTTAAATTGCATATGGGCCAGGCACTGGATCTTAGGATCACATTTGTATTATTGCTGAAAGGGAGCCAAATAAGCAAATGGGCCACCAACCAAGCTAATCTTTAATAAGACAGAAGTAGCTAACAGTTTACACTTCACAAAATATTAACTAAGTGGACTTTGATTACAGAAAACGCGAGGCGTTTTGGTTAATACTTAATAATTAGTAATCATAATTACGCACAAAAAAACAAGAAAGAAGCTGTTCCATTAGTGTTATCCTCTACCAAAGTTTTTCATTAAACAATCGAAGCACATTATGTATATATACAGATCCTAGGTTTGATCTTAAAGACATCGTTGCCACTGCACCAAGTCACCAATCATTAGCCTCCAACTCCACCTTCACCTCAGTTTCTCAGACCACTTTCTTTAGAGCTCTCATCTCCTACCTACATATATACAAATTTGAGAATTAACAACAATAAATATTGTGTATAGCCATGTGTTTCGAGCTCATAGTACTACTCCTACTAGTAAGCCTAGCAGTTGCTGATGATCTCCACTTCACCTATAATCATTTCCGGTCTTCGAATCTTAGCCTAGATGGCAAAGGAGAAGTCACACGAAATGGTCTTTTGAGGCTTACGGGCGCCACTCTGCGGAACAAAGGTCATGCCTTCTATCCCAACCCTGTGACCTTCAAGAACGCATCCTCCAATGGAACGGTGTTATCCTTCTCTACCACTTTTGTATTCGCTAGCAGATCAGAGTATCAAGGCCTCTGTGGCCATGGAGCCGCCTTTGTAATTGCTCCAATGAGGGGGCTTCCCGGAGCTTTTCCAAGTATGTACCTTGGCCTTTTCAAGCGACCAACAACGGAAATGCTACCAATCATGTTTTTGTTGTTGAGCTTGACACTGTCCAAACAGATTTGTGGTGATTTATGGGAATTCCGGGCATGGCCCCTTTGAAAGGCTTTAAAATGTTTTGAAAATGATTTTAAACAGATGTTTCCCATTTACCATCCTTATATGAGGATATGTGGATGGTCTCCTCCAAATGTCTAGGACACTGGGGAAGTCACGGTGCATTGCCTGCAATGGGTCATTGCACGGAGTGACCGGACCGTATAATGACTCAGGAGCCGGATTGCTATGATTAGACGTCTGGGACGTCAGACATCTGGGATGTCAGAGATTGACCCGGAGAGACCCCGAGTAGCACTCGTTGCTTAGACCGTGAGATATGACGTCTGGGACGTCAAGCGTCTGAGACGCTAGGCATTTGGAATGCTGAGGATGTGTATTTGGTAAACATGATTTATTGGATTTTTGAAATGGTATTTTTGTGATAACGGATTTGGGCAGTGACCCACTTGGATTTGGATTTACGGATTTCGATGTTTTACGGTTTTGGACTGAGTTCCTACACTTGGTTGATTTTAGTTTTGGGCGAAGGCCCTAATGATTTCAAGAGGGAAATGATTTCGGTTTTCTAAACTGTTTTATGATATTTGAATTAAATGGTTTTGTATGCATGCATGGTTTTTAAGTGAAGGGCATAAATGTTTTCTTATGAAATAACTTTTTATTAAATTATTTATTTTCGTCCACTCACCGTTTTTAATGGTTTTTAATGTTCTTCATGTTGATAGCGGATGCGGACTATGGCAAAGATCGATACCTCACATTCCTCGACTAATACTAGCGCACTCTGGGAGCCAATTGGGCTCTGGATCTCGGGTTATCCCTTGTCTGGCCTTCGTGTTATCTCGGGTGGCACGTGGGTTAGACGGGAGCATGACACATCCCACGTTAATCCCGAGGGGATTGGGATGGGTAGTGTCACCTTGCTGGAATCCGTTTGTACGATGCTGGAAACTTGCTGGAGAACTCATTATATGATAGATTCAGGGTCTTGGCGAGGGATGGAAGCTTAACGAAAGACTCGGAGAGAGAGTCATTGAGGATATTTGAGGATATGTTGGGGTGCTTTAGGGATTTGAGGGCTTCGATTTGGTTGAGTTGCAAAAAACTGTTGAAAATTTGATGAACCTTTGTGGATTTTGCAGGTACGTTATGGGTTTTGGTGAATTTATGTTTTAATAAGTTTTCATTAATTTCTCTACGGGTTTGTGTCAATTGATTATTGGGTTCATGCATTGAGTAGTAAAATCTTTGGTTTCTGTTTTTTTTTTCACCACTGCTAGGATTCCGAAAAAAGGGTATGAGAAGACGTTGAAGGTAAGATTTAGAATTTTAGTCTAGAAGTTCATTGAAATTTTAGATTTATGCTAAACTGCTATTTGATTTTTGTTTTGCAAAAGAGGGTTAAGAACAAAGGAGTTTGTAATGTATCAGTGGAGAAAATTCGAGTTCTTCGAAGAGAAACTAGCAGGAAAGTGCGCGATTCCCAATCAAGTAACTGGGAAGATCGAGTGTTGCTTGAGTGGCAAAGGCAAGGTGGTGATCAGTTGCCACGACTGCACTGTCAACTTTCTCGACCGCAGCCTCAACTTCAGTTATGGTTTCCAAGCGCACTCCTCTTCCGTACTCTTCCTTCAGCAGCTCAGGGTTGACCTCTTTCTCACTACATTTTATCTTGATTTAGTGATTTTTTGTTTGATTATTTAGTAAGTGTGACAAAACAGCAAAAAGAACAGAACA
Organism: Prinsepia uniflora; assembly: GCA_032719365.1. Taxonomy (NCBI): domain Eukaryota; kingdom Viridiplantae; phylum Streptophyta; class Magnoliopsida; order Rosales; family Rosaceae; genus Prinsepia; species Prinsepia uniflora. Next base: position 86,189,300 of record CM064862.1, read on the forward strand.
ATTGGAAAATTTTGGAACTTTTTTACTTTTAGATATTGGGTTTAGATTCATCTGCATAGTAAGTGTTACAGAGAGGATAATTGTGTTGTTATTGTGAAATTAGCAACGCAACAATTTGGTGACAATTGGAGAAGATGAACAAATTACTCCACAGCAATCGGCAATGTGCCTCAAGGTTTTTAACCTGGATAGGATGCAATCAGAGGGTACGAGCTCGAGCGTAACAAGCCCTGCTTGCATTAGAATATTGAAGATATTCACTAACCAATTTCCTAAAGTGAAGGTAGTGCCTGTGATTACTTATTGGATTTTTTTTTTTCAACCTGAAAATTTTATTGAACTATGAAATATTGAATCATGCGATTGTTTGGTGCATATTACATCATTTTTAGTAGTAGAGGAAGAACCTCCAATACTACTTATAGCCATTGGCTTAGATAATGGTTTCATTTATTGCATTAAAGGGGATATTGCACGAGAGCGTATCACTCGATTTAAGCTTCAGGTGGAAAATCTTTCTGACAAGAGCCAATCCTCAATTACAGGACTGGGGTTCAGAGTGGATGGTTCAGCCCTTCAGTTGTTTGTTGTAACTCCATCTTCTGTAATTAAGAATGAAGCTAATTAATTAACTAATCAAAGGAGTGAATTTACTTATGACTGAATTTTGGAGATTTTTCTGGACTCTGTTTGGATTTTCTATTTACTAATTAATTTTCAATTTGATTGAATTGAATTATTGAAATTCAATGTTATTTCTAGCTAACACATAAAGATTAGCATCATTATTTATTCGCTTAGAAAATTTTACATGGTAGAAAATAATTATTACTTATATGGCTTAACTTTGTTTTATATTTCGGGGTGCAAGCCATATTCTGAAGTCGTGAGGAACGCTAAGAATCGCGATTTAAGACCACTTTATATTTATCATGCATTACGTAGTATATGTATTTACTTATTCTATAATCTTTCCTTCTTTACTTATTCCCTATTTTGACTATTTCTCTTTGCCTATAATAGTACAATCTAATGATGAATCCTATTTGCGAATGTGTTCTTGCAGTCTGTAACATGAGTTGTTTTACTTAAACTCCCGTTCACAACCATATTTGAGTATCTCCGAGTCAAATTTAATTGCATTTTTTTAGCAAAAATGTTGCTGATTCATGTGTGTGTTATATTATTAACTTATATGAATGTTGTTTGCTTATTCATACATAGTTGTTTTTTCTTTTGAATTCATGCAAAATTTCATTTTTGAGACATGCTTGAGTCATGTGTAGCTAAAATGGTTGGTTAGAATTTCATTTTGTTTCTATCGATGGTAATTGATGTTTTAAGTGTGATTGTGAATGCAAATTTATTACTGTACACCAGTTATTCGATAAAAATTCTTATTGTAGACATTGATGCTCCTCGCCTAAATCTGCATTTGTTTTTAAGTGTGATTCATGTGTACAATTTATATTCATAAGTTAATGTGCATCAAAGTCATTTCATGCTAATTACATAAACTTTGACACATACAGGTATACCACAACACGGACATGTCACAAATAGTTCACCTCAAATATTATAGTTCTCAGACAAATTTAGGATCCACGTTCGTAGAATTTGGAGGACCAGATTAATAGAACATGACCACAAGGTATACTTTCCAGATTGTTGATTTATCGAATAATAATTATAAAATTTTCAGATTTTTTGGGTTCTGAGGGTTCGTTCATTTGATGGGTTCATAAAAATTTCAGATTATTCCTTAATTATTTTATTATAAATTTCAGACGTTTGATTGCAATAAGGTTCATGTACGTGATGTTAATCCTACTTTGATGTTTGATTTGCAGGGGATGAAAAACTGTTGTGTAATCAATTATTGTTTACGTCTAACACAATTGTTGAACCTGCTGACTCTTCTATTGCCAGTGTTAAGAAAGCTTTGCCTCCAATAACGGTCATTGTTGTCCCCTTATCGAAAGAAAATTATTTATCTTCTACATTAAAATTCAAAGTATTTATTTCCATTATCATTATGTGTGTGTTATATCTTTAACTGATATGAATGTTGTTTTCTCATTGATACATAGTTGTGAGGTAAACTTTTAATTAGGTTATTGTTTGTGTTAGTTCATTTTTCAATTAGGTTATTGTCATGGCTTTTGGGGCTTGATTGTTATGTTTGTTTTTTTTTAAAGGATTAAGCAAAAAACTGTTGAAAATTTGATGAACTTTTGCAGAGTTTGCAGGTAAGTTCTGGGTTTCGGTCAATTTATGTTTTAGTAAGTTTTCATCAATTTCTCTACGGGTTTGTGTCAATTGAGTAGTAAAATTTTTGGTTTTTGTTTTTTTGACCCATGTTAGGATTCCGACTAGAGGGTATGAGAAGAAGTTGAAGGTAAGATTTAGTATTTTAGTTTAGAAGTTCATTAAAATTTTAGATTTATGCTAAACTGCTATTTGATGTTTTGGTTTGCAAAAAAAAATGGTGATGATCAAGTTGTCAATCCACGGTGATAGTTCCAGAGCCAAAAGCTATGAAGCATGTAATTGGGAATGAAGGTAATTAATTAATTAATCAAAGGAGTGGATTTAATTGGGAATGAAGGTAATTAATTAATTAATCAAAGGAGTGGATTTACTTATGATTGGATTTTGGAGATTTTCTGGACTCTGTTTGGATTTTCTATTTACTAATAAATTTTAATTTGATTGAATTCAATTATTGAAATTCAATGTTTATTTCTGGCTAACACATAAAGATTAGCATGTTTATTTATTCCTTTAGAAAATTTTACATGGTAGAAAATAATTGTTACTTATATGGCTTAACATTGTTTTATATTCCAGAGTGTGAGCCATATTCTGAAGCCCTGAGGAGCGCTAAGAATCGTGATTTAAGACTACTTTATATTTATCCTGCATTACGTAGATTATGTATTTACTTATTCTATAATCTTTCCTTCTTTACTTATTCCCCCTTTTGACTGTTTCTCTTTGTCTATAATAGTGCAATCTAATGATTAATCCTATGTGTGAATGTGTTCTTGCAAGCTATAATAGGAGCTGTTTTACTTAAACTCCCCGCCACAACCATATTTGAGTATCTCCAGGTCAAATTTAATTGCATTTTTTTTTTTATAAAAAATGTTGTTGATTCATGTGTGTTATATTTTTAACTGATATGAATGTTGTTTGCGCATTCATACATAGTTGTCTTTTCTTTTGAATCCATGCAAAATTTCATTTTTGAGACATACTTTATTCATGTGTAGCTAAAAATGGTTGGTTAGAATTTCATTTTGTTAGAATTTCATTTTGTTTCTATCGATGGTAATTGAGTTTTTAAGTGTGATTATGAATGCAAATTTCTATTGCACACCAGATGTCCGATAAAAGTTCTTATTGTAGACACTGATGCTCTTCGAGTAAATATGCATTTGTTTTTTTTTAAGTGTGATTAATGTGTACAATTTATATTCATAAGTTAATGTGCATCGATGTCATTTCATGCTAATTACATAAACTTTGACACATACATGTATACCACAACATGGACATGTCACAAATAGTACGTACACCTCAAATATTATAGTTCTTAGACAAAATTCAGGATCCACGATTGTAGAATTTGGAGAACCAGATTAATAGAACCTGACTACAAGGTATACTTATATATTAGTTTCTTACCTCCATTTTCTTAGACTCTTTAAATCTTATATACCCCATCTGCTTAAAAACAATAATACTTAAAATCATAACTGAATCTCTTGAATGGGATTTCAACTGCTTTCTTATATTAAGGATGGAGTTTAGTTCTTCATACAAAAAGTGATGAAGATTCACAGTACAAAACTATTTTCATCGTATTGGATGAGGTGGTAGATATAAGTGAGTTCATTTTTTTTCGTTGTCTATATTTTAATAAATTGGTTCTTCTTTGTGAAGGGATAATCTATCTACGGTTTTCCTGAATTTTGGGTTATTTACCTTTTTCTGAAGTGGCAATCTTTTAAAAGCTTATTTTAGAACCTGTATCCATCTTTACATAATGGTTTTTTTTTGTGGTTTTTTTTTGTGTTCTGAAGGTTTTCAGAAGGCTTCTACAATTCAGCAAAAGGGAATTGTCATATTCTGCAAGGGACTTCATGTGATCCAAATCCGAAACTGGAAAAAAAAAAAAACAACCTTTTGCTCTAAATTTGCAGCAACTTCATTATACGATGATTAAACTGTAATTTCTTCGATTTCAACTCTATTCTCCGATATGTTTTCTTCGATTTCACTTTTCACTTTTCTCTATAGGAGAAGGTTTCAACCTTTAGCTCTTCATGCAAGAAGTGATGTTCACTGTAACAATTCGCTTCTTATGAACTAACTTATGTTAACATTAGATAATTTATACCAATTTGGAATAAATTTTTAATCAAATTAAAATCAAACTGATGTATTTTGGAGCTTTACAATTCACTTTTGCATTCTAAATGTATGGCTTTTGAGCTTACAATTTCCACACTATTTATGTATTGGTGTGTTTTCTTAATTTAGTGATAAAAAATTGTATGCGAATTCGGAGCAGCACCTTTATATTATAGATTTGCCATGGGATTGCTACTGGTCGTGAGACATGTATCTTCATCTATTGCTTAATTGTCTATCTTAGTACTTTTATGTTTGTTTTGTTGTTTTGGTTAGAACTTTGGACTAAGTTTTTAGGAATGACATCACATTTTCTTCATTTTCCAATTGTTTGTAGGTGAAATAATGATTTCTCTTAACTTTGTGAATTGAAAATACATAAATTGATGTTAAATCTTTTTTTTTCTTTTTTTCTTTTTAAGCATACTGCTCTGTGATTGATAGCTCACATGAGTTTTCTTGATTACAGTTATCTTCAGCCCCAAAAGGTAGAATTGCTTCATGGCATACTGAAAATGTAGCTCCAAGGAATGCTCAAAATGTTGCTCCAAGGATTGCTGTAAATGCTGCTCCAAAGAATACTGAAAAAGTTACCAGGTATTTCAGTACTACCTATTACAAATACTAAAATGTTACCACTTTATATTGGCACTTTATATTTTTTTAAACAATAACATCACTACTACTAGTTGCTCCTGCATGTTTTCAGAATGGCCTTATTGAACTCGCACGATGCTGCGGTCTGATTGAAAGTTTAGTATATGATGAGTATGTCACTTGGGAAGATTTTACTTCAGGTATGTTAACTAGCCTATTGATCGTGCTATTTTGTATGTTGGATGATCTATGGTAGTGTAGGAATCTGAATTATAGCTTAGAGTTTTCTAATAGTTTGGAAGCGAATTGGTAATGTAAATTTCTTGTAACGAGAAGCTATTTCCAACAATTTTTTTTTTCAATACAACATGTGGTATTTTTCTATGTGAGTTGAACTTAAGAAAGAACACAAATAATAAGCATTGTAATATTCATAGTATGTGTAAACTATCTCAGAATGTAAATTCGTTCAGATGTTGATCACTGCGCCATGTTTTTATCCAGGAGCCTGATTTACTACTCTTGGGTGAGCCAACAAATCACGTTGACCTTGACACAATTGAGTGGCTTGAGGATTGTCTCAATCAGCAAGATGTGCCAATGGTTATCATATCTCATGATCGAGCTTTTCTTCATCAGTTGTGTATGAGAATAGTGGAAACAGATAGGGGGGATCTCCAGGACATATGACGGAAAGTGCTCTTTAAGTATTTTATTGCCAACGCAGCATGGAATGAAACACGAAATGCTTCTTGGGATAAGTAGCAGAAGGAAACTATTTTGGCCTTGCTTCTTCTTCTGAAAAGATACATTAACATTAATCGGACAAGAAAGTGGATTGATATGCAATTCTAAAAGAAATAAATACTCTAATCCAACATGGAAAATATGTTAAAATGTATTTTTTCAGTTTATTTCCTCAATTTAACAAAAATCCAACTTAGCTGCTTTTTCTTTTCTTTTCTTTGTAATGGAAACTATAGAGCGATTGAAAACTATCCTACAATGAATATATTATGTTACCTATCTAAACTCCATATATCATGCAATTCATTAATTACAAAATTGCTGGTTTTGCTGAACTTGGTCAAATTGATGATCGGTAAAAAGAAATGCATACAACAATTGAATGATGCGCAAAAGACATGTCTTACCACATTTACGTTTTTCAGCTCTTGGTTTTCTGCTCTCTCCTTCCGTAATGTGGATTTGCAGGTTCTAGGTTTATCCGTCTCTTATGTTTTATCTCCTTGCAGCATAATCAAGTTATTGATCTAATATTATTGACAAATAGTTAAAATATAAGTCCGTATGTAAATATGCCCGGTCAGGTTTGATTTTCTATACTTTGACTTAATATGATCATCTGCTTACATATTTTCTTTCCATTGGAATCTGCCCATTATATGTCATTCAGTAACAATTTGATGATCTTTTACTAATAGAGTTGTCTGTTCTACTTCGCAGGTCTTTCTATTGGACTCATCATGAATGGGTTCAAGCATTTCAGACATTCTTAGATGCTATTGTGTTCATCATGTAAGCACTCCATTCATTCAGGATACTTTACTATTGACTGAATTTCTTACTCCATTCATTCAGTAACAACACTTTCTCTATATAACAACATGCTTCAGAGTTACTGCTATTTGTTAACTACTTCACTGATGACTTTTATTTATATCAATTATGTTGTAAATAGTTGTAAGGGTTATGTCTATTTATGTAATAGGTACTAGGGGTAGTTTTGTCCTTTGTATTCATTAATTACCCTCCCATATATAAGGGATAATTAATGCTTGTAAACCCTAATTCTAATCTCATAATAATCAGACGTCTTATTTTCTTCTCCCTGCTTCTCCATATTCTCTCTGCATTCATCCACTGGATTTCCTTCACAACACGTTATCAGCACGATCGTCTCCAAATCAGTGATTATTCAAAGAAGAGGATAAATTCAATCAAGTAAGTTTTCTAAATCTGAAAAAAAAAAAAAACTTTTTATTTATTGATTCAAACCCTAGAATTCATGTTTCTAGAAATTGAACTGCATATTATTTGGAATTGATGATGAAGTTGAAACCTAGGATGATTTATTCTATAATTATATGATCATGAATTATATGGCATGTGATTTTGTTTTTCCTTTTTTTTTGCCGTACCTTCATGCAACTTGATAAATTGCATATTAATTGGAATCATGGAAGTTTGATTGATTTTTGTTGATTTTGGTTGCTTTTAATATTTTATATTTGAATTGAATTGGAATTATGCATAATCATTGATTTTGTTTTTATATGTTTGAATGAAAACAAACCTACGGAAGCATGATAATTATTTACTTTTATATATATGTTTTGGTTATAATTAGTTGTAATCACAGCATGATACAACTTCCTGGTCAACCAATTTTGGTTATATATAATCGTGGGTTCTATATATTTGTGGTCACACACGATTTTCAGTTTGTGAATTGATATGATTCTTGATTATTTGTTGATGACAATTAATTATTAGATTATATGAAATATCTAAATTATCAACATCCCCACTGCACTGTTTTTCTGCCGAAAACAAAGCAAAACCGTTAACTTTTGTTGACTTGGGATTTTGCCTTATCATGTTTGTTGATTTGGTTGCTTCAGCACTCTAGGGCATTTACAGTCCAGTAGGCTATCTAAATACAAGCATGAAAAAAAAAAAACGGAAGCCCAGAAGGCCAGAAAAGGCCCAGTAGGCCTGAAAGAAAAACCCCCCACAAAACCAGCACCAGCAGTGCAACGGTTGCATGATGTCACTGGGCCCCCGAAAATGGTGACCTAGGCCCAGAAGGCTGAAAAAAAAAACAATGGCCCTGATGGCCCAGTCAAAAAAAAAAATTGAAAAAAAAAGGGGCCCTGCAGGCTTGCAGCCCAGCCAAACCCCAGGCCCAGACGGCCTCAGCGCAGGCGCAGGCCCAGCGCGGATTCGCCGGCCCAGTTGGCTCGGCTTGGCCCCCCTGGCGGCTCGGCTTGGCCCAGCCTGGCGGCTCGGCTCCGACGACCGGCTCGGCTCAGCTCCGGCGACCGGCTCGGCTCCGACCAACAAAAAAAAAAAAAAAAAACAGAATCTTCTTTTATACTCCTTGGGCCTAAAACATACACTCATGCATGCCTGAAGCATTGCCATACTCCTCAATCAAGAAAAAAAAAATAACATTTATTTATACTTATACATATTGTATCTTGTTTGCTTGTTTAGTTAATTCTTTATATATTATTTATCAATGTCATAGACCACCTGTAAATAAAAGGAACCTGAAGCTTCCTTCATTGATATTCTAAATTATCATACCATGTTATAGAACCTGAAGTTCTAATCTGTTGCTTATGGATGCATTTTCCCAAAGCACTAATCCTATTCATTAATCTTTGTAGAGCATGGCACATCTCAACAAATTGGATTTTGACGCACTGGAAGTTTCCGGAAGAAACTACTACCAGTGGACGGAAGATGTGAAGCTTCATCTCACTGCCAAGAGAATTCGATCAACCATCCAAGAAGACAATGTGACTTCTGAACATCAGAAGGCGGATGCGATGATCCTCATTCGGAGGCACATGGATCGCGCACTGCAGCGTGAATACCTGGGTCAAGAGGACCCGAGAGCTTTATGGGTTTCACTGGCTGATCGCTTCGATCACCAGAAGGATATATTCTTGCCTGAAGCAAGACATGACTGGCATAACATTCGTTTTCAGGATTTCAAATCCGTAAACGAATATAACTCTGAGATATGCCGTATCCGGTCTCTTCTCAAGTATTGTGGGGAGGAACTCACTGAAACTGACTTACTTGAGAAGACTTTCTCCACATTTCCGGCCTCGTGTATTGTCCTGCAGCAACAATACCGAGAGCGGAAGTTTACCAGGTTCGCGGAGTTGATCACTACTTTGTTGCTCGCTGAAAAGAACAATATTTTACTAATGAAAAATGATCAATCCCGACCTGTGGGCACTAGTGCGGCACCTTTGCCTGAAGCAAAAGCTGTTGCACCTCGCGATGCCAACCGTGGGGGGAGAAACAGGGGACGTGGTAGAGGTGGAGGACGTAATCGTCCAACACATGGTGCACACCCCTATGACCGGGTACATGGTTACCATGCCCCTCGTGGTCGTGGTAATCGACGCGGTGGACACCCCTATGATCGAGCTCAAGATTACCATGCCCCACGTGGCCGTGGTAACCGTGGGCTCGGTCCACGTGGGGGATATCACGCTCATCCTGGTCCGCATGCTCAAAACGAGAGAAACCCTGGCCCGGCCCGTCGCCACCAGAATCAAAACCCACCGGACCTATGCTATAAATGTGGAGGTCGCGATCACTGGTCCCGCACCTGTCGTGCATCAGCTCAAACTATTGCCCAGTACCATGCTAGACGTGATACTCGAGAGGCTAATTTTGCAGCAGGACCAGTCCCCGCTGATACCACCCTTGCCATTGCCGATTTCCAGACTGCAGCTGGGCATAATGATGATTGAGTTATTTACATACCCATGGATATGATCGCATCTGTGCCCTTTTTTTATGCATAATATTTTTTTTTAAATTTATTCCTTCCATTACTATTTCTGGACATTGTTTGGTAATTCATTTTATTTTTGGACTTATTTTGTTATTTTCTCGAATATTACTCAATCTATTGATTCATTTTTTTTAACACATGCGATTGTTGATTACTTTAGTTATATTGATGGTTAGGCATGTCAAATGGTGAAGTTTGTTGTCTAGCCGACAGTGCTACTACGCACACCATCCTTCGTGATAGGATATTTTTCACAAACTTAATGCCTAACCACACCCCGGTCATAACTATTTCTGGCAAATCAAACTTGATTGAAGGCTCCGGAAGAGCCCAGATTATGTTGTCCAATGGTACCGTGTTTACCATTGATGAAGCCTTATACTCCCCACGTTCCAGCAGAACGTTATTGAGTTTTAAGGATATTCGAGCTAATAATTATCATGTTGAAACCACAACCGAGAAAAATGTGGAATATCTTTGCATAACATCCAACTTGTATGGCCGGAAGCGTACATTGGAGAAATTAAAATGCCTCAGGAGTGGACTCTACATGACCACTATTAGGACCATTGAGGCAAATCACATAGCTAGCCGGAAGCTACCTAACCCCAGCAACTACTTATTATGGCATGACCGATTGGGACACCCCGGTCAAGGTATGATGCGCCGTATCCTCAATACATCACACGGGCATCCCCTTACAAATAAGGACCTAGTGTTTAGCGACACACTATGCCAAGCTTGCTCAATGGAAAAATTGAACACTAGACCATCATATGCAAAGATCGATAAAGACTCTGTCCCTTTCTTGTACAGAATACAAGGGGATATTTGTGGACCCATCCAACCACCATGTGGACCATTTAAATATTTCATGGTTTTGGTTGATGCATCGACGAGGTGGTCACATGTGACCCTATTGTCCACACGCAATGCTGCGTTCGCTAAACTCCTTGCCCAAATCATTAAATTAAGGGCCCACCATTCGGATTATCCCATAAAGTCCATTCGACTTGATAATGCCGGGGAGTTTACATCGAAATCTTTCGATGATTATTGCATGTCCCTTGGGATTGATATTGAACATCCAGTTGCACATGTTCACACCCAGAATGGTCTCGCAGAAGCATTCATTAAATGTTTACAAATGATTGCACGGACTTTGGTTATGCGCACCAAGCTACCAATTTCTGCGTGGGGCTATGCAATTTTGCATGCAGCTATGTTGGTCCGGTTGAGGCCCACTGCCACCCAACCCTATTCCGCGTTACAGCTGGTAACTGGGTACGAACCTGATGTTTCGCACTTACGCGTGTTTGGGTGTGCAGTTTACGTGCCAATTGCGCCGCCACAACGTACAAAAATGGGACCTCAACGCCGGAGGGGCATATATGTCGGCTATGAATCCCCCTCCATTATACGATATTTAGAGCCCTTGACAGGCGATCTCTTTACCGCTCGTTTTGCGGATTGTCACTTCGATGAGACAGTCTTCCCGCCGTTAGGGGGAGATAAGAACGCTAACGTTCCTGAAGAACGACGTGAATTGACGTGGACTGTCTCCACTATGTCTCATCTTGATCCCCGAACCGCACAAAGTGAGAATGAAGTGCGGAGAATTCTAGATCTACAAAGTGTAGCTAATAATATGCCAGACGCTTTCTCTGATCTAGCTAAAGTGACGAGATCACATATACCTGCTGCAAACGTGCCTGCAAGGATAGACGTCCCCGTAGGACGCGCCGTCCCAGATGGACGGGTCGTCCCAGATGGACAAAGTACGGCCATGGCGGCTAACCAGTCATATGTCCCTGCCCAGAAGCGAGGTAGACCAATAGGTTCGAAGGATTCTTATCCCCGGAAGAGGACAAATTTGGCACCATTGAATCCCTTAGATATCACTATATCATCCGATCCATCTCATGAGATAATTCCGGATTATGGGTCTGTCTTAGAAGAGACGACGTTGGGGGACGCCTCAACGTCTGAACCCATTCCCGAGAATAGAGAGATCTCGGTAAACTATGCATGCTTAAATGAGATATGGAATCGGAATGATATTATCATCGATGATATATTTGTATTCGCAGTAGCTACTGAAATAATAACTAGTGATGATATCGAACCTCGCTCCGTTGATGAATGCCAACGTAGAGAAGACTGGCCAAAATGGAAAGAAGCAATACAGGTCGAACTTGATTCCTTGACAAAAAGAAAGGTGTTTGGACCTGTAGCTCCCACACCTCCCCATGTTAAACCTGTAGGCTTTAAATGGGTTTTTGTAAGGAAGCGTAATGAGAAAAACGAGATTGTGAGATACAAAGCTCGTCTAGTGGCGCAAGGATTTTCTCAACGCCCTGGGATTGATTACGAGGAGACATACTCTCCCGTAATGGACATTATAACGTTCCGCTACCTTATCAGTTTGGTAGTTTTTGAAAAACTGAGTATGCAGCTTTTGGATGTGGTCACAGCTTATCTCTATGGGGATCTAGACACAGAGATATATATGAAAGTTCCTGAAGGACTTAAGCTATCTGATTCAAATAGTTCCAGACCACGGAACACGCTCTCCATTCGTTTGAGGCGTTCACTCTACGGATTGAAACAATCCGGACGGATGTGGTATAACCGCCTAAGTGAATATTTGATCAGATTGGGATATGTGAATAATGAATTATGCCCATGCGTGTTTATTAAGAAGACAAGTTCCGGGTTCGCTATAGTGGCAGTTTATGTCGATGACATGAATCTGATTGGTACTCCTGAAGAGATCCAAGAAACCGCTAAGCACCTGAAGTTAGAATTTGAAATGAAGGATCTTGGGAGAACACACTTCTGTCTCGGCCTGGAGCTCGAGCACCGTGCAGATGGGATTTTGGTCCATCAATCGAATTACATCCAGAAGATGTTGAGACGCTTTAATGAGGATAAAGCAAAACCTTCAAGCACGCCCATGATCGTCCGGAGTCTAGATCCTAAAAAGGACCCGTTTCGTCCAGCAGATGACAACGAAGAGATATTGACACCAGAAGTGCCATATCTAAGTGCAATAGGCGCACTGTTGTACTTGGCTCAATGCACAAGACCAGACATTTCATTCGCTGTGAACTTGCTAGCTAGATTTAGCTCTGCGCCAACACGCCGCCACTGGAATGGCATAAAAGACATCTTCCGATACCTTAGAGGTACAGCGGATATGGGCTTATTCTATCCCTATGCATCAAGGAATGAATCACCCCCCCTTGGACCTCAAAATGATGCACGCCTCGTTGGGTATGCTGATGCAGGTTACCTATCAGACCCATATAAGGCACGTTCCCAATCCGGTTATGTCTTTACCATTGGGAACACAGCGATATCTTGGAGGTCTACAAAACAGACCCTTGTTGCTACGTCTTCGAATCATGCCGAGATTTTGGCCCTGCACGAAGCAGTTCGTGAATGCATATGGCTAAGAGCTATGACTGGGCATATTCGAAATACATGTGGACTGAATTCCACCCGTAATGAACCGATAGTTATCTACGAAGATAATGCTGCCTGCATAGAGCAGATGAAGACCGGTTTCATTAAGGGAGACAACACCAAGCATATTGCACCGAAGTTCTTCTTTAACCAGCAACAACAAGAACATCGGAAGATTGAGATCAAGCCAATACGATCTCAAGATAACCATGCGGACTTGTTCACCAAGTCATTACCAAAGGCCACATTCCAGCAGCATGTGCGAGGTATTGGTTTACGTAGACTGACTGATCTACCTAATCTATAGTTTTCAGGGGGAGTCAATATCAGGGGGAGTATCCTGAAGTATACCATGTATCCAGAAGTATGCTGAGTATCTCGAAGTATATTCACATGATCATCGTGTACTCTTTTATCCTACGATCAGGGTTATTTTGTCCCATTGGGTTTTGTTACCTGTCTAGGTTTTAATGAGGCACATTTTGGTATGATCACCCCGCTAACAATGTATCCTGAAGATACTACGATTTGACTCATATGCATTTGCACATCTTTTCCCTTCAACCACGGGTTTGTCCCACTGGGTTTACCGGGTAAGGTTTTGGTGGAGCAACACTAATGCATTTTGTCTTAAAGGCGGATTATCTACCCGTATTCCAGAAGAGACGACATCAGCTACCTCAGAAGATTCCGATGTGATCGCCTGTACGCACGTTGCACTCTTTTTCCTTCGACCAGGGTTATTTTTGTCCCATAGGGTTTTTGTTACCTGGCAAGGTTTTAACGAGGCAACATATAAGTGCGTAGCCATGCAGTACCCTTACATGAAATATCCAAGGGGGAGTGTTGTAAATAGTTGTAAGGGTTATGTCTATTTATGTAATAGGTACTAGGGGTAGTTTTGTCCTTTGTATTCATTAATTACCCTCCCATATATAAGGGATAATTAATGCTTGTAAACCCTAATTCTAATCTCATAATAATCAGACGTCTTATTTTCTTCTCCCTGCTTCTCCATATTCTCTCTGCATTCATCCACTGGATTTCCTTCACAACAAATTACAGTTTTTTTAATATTTATATTTTTTTTCTCAATATCTATTACACATTAGCTTTCTAATTGGTGAATTTAAGGAACTTTGGGAGGGCCATCTCCGTTATCAACATTTAGCTTTCAAATGATGGATTTAACTTTATATTCCCGCATTGCGCGGGTTGGAGTACTAGTTATTAACTAATTAAGTAACATTCTCTATAATTAATTAATTGCATATTTGTACCCTCTATGATATTATAAATGTAAATATGTTTATATTAATGCCATTATATGATTAATTTATTGAATTTTTACCTTAAAAAAAAAAAGGCCCGGCGCCCTACAAGCGTTTGAACATTGATTTTTATAAAGTTTAAATGTCTATAAAAATTTAGGTGTCTTCAATTAGAACTTTTAAAGAGTAAGTAAAAGTCTAACGATATCAAGATATATTTTTATATATGGAGATTTATAAAGTTATTAAAAATTAAGGTATATTCAATCATGATAGTTCATAACTCCATAAACATTTAGTTGTATTCAAAATATCAATGAATATTGCGGATTTCATTAAATGGAAGAGTTTTATGGAATTTGAAAAATATTTAGTGTAAATAATACTTTAACAAATTTAAGATTTGTGTAGCCTCCCTTCCCGATAAGGTTTAATATATAATTTGTGGTTTTTATCTTTTTCAATAAACTTAATAGAATTCAAGTCTCCTACTGATATCTATTTCATATATTATTCATCATATGAATTATAAATAAGTAAATAAAACAAAAGATAAAATTTTTAATAAAATGAATAGAAAAAAAATCAAAAGCATGAATTACACCTAGCAGCCCTAACCTCTCAATCTCATTGATCGTTAGAAGTTTTATGTTTTTGTAATATGTAATTTAATATCATTTTCAACAAAACTCAATCACAATATATATATATATATAACTCAATAGAGTAAATTATTGTTACACCCTTAACAACTTTTACTTTTATTTAAAACATTTAATGCTTATATATTAAACAAAATAAGACATTCTCTCAAACTTTTTTTTTTTCAAAAGTCCCTAACAAAATTTATAAACAATAAATTCCACATCTACCATTTTATATCTCAATAAAGATGATGAGTGGGTTATTGAGAATTCTTTTAAATAATTAAAAATAACATTATCTTTTTTTGTCTTATTTGCCCCATGTGCCCCTTTTTGTCCTATTTAATATCGAAAGATAAATAATTATTGTTTTTAATTATTTTACTTTAAATTAGATCAGATAATCATATTACTTTTAAAATGAGCAAGTGAAAAAAAGTATATAAATATAAGTAATGTTTTCATAATCCTCAATATAATCTTATAATAAAAAAAAAATAATGTTGAAATCATGATAGATTTTGGTAAGTACTTTTTAGATTGTTGTTGGACTAGTTTATAATTAGATAACATTAGTTGTATTTTATATAAAAACTATTGTCTATTTTTTTTCCGAAAAAACTATAGTCTATTTTAAATTGTGTAGTCTTTTGACTAGTCAATGGACCTATGAGTTTAATTTTTCTATATGCAAATTTTTAAATAAACTTATATGTTGTTAATGACCTATGAGTTAATTGTCCAACTCAATATGACTCCCAAAACTCTGTCACGTAAGTTTATATAATTTCGTTATTAGCTTTATAATAATCTATGAAAATCAATAATTTATAAAACTCAATCACTTCAAAATACTCTGCAATTATCTGTATAAACTTGAATTCAATACACCCTTTACTTTCATCTACAACGATTTTAATTTTAGGGGGTATATTGAATATAGAATTTGGACAACTTTTATAGAGTTTGGCTGATTTCTAATTCTAGACGGTGATTCAGTTGTCACAGACATCGACATTTTGGGGCTTAAAACACTGACCAGAATTTGGGTAATAATTACTCTCCTATCACGGGTCATGTTCTATCCAGAACTAGTAACCTTCAAGAACTCATCTTAATGGCACATTTTCCCCCTTTCTCTACTACGTTTTTCTTCACCATTTGATCCAAATGTGACCTGAGTAGCCATGGAATGGCTTTCGTCATTCCTCCAACAAGAGGCCTACTAGAATCTCAAGCTGGCCAGTACCTTGGCCTTTTCAATTGACCAAAAGTAATACTGCTAAAATTGTGTTTAGTTGTGGAGCTTGACATTATCATGAGCCCAGAGTTCAATAATATCAATGAAACCTTGTTGGGATTGATATAAATGATTTAAACTCAGCTCAATATATTTTAGCTGGATATTATGCTCAAAACAGTAGCAGGTACCGAGCCTTCTAACAATAGTCAAGCAATGAAAGTTTGGATATGATCATACCTAAATTGATCAACCTGAAAATACCAACCAGTCCCGTATCAACTGAGGAAAGAAAAATTCTTCGTTGTGACGGGAAAGTTGTTAACAAGCAGTAAGGAAAAAAGCATTGAAAGCGGAAAGAGAAGTTTTTTCCAAATTAAGCAAGAAAGAAAATGACCAAAATCGCATTTGGCACTCAACTCGACATAAACACAACACCATCATCGCAGCAGGCATGGTACGTATCACCAACGTGAACACGTAGAGAAAACATCCCAATAACCATCTAGTCGATCTATCTAGTCGGTCGACTAGCTCATCGGTCGACCAACTCGTCAGTCGACCAAATCAAAACGACTAGAAGATTCGGGACCACCAGGTTACTTGTCATTATTTGAATTAGAAACATTTATCCCACATTGAAATGTTTCACCTACAACATTCAATGCTACTGTAAATACAAAGGTTACCTTCCCTAAAAAATGTAATGTGTCCTCACACTGATACAACATTCAATGATATCAGAGGATGTTCGATCGACACCACGCTAATACTCATGTGCTCTTACCTTATCCCTACAGTTCATCCCATTATCAAGAGAAGCGAGTTCAGCGAGACAATTCTAAATTAGTCCATTTTGGCATCAACAATTTAACACCATATGTGGAAACTTTGAAACGACCTCCCACCAGCTCACTTATCACTCTGGCCGTCCCAACACCCTTATGGCATCATGTTGGACAGTCAAGATGAATGAGAATATGATGGTGACCTTATATTCCAGGTAATGGTGCTAAACCTATATTCCACTTATGTCTTATATGAGTGACCTTTCCCAGATCCTTAATGAAGCCATGTACGTTGGCTTTTCCTCATTCATTGGCAGAGTCCCAACTTTATATTATGTTCTGGGCTAGTGCTTTAAGATGAATGGTGAGATTGAAGAACTTTTTCTATCACAGATTCCGAGAATATGAGCGCCTAAGAAAAGGTCTAAACTTCTCACTGTTGGGATGCATATGTTATATGTGAGTTTGATTTCACTAACAATAATTTCTAGTATAAATTATTCCATAAGTAGATAGAAGAAATTTACAGAAGTGCTTGAAGACCGGAAGATTGAGTATAGGCCTCAAAGGTTAAAATATAAAGAGTTGCATGTTGCCACCAAAGGTTGCAGAGAGAATTGAGTGTTATGTCATAATTTATACATGTTCTATCCATGATTTAATACCATTTTACTTATATTTTGTTAGTACTTCGTGCCATTAAACTAAGAAACTAATATATCTGCAAGAAGTGTACAGAATAGATAAAGATTGGAATTTCAAGAATTTGAGGGAAAGAATCCCTTTAATCGGAATCATAACAAAAACGATACGAAGGAAACAAGAGGGGTCACCAAAAAGAGAAAAATAATTTCATGGGTATCCACCAAATCCAACAAAATAGAGGAGCCCAACCCAACATAGGAGCAACTCTAGTTGGAGAGCGCCCACCGAACCAAAAAATTCTTTCTGGGCGGGCCCTCTGAAGTCCCGAGGACTATTCGGCTAGAGTTCACTGAAATAGTTAGCTTGATGGAATAGTCAGCTTCGTTGAATTTGATTCTTCTAGTTTATCTAGGTCCTAGATGACCCAATGCATAATTGCATACGTAAAGGTATAAATGAAGGATATTATGAAAGTAAATAAACATCAATAGATCCATGTTTCTCAAGGCTGTAATTATGCTCACACTAGGTAATTGCAGTTGGAAATATTAGGGAATGTACTTAATTAAGATTTTCATAGAATTTAGATGTCTTTAAAAATTTACATGCATTTAATTAGAAATTTTCAAGAGTTAGTAAAAGTCTAACAGTATTCAGTCTATATTTTTATGAAGATTTATAAAGTTATTAAAAAATAGGGGTATATTCAATAATAATATTTCATAACTCCATAAAAAATTTAGGTGTACTCAAAATATAAATAAATATTATAAAATTTATTAAATTGAAGAGTTTTATGGAGTTTGACGAACATTTAGTGTAAATTATGTAACGACCCAGAAATTCGGAAAAGTTAATTTTTGGAATTTAAAAAAAAAAGAATTGATGATTTTGCTCTTACAGGTCAAAAGTTGACTTTTTTTCTTAGTGTACTTTTTGGACTTCTCGTGAGAACCGTTATGTAGGTCTCGGAGTCTTGAGTCCGTAAACAGATGGCATATCAGAATCGGAGGTCGGACGAGTTCGTTACGAGTCTGAATTGGCCTAGGGAAATTTAGTAATTTGGACATTAAAGGCATTTTGGTCATTTGATTTTTTTGGGTGTTTTTGAGTCATCCACAAGAGATGGTGACATGTGTTACCATCTAATTAAGTTTAGTAGCATTCTTGCCTTGCTGGGTATGTATGTTCGTTCATGTAGGTTACTATCCAAGAGCAAAAATACCCATAAATGTTGAGCTTTCAATATGGAAACCCAAAAATAGGAAGAGAGAAGATGAATCAGAGAGAAAACAAGCAGAAAGAAGAAAGAAGACAAGAAAAGAAAACAAAAAGAAAGAAGAGAACGAACAACCTAGAAACCTGAATCCGCAAAGTCGAATAACCCCTTGTGTATTCTCAGATTGGAATTTCAAGTTTTGGAAATTTAATTATCGAATTGAGGTTTCTATAGCTTCCTGAGGTTCTTGGAATTAGGATGGAAAAGAAATTGGTTAATTTAAACACGAGAAATCCATTGAATTGAAGTGGGAAGTTTGTTCGAAAATCGAGGTTTGAGTAGCCAAATTGAGGGTATGAAATTCGTGATTTCAAGAGCATTGATCTTTAGATGAGATTGATTAGACTCAATTTGGTAATTGAAACGTAAAAATTCAACAAGATTTTCAAGTTTTTGAACTAGGTTGGTATCACCCGGCTCAGATCCGAAACGCAGACCCGCGAGTCAACCAACTGGAGGTTGAAAATGATTGTAGCATGCACGTGAGGTCCATGCGTAGAGAGCTTGGACATCGGGTGTCTTACCATCTCAAAGTTTGGCCAACTTGAGATTTAAGGTATTCGATGTTACGGATATTTTGCACAGATTTTGAGTCGATCAAATATCGTTTTGGGGTAGTTTCGAGTGTCCAAAGGGTTATGTTGTGTTTTAAGTACGTATTTTTATCCCCGAGAATTAGGGGATTATATTTTGAGGTTACTTGGGAAGTTAGTGACTGTAATTGTGATTCTTGATAGGTCAAATAACTCCCCGGGACTTCGGAAGAGCGTACAGCTCAGAATTGAGATGCTTGGACAATCTATTAGTGGTTATTTGTTTTATAAACTATGATACATGCATAGTTAAATGTTTTGAATATTTTACTGCATGATTTGATTGCGGTGGGTTGAATAATGATTTGAAAGGATTATATGACGATTTTCCAGATTGATTGATTAATTCTTGGGCATAGTTTTTATTACAGTTGTTTTGTGAAAACGGTGTTTTGGGCTCATGCTCGGTTTGGAAATGTTTTGACTTGATTTTAAGACAATGATCATGTAAAAACAAAGTTGCATAGTTTTATGAGCTTTTTTCTATAGTAGCTATCCTCTCCGGATGCGACTGAGCCAGAGGATGCCACCTTGATGCGTCAAATGACAGGACCCACCCCGATTATCACCTCGATAACCGGGACGAATCTTGCTCCCGTCTGACAATCACACTTAAAAGTACCAAAACAACCTCAAGAAACCATAAGTATAACTATCAGACTATGGAGAAAATGTAATACAACAGTAACACAGAGCATAGTGTTATACAAAACAGGCACAAAAGTCCTACTAGGCTATTCACGCAACGGAAAACGCCGCAAAACTCTATGCCTCTGTCGCTGCCTCAACGTTCACCCCGACGATATCACCACGACCTGGAGGTTAATTTAAAACCAGAAAATCGTGAGTGGACTAAAAAGAAATAAGAGTTTCCAAAAAAAAAAACAATTTATAAAACAAACAGGATTTTCCCTCCGTTTTAAAGAAAACATGCATGCCTAACTAAGTATCGGAAAACAGCAATATAAAACAATAAAATGATCATGCTAAAAGTGTATCATAAAACAAGATATACCAACGTCAATGTCCGATTAAACCTGCTGGGTCTATCCGAGTCTTTAAACTCAATCCAGGTCTCAAATGTAATCCGAGTCTTTAAACTCCCGAGTCTTTAAACTCAACAGGCCTATGGGGGTAATATCGTAATATTCGAGTCTTTAAACTCCCGAGTCTTTAAACTCAATCCGGGCCCGCCCCCGTCATATATAATCCGGGTCTTTAAACCCAATAACCAGATCCAGCAAATCCAATCTAAACCATTTGAAAAACCATTTCTAAGTCCATATCCAAACCCGAATCTGAAACTACTAGTCTGAAGCCATTCCGGCATCCAGAACCGTCATTCCGAACCCAAATCCGGAAATCCACTTTTCAACTTTAAAACCAACTTCCGCTTTCCAAAATCCGATTCTAAAACCGAAAACCTTGTTTGTCAAATCATGTTTCAAAACCCATTTATCATCATATAAAATCAGTAACAAAAAGCATGGCATGAAAATCATAAATAGAACATTTCTCGGAAAACGTTCTAAAAACCCCTAAACGCCTCGAAAAATGTGCAAGCATGTAAACTAGATATAGCATAAGCAATGAGCATGAAAACATACGTAAAATCATAAAACATGTAGATAAAACAATTAGGCATGCTCGTTAAAAGAGAAGGAGTCCACTCACAAGTCCGTACGCGTCAATCGCGCTCCGTGCGTTCGTCAACCGTCTCAGGCGTGTCCCGTCCTGTCAAATACCACAAAATCGGGTCACAATAAGTTCAAATACGCTTATTCTAATTTCCCCAATTTTTCGGAATTTTACACGCAATTTAAACGAAAACCCTAAACCTTCGAATCCTCGAACAAACTCGACCCGATGTCCGATTGACACGAGACTTGTCCTAACAGATTCGTTACATCGATTAGAGTAAAATCCCTATTGGAAGTTTCCCCAGACTCTGCCACACGCGCCCTCACGCGTCGCCCAAAGGGGCTGCGCGTGGGCTTCACGCTCCTGAACAGTGATTACTGTTCATCGTCTTCCTCAACCGTGACCGGTCTGAACCGGCGAAGGCTGTTCTTCACCATTTCCCAACCATTTTCACTCCTTTTGATTCCCTTAGCTTCGTCCTGTCTAATTAATTGATTCCACTAATCAATTTGTGAAATAATGTCCCCAATCTCATCGTCTAGAGCTCGAAGAAAACTCATAAAATCTGAGTTTCTGACTCCGGCCACCCACAACCACCGTGAAGCTCCAAGTTAATCCCTATGGTCATTCTCAACTTCCTAGAACTAATAGGGACCTTGGAACACCTCGACAATCACCCAAACCTCACGACTTTTGAATTTAACCAAACGGGAAAAACAGGGGACAGAGAACACTTACCCTAGCTCTGGTCTCCGCCGTGCTCGCCGTCGTGCTCCACTGAGTCCACACGACTCTCCTCAGGTCACTGAACACCTCCACCCGTCCAATTTAATGGTTTGCTCAACTGGGGTGCACAACCGTGCACGGTGTCTCTGCTCTGTCTCCTGGTTCTGTTTGCTTACACACACACACAGTCACCTTCTAGCCCTCACTAAAACACGATTACAAACTCATCAACCTGTCCTCGATCACTCACTCAAGCTCAAGGTCTTCAATCACTGGAAATCGATCAAGAAAATCTCACGGTCTCACTCTCCCTGTTTCTGCTCTATGAACGATTGCACGGTTTAAAATTGTGCAATTTGTAGCCGTGCACACAATAAACCTCCTAGAAACCTCTAGGTGTCCCCCACGTGTCCATCATCCTGTGGACAGCATTATAAATATCCAATCAAACTTTCCCATATGGCCTTATCTAATTGGCCCAATTTTGAAAAGACCAAAATGCCCCTAAGTCCAATATTACCATTTTGCCCTCCAACTTCCTAGACCCATAACTAATCCGTTCGACGTCCGATGACAGTGTGCCGCCTGTCATTGTACTCTGGACGTCGAGACCTATTTAACGGTCCTCGGTCTACGTGAAAATCAAAAGTCCAACAAAAAGTCAATATTTTCCCTCTATTTATCCAAAATTACAGTAACGCCCTTAATCGTCCAAACACCATAACTTTTTCTCTGATTGTCCAAATCGGACGTGTCACCTGTCTACGGACTCGTGACGTCCTAAACTACGTCACGGTCAATGGTCAATGCTCGCTCAACCTACAAATCAAAAAGTCAACTTTTGGCACACTATTCACAAAGGCAAAATCGTCCTTTTTTATACAAATATTTTACAAAATTACAATTGTACCCTTCCTGAAGGTACAGGTTGTTACATCAAATCTCGGAGATGTCACGATATGTTGCCTTTTCGGATGCAATTGAACCCAAGGGTACTACTCAAATTCCTCTAATCCTGGGAATGTTGAGATCTTCCTGAATTCAACTAATCATGGGGGTCCTACCCGGATGTATCTGATCCCAGAAATGTGACTTGGAAATTTCCTACGCGTAGTACAAGTTGTTCTGATGACTAATGTCAATGCACTCTAGGATTGATTTCATATGGCTACTGATGGTTGTTTCTAGGTTTATTGGTGATTTTGGAAAGGGGGTTTTAAGGAAATGTGGGCCACGGAAATTTTTAAGCATTTTATTATTTGTGAATCTCACGGTTTACTATGTGATTTTAACTAAAATCTGGTTACTGTGCTTAATTGTAGGCATGCATGTTTTAGAGACTGGAGGGTAAAGATTTATGTTTTCGAAATGTATTTTTAAATGTTTATCCTTATCCACTCACACTTTTAATGGTTTTGTTAACCCTCCAGACTGTTGCACATAAATCAAGTCTAATCTAGAGGTGGAGGTATGACCGGGACATCATTATCATTATCCATTGTCTAACATTTGTTAAGGGCATTTTCGGAACTTCGATTTATTTTTGAAACTTTGGTTGATTTGTCAGACGGGAGAGTCAGACACGATTATCAAAATATTTTTTGAAAGGGTCCAATCAAAATATACTTTAGCAAAGTTTAAGATTTGTATAGCTCCCATATTCGCCCCTCCCTCATGCTATCTTAGTATATATATACAATATACTTGTATAGCACTTGGTGTATATATATACTAACTTATGTATGTATACTAGCTTACATATATATAGAGTTATACTATCTTAGTATATATATATAATATACTCATATAGTACTTAATGTGTGTGTATATTTATATATAACTCATTTATGTATTATAACTTATATATATACACATATATATATATATATATACTATCTTATATATACTAACTTAGTGTGTATACATACAGAGTATATATATATACACATATACTATCTTATATATACTATCAAAAAAAATACATATATATATATATATTTATATGAGCTATATATATATATATTCCTTTTGAATGTGTTATTCCTTATAGAATTTATTTGAACAAACTTAGGAAGATACTATCTAGATATCCTCATACTTTTGAATGAACTATTTCTTATAGAATTTGTTTGAGCAAACTTAAGAAGGTATATACTTAGATATCTTCATCCTTTTGAATGTACTCATTCTTATAGAATTTGTTTGAACAAACTTAAGAAGGTACAAACTTAGATATCCTCATTTTTTTTAATGTACTCTTCCTTATAGAATTTGTTTGAACAAACTTAGGAGGGTAGGTACTTGGATATCCTCATCATTTTGAATGTGGTTTTCCTTATAGTACTTGTTTGAACAAATTTAAGAAGGTACGAACATAGATATCATTTGAACAAACTTAAGAACATACAAACATAGATATCCACAAGTTCTATAGACTCAATAAATTTCAAGTATTCTACCGATATTTATTATATTATGTTATTCTCTATAGGAATTATGAATAATTAAATAAAATAAAAGATAAAAATTAATAAAATAGAATAAAAAAATTCAAAAGCATACATGATACGTAGCGACCCTAATCGCTCAATCTCATTGATCGTTAGAAGTGTTTTAATCTCAGACAAAAGCACACATGATACATAGCGGCCCTAGCCTCTCAATCTCACATCGAAATGTTTCACTTGCAACATTAAATGCCACCATAAATATAAGGGCACATCCCTTAAAAAAGGTAACGAGATTCTTGCCCAAATGCTGCCAAAATTTTAATGTAGTCTTCTTCACCTACTAACTCAGACATCGAAGAATGTTCAGTCGGCACCACGTTGATACTCTTGTGCTCTTACCTTCTCCCTGCAGTTCATCCCATTATCGAGAGGAGCAAGACAATAGAGCTCTGACAGGACCCATCCTAATCCCCCCGGGATTAACGCGGGATGACCCTGCTCCCGTCTGACACGAAGTGTCAGACAAGGGATATTTCCGACCTTTGCCCTCCCGGGCTATCAGAGTACGCCAGGATCCGGAGGAGGTATGTGATATCTCGGTAGTTTATAAAAACATTTCCATAAAGACATTTGTACCCTTCACTAAAAAGTATGCATGCATTCGAAAACCGTTTAACCAAAGAAACCATATGTGGGACTAAGCCCAAAACCATAATGAAATAGACCATATGGGCCACTGCCAAAATCCATAAGAAACCAATAAGGGACTCAGCCCAAAACCATAACCATACTGAAACCAAATACACGAGCCTCTGCTCAAATCCTGTGCACACCACATATCACTTATCACATATCACATATCATATATCATATATATAAGTCACACAACCAATCCTGTCACGGTTTCCAAAGCTACGTGCGTGCTACCCGGGTCTCAATCCGAGTCTTCTCAAAGTTAAGGTCAATGTCCGTAGACCACTGATCCTACCCGAGGTTATAGTAACCATAGCCTTCCTGAGAGTAAGGAACCCAACTGGGGGGTGACTCCACTCAATCGGTGCTCCGTGACTACTCCGGGGTCCACCTAGGCCAACGACCCTCCCCGGAGGAGATAGAACAAGTATGGAAGGTATATACATAACACAAATATCCATGCCCGGTTCCCCTGAACCATCATGATCCATAATATCCATTCCATTCATATATATATATATATAACATCCTTCATGCCCGGTTCCCATAAACCGTCATGTACCACAATAACATAACAAGGGTTTATGCCGGTTCCCATAAACCGTCATGAACTTGGAAATCCACCAAGGGTCCCTGACCCGAAATCATCAATACAAGTAAACTGGGTCTCGTGCCCGAACATATGACATCAGCTAGGCATCCTGCCCGATATCTAAGGGTCAGTCACGACTCCGATTGTAGTGATGCGTGCAACCATCCATCCAGGACCGTCCTCAATCCTGGTATGTCGCCGTGAACGAATCAACCGACGCGACCACCACAAGATCATGGTGCACTCATCACCGATCGATATCCTGAACCGTCCGCGCTCCGAAGTCGAGCCTCCATCGGCTACTCGAAAACAGATCGTGCATCGTGACCTCTCCGGAAGGAACACATCCCAATCCGGAGGCGAGCGTCGTATCGTCGATCGACGTGCACATAGCACCCGTCGCGACCACGATTCAAACCCATAGGTCATCAATAGCGACTTATGCCTGAGACCAAACCAAATGGGTCTCATACCCGAGTTTATCCTTTTAGAAATCCAAAACCATTTCATTTAAACCAATAAAGAAATACCAACCTGTATAAGCACCGTATAAGGCCTAAACCTCGAAATACGTGCTTATACGTAACCACATACAAATGCACCCATGGCATCATCAAACATGTAATGAAACATATAATAAACATTTATGCATGCACCAATTTAGAAAACCAAGGTCCACTCACAGACCGTCCGAGTTGACGCCTCGATTTGCGTGCAATATGGCTCTCCCGAACCAATCACCATCACCGGGACTCCCAAACCTGTCCAAATTGTAATAGAAGGTTACTAACTACTTAATTAACCTCCTACTAAAGCCCCGTAATTTTCTGGTATTTTTAACTATTTTTAAACTCAATCCGAAACCTTCCGATGCCCCGAACATTATCAAGACGGTGTCTGATCGACACGAAACCAGTCCCAAAATGTTCGTTACATAGAATAGAAGATTTCAGGTGTTGAAACTTTCCCCAAAGGATGGGCCACGCGCCCTCACGTGCCCCTAGAAGTGCACTGAGCACTGTTCATCATCTTCTCCAAAGGTGAACCGGGTTTTATCCTGCAACTAGACCGGCTGAACCGGTTTGGACCGGTTCAAGGCCCAAACTGGTCCATTTTCATCCCATTTCGTTCCATATTGATCCTAATCTCATCCTAACCTCATTTCCTATCTATCTAGCCATTAAAACGGAAGTAAAATCATCAAAAACCGTACCTTGATGCTCGGCCATGGCGGCCGTGACTTTCTTCCGCCGTTCACGGTCATTCCCAGCCATTCTAACCTTCAAAAACAATCCTATTAGCCTCCTAAAGTCCCCAGAAGCACAACCCAATCCTTAGGTTTGATTAAATCTCAATAAAAATCGATTTTCAATTTTCGAATAAAACTCACCCACGCGTTCTCTCCGCCGTCCACCACCGTGAGCCACCACTGTCGTGTCCTCATCATCTCACTCTCTCACTATCTCGCACACGGTCATAGAGATGTAGAATAGGTGATGATGGTGTAATGTGGGTGTGTGTTATTTTAGGGAGAAATGGAGGAGTATGGGTTCGGGTTTTGTGAGGATGAACAAAGAAACGATGATAATGTCTGATGGGAGAGGGAAATGCACTGAAGGGTGAGGATTTGAGAGATTAATTTGGAATAGAGGGTTAGGATTTAGTGGTGGGTGGATTAAATTATAAATTAGTAAAATAATAATAATTAATTAGTATAGATCCACAATTTAGGGGATTGGGCCAATGGGATGAGTGACACTTGTCACTCATCCATGGGTCCCACTTAAAATATCTGACCCAATCAGAATAAGCCAAGTGTTCTCGCCTCGTAATGCGTGCATAGTGAAATCGACCTTCCGTGACCTATAACTTTCCCGTTCGAAGTTCGATTTCAGCGTGCCGCGTGTCTATGGATTCGTAACATCCCGATCTTCGTAATGGTGCTCGGCCCTTGGTCATCGGACCTTCCGGTCAAAAAGACAACATTTGTCCCTTTTTAACCATAATTACCAAAATACCCCTAAACTTCCGAACGTCATAACTCCCTCCTCGAACGTCGGAATTAAACGTGCCACCTGTCTATGAACTCGTGACGTCCTAAACTACGTCACGATCATTGGTCAAAGTCCATTTTACCGCCCGATCAAAAATTCAACGTTTTGCCCACAGTTAGGGGCAAAACGGTCATTTTGCATCGTTCGTCCGATTTCGCCTAACTAATCACCAATTAGCCTCACTAATCGTGATTAGTCACTAATATAATTCTGGAATTTGGGACGGGTCGTTACAACTCAGTGGGACAATTCTAAGTTGGTCCATTTTTGGCATTAACAGTTTGGCGCAGTATGTGGGAACTCTGAAACAAGTTCCCACCACCTCGCTTACCACTTTCGAATCCCAACACCCTTGTGGTATCATGTTGGACGATCAAGACGAAATAGAATATGATGATGACCTCTTATACCAAGCAATGGTGCTAAACCCTATATTCCATTTATTTCATATATGTGTGACCTTCCAAGATCCATAACAAAGCCATGTACGTTGGCTTCTCCTCATCCATTGGTAGAGTCCCAACTTTATATTATGTTTCGGGTTGGTGTTTTAAGATGAATTGTGAGATTGAAGAACTTGTTCTATCATAGCTTCTGCAACTGCCACTAATAGGAGCTTCTAAGAAAAGTTCTAAACTTCTCACTGCTGGTATGCATGTGCTATCTTTGAGTTTGATTTTAATAGCAATTTGTAGAAGTGCTTGATGATTGGAAGATTGAGCACGGACCTCAAAGATTCAAATATAAAGAGTTGTATATTGCCACATAAGGTTTTAGAGAGAATGAGCTTTTGGGAAAGTATGGATTTGGTAAGGCCTATGGAGGTATATTATCTACCTCTAAAATTGAGGTTGTTGTGAAAAAGGCCTCACATGAATCGAGACAAGGGATGCAAGAATTTGTTGCAGAAATTTTCAAGGCTTATTAGGCTAAGTACATCAGGAACAAGTCATTGTGTCTCAAATGCACTAGGGACTGTAATTTGTCTCAGTGTGCACTAGGAACGGTTACACCGTCAATATCATTGCGCCATCCATCCATCTTTGATATTAACACTGTGAGAATTGATTATGAGACAGTTATATTTCAAGTTTATAAGGGTATTTTAGACATTTGATATTTTTTTCTTAAATTTTATATTAATTTCTTTTTAAAAATTAAAACAAAATCTCTCCCCCAATCCCTCTCATTCTTCGCTCCATTTGGCCCCAGTTCCCAATTCCCAATCCCCAAGTCCCTCTTCATCTCCTTCATTCTTTGTGCATGGTATTTCTCCGATTGCATCTTCCTCTTCTTGCTCAAACGCTTCTTTGAGCTTGCCCATGCTAAAAGACTCCGATTGCGAATCGGTTTCAATTTCGTCTTGGCTCTCCCTCTCATCCTCGTTGTCGGGGCACGAGCTCATCCTCGTCGTCGAGGCACGAGCACGAGGATTTACAGTGACTCTCGCTTGATTCATATAAACTAAACCCGAACCCGATCATTTCTATCCACCGAACCAACCCGAAACAGGCACGGATGCGAACGGTGAAGACTCGAGATACCAAAAAGCAGAGACCGGTGGCCGATCAACCAAGAGTGGAGCGGAGCCCAATGCGAAGGGTGGCGGGTGAATCTTTTACAGTGGCGAGCAAGGGTGTATCCGTCGACTTGCTGAGGATGAACTCATCTGGGAAAATCGTATTTCAGAGCTTGGATCGAAGCTTGAGTAGTCCAAGCAGCTTCAACAGTGGGTCCAGATTGAAGCATAGAGGAATGGAAAGTTCGTATTCATCCAATGTTAGAGTGACTCCGGTCCTCAACGTTCTGGTTTTCTCCCTTTGCGACTCATTGAAATCCGGGTCGGTTTTTGGGTTTGGACAGTTATTTTCTAGTTCAGATCCACATAAGAAAGATAGTAACGGCACCACTCCGAGCCACAACAACCGCGATCAGCACAGCCACTATACCCATCACATTCAAAGCAAGAATCGGACAGACCAAAACTGAATCCGAATTTCGGGTACCATTTTGCCAATTGCTGGCGTTGTTTAATTGATCTTTTAGCGTGTTTTGTATGTAAATGTAAGGCATGGAAGGGGCTTGACCCAATGTCAGGACCCACCCCGGTTTCCACCCCGAAAATCGAGGTAAATCCTGCTCCCGTCTGACACCCCAACACTAAACCGAAGTAAACTCACGAAAAACCAGCAAAATATACAGTCAGACGCAGGAGAAACTGTAAACATCCTGAAATCAAGTTTTACAGAGCATAGTACCAAAAACAAAAGAAAGAAAAACCGATGAACTAGATACACGCACAACGGAAAATTTAAAACACTCCGGGGTCACTCTCGTAAATTCTATGCCTCTGACGCTGCCTCGACGCCGAACCCCGCACTAGCTCCATGGCCTAGAGGGCAATTTAAAACAGAAGGTGTGAGTGGACCATAAATAAGAAAAGAATTTCCGAAACCATTTCATAACAAAACCAGGGTTTTAGCCCTCCGTTTTAAAATCACATGCATAACCCAGTTATCAAAACAGTTACTGAATCATTCTAAAAACAGTGATAGAACTCATATCATAAGCATCATAAAACCCACGTCATAAAACATAAGTTTCAACCAATCATTATCCGATCAAACCTGTTGGACCTATCCGAGTCTTTAAACTCAATCTAGGCCTCAATACTATCTGAGTCTTTAAACTCCCGAGTCTTTAAACTCAACAGGCCTACGGGGGAAATATCAATATATCCGAGTCTTTAAACTCCCGAGTCTTTAAACTCAATTCGGGTCTTTAAACCCAATCCGGGCCCGTCCCCCGTCAAATCAATATCCGGGTCTTTAAACCCAATAACCAGATCCAGCAAATCCAATCCAAAACCATTTGAAAAACCATTTCTAAATCCATATCCAAACCCGAATTCGAAATCACCGGCCTGATGCCGTTCTGGCATCCAAAACCGTCATTCCGAACCCAAATCCGGAATTCCACTTTTCAACTTTAAAACAAAATCTCGCCTTCCGAAATCCGATTTTAAAACCGAAAACCTTGATCATCGAAATCTCTTCTCAAAATCCATTTATAAGCATTCAAAACCAGTTATCAATTGAAAACCCCAAAACCATAGCATTATACTCAAAAATCGACATTCCTCGTAAAATGTGCCAATTACGTTATTTCTCGAAAACTGTGCAATTATGTAAAACTATCATCACATATTCAATCATCATAAAATCACATATAAAACCATAAAACAATTATAGAAAAACTGTTATGCATGCTCGAGTTTAGAGAAGGGGTCCACTCACAGTCACCGGCACGTCACTCGCGCCTCGTACGTCCCGTACGTTCCTCAGCTTCCTCGGGAAGTCCCGATCCTGTCACAAGTCACCAAAGAACGTCACTAACACGTCTACCAAGACTCTCCTAATTTCCTCCAAAAATCCCCGGGTCCTAAACATAACGAACCGAAACCCAACACCTTCAACCTTGCGGAACTACTTCAATTCGACGTCCGAACAACCCAAAACCAATTCCAATAGACTCGTCACAACACCTAGACCAAAAACCTAGTTGACACCTTCCTCAGAAACCACCACACGCGCCCCCACGCGCCGCCCAAAGTGGCTGCGCGTGGGCCTCACGCACCTGCTACAGTACCATTGTCTACCTCGGATCGACCGGTTTGATTGTACTGAACCGGCGCGACTGGTTCTTCTTCATTCCTCCACCATTTTCACCCAATCCAATCCCATTAGTTTCGTACAGTTCCCAGCACTCCATTCCAGTCCTAAAATCTAGAAATCAAAGCCCGAAACCCATCGTCTACAACCTCGAAAAATTTTGCCCGAAAGCCCTGTTTTGGTTTCCGACTACCCAGACCTTCCCCCATCACGGCACCAACCTCAGACGACTCCTGAGACCTTCATGAGTCTCACACTACCCACTAGAGTCCTCGACTCTAACCCAAAAGCCACGACTTTCGAAATTAACAAAACGGGAAAAACAGAGGATTTGGGTCTCACCTTTGAATCGTCCTCCGCCGTCTACACCACCGTGTACCACGGTGTCCACTGAGTCCCCTACAGTCGTCTTAGCCTCCCCTTAGCTTGGATTAAGCCAACACACGGCACAACCACCACCTCTGTCCCACAACTCTCTCTGTTTTCTCTGAAAACCAAACCCTCTGACCACCGTGTTTCTTACACAATTTCACTCCCCCAAACACTCACCAGTTCTCCTTCTTCTCTTTGTCACTCTCACCAGTCCACAAAACTCTCTCATGCTCACAGAATCGATCAAAGTCTCTCACTTTCCTCCTCTCTGTTTTCTGTGACTCACACCTCACACACACCAATCCTTCACAACTTTCTCTCACCTTCACTCAGCAGCCCTCACTTACACTCTCACATACTCAGCAAGTTACACAAACACTCCACACCGCCTTCACCTGCTCGATTCCCTCTCAGCCTCACTCTATCTCTGTTCTCTCTTCTCTTCGAACACACACACACATAGGTACACGATCAACTAGCCCAAATAATTGGATTGTGTTCCCTAGAACCCTCTAGCTCTCTTAGACGTGTCACAATCCTAAAACCCTTCTCACAAAAATCTCCTCTCTTCCCTGGACACTTGTCCAAATCTGGCTGTACCAAGCCCAAAGTAAAAAAGACCAAACTGCCATTCCTTTTAAGTCAAAATTACCATTTTGCCACTACCTTTCTAGACCCATAACGCACACATCCTAACTCCGATGAATACGTGCCGCCTGTCGTTGAATTAGGACGACGAGATCTACTTAACGGTCCTAGGTCAACGTGTCAAAACCCGATCG
Organism: Prinsepia uniflora; assembly: GCA_032719365.1. NCBI lineage: Eukaryota > Viridiplantae > Streptophyta > Magnoliopsida > Rosales > Rosaceae > Prinsepia > Prinsepia uniflora. The sequence continues at coordinate 86,221,789 of CM064862.1, forward strand.
TACGAAAAGTCAACTCTTCCCCCTATTTTACCCAATTTACGGTAATGCCCTCAACCTTCCGAACATCATAACTTCCTCCTCGGATGTCAGAATCGGGCGTGCCACCTGTCTACGGATTTGTGACGTCCCAAGCTACGTCACAGTCATAGGTCAAAGTCCATTTGACCGCCCGAACACAAAATCAACATTTTGCCCAACATAGGGGCAAAATCGTCATTCGAACCTATCGTCACCAACTAACCACTGATTAAGCTCACTAATCCTTCACTAAGCACTGTCTTAACCCTAATTTTCGGGACGGGTCGTTACACCCAAGCCAATGACTAGCGTTCAGTGGTGTGAATGAGTTGCAGCTGGCCCTAGAAATACATGCGTAGAGAATGAGGGAGATGAAGAGGGAGTTGGGGAGTGGGAACTAGGGCCAAATGGAGCGAAGAATGAGAGGGATTGGGGGAGAGAGTTTGAGATTTTGTTTTAATTTTTAAAAGGAAATTAATATAAAATTTAACAAAAAATATCAAATGTCTAAAATACCCTTATAAATTTGCAATACGATTGTCACATCATCAATTCTCACTGCTTTAATAATAGAGATGGATGGATGGTACAACGGTATTGATGGTGTAACCGTTCCTGGTGCACACTGAGGCAAATTACAGTCCCTAGTGCATTTTGAGATACGTTGACTTGTTCCTGGTGTACGTAACTTAATAGATGGACGGATGGTGTAGCGGTATTGACGGTGTAACCGTTCCTGGTGCACACTGAGGCAAATTACAGTTTCTAGTGCATTTTGAGACACGGTGACTTGTTCCTAGTGTACGTAACTTAATAAGCCAATTTTCAATGATGGCCAGCTTCGTCACAGGAATTTAATCCCATTCTTGGGTTGCCGCAGAAGAAAAGAAGAACTACTGTTGGTGTATAAGATTATAAGTACATACCATATAGGTGCTTAGACAATTACCTCCACCGACATACGTACAAAAATCACTCTCAATTGGAGCCAGAGGCTTAGAGTCATCAAAGTATAGCTTCAGTGTTGCTTTATTTACATGAAGAATAGGAGCAAGTTATGATTGACAGAGATGTTAAGGCCAACAATTTATTACTAGATGCAAAATGGAATGGAAAACTTGGAGATTTTGGGCTTGCAAGAATATACGACCATGGCACAGACCCTCAAACAGCTCATATACATGGAACATTTGGGTATTTTTCACCTGAGCATACAAGATCAGGTCGGGCCACAACAAGCACTGATGTGTTTGCTTTTAGGGTTTTTTTGCATGTAGTTGCTTGTGGAAGAAGGCCAATAGAGACACATGGTTCAGAGGTTGTGTTTTTTTGTTGGAAAAGTAGTAATGTTCTTGAGGCGAATGATCCAAATTTGGGCTCTCTTTTTTCCTTTCCGGATCGAAAAATTGAGTGTATGTACTTTCCTTTGTTTAGTTAGTAAGAATACGTCTGTGCTCTCAGTCAAAGTGATACTAAGGTCAAGTGGCTGAGAAGGTTGAGTTGGTGTGGAAGCTTGGGCTATTGTGTTGTCATTTAGAGGTTTTAGCTAGGTCGATGATGCACAAATTGTGAAGCATTTGGAGGATGATTTTCCTTTGCCTGCAGAGTTGTCACTTGATGATTATACTAGTATTGCGTTAACATTTTCTCTTGCTGAAGGTAGTGATGGTTTTTTAATGTTGTAGTCATCGTATATTGTAGATACAACACTCTTAGGCAGTCCTTGACTCCAAGAAATCAGTGTTCTATCAACAACGCAATCTGAATATTGCTAGTTGTTCTTGTAGTTTTCTTTGTATGTGTACTGTTGAATGTAATATGTATACAATTGTTCCGTAACTTATGTGCTTAAAATGTTGGTGGTAAATGATTTTTGATAAAAAGATGTAGGGGAAAAGCGAAATTTCTATTAAGATTGAATCTCGTTCTTTGTGAACGTTGAAACCATAATTCGAGATATGAAATTTAAAATATAGAAAAATTACAAATAAGCCTCAAGACTATAGGATTTATCACAAACATATCCAAACTATAAAAAAAATTAAATAACTACATAAACTATATGACTACCCACATTTAACTACCTCCATCAAGTTTTGCATCCATTTCATCGTCAAAATGCCACGTGTCAAAATTTTTGCCCAGTCAACGACTGATGTGGCAAAACATAATATGGCATTTTCGGGATTTCAAAAACACTAAAATTGAAGGACTTGCCTAGAAACCCTAAAATCGAAATTGACATCCCCTACCCAATTCAAATTCCCAGCACCCACCATCCAAATCGAATTCGTAGCCCCCCCCCCCCCCCCCCACCAAACCTATTAGGACCCATGTTTAAAATCATTTTGATAATTGTGTATGGTCTTATTCTTGTCTGACAAGAATCTCGAAATTATCAAGACTACACTTAACTCTTGTTAGAAAAGAGATATTCGTAATTTTTATTCATATTCACATCTTGATATGCCAACCAAACAAAGTCCAATCTCGCGAGGTCACCGTCCACATCCAACCCACTCGCCGTATCAAGTCGTGGAATCTGTCAGTTCGACTTCTTCCGAGCCCTAATCTCATTATTATAATTAACACATATAATTCACTATTAAAGTTCATTAATATCTAAATTAACCTTATAATTAAATTCCTTAATTTCTGGGATTGAAATTCAAACTAAAACTATGCATAACACTTCAAATAGTCAAAACAAACCTGCGACGATGTATGTTCATCTTGAAAACTGTACCATTAGACTTGTAATATCGAAAACATGAAGTTTCATGTTGAAAGGATGGTGGAGGACCGTCGCACGTGCCCCCATGCTCTGCCATAGTCCCATGCGCGTGGTGGCCGCGCGCGTAAACATTGTTCATCTTCAACCTCAGAATAGACCTAGTTTCTTTGCAACTTGGGTCGTCCGACCCGCGACCCCGACCCAACTCAAACTCACCTATTTCTCAACCATTTATTATGATTTAAACGTCCAGATTCATCTAACGGACTCTAGGAGAAGATCTATGGGTTTAAAATGAAGAAAACCTACCTCGAAATCCTGCCCTAATCTCATTATTATAATTAACACTATGCCAATATAATTCACTATTAAAGTTCATTAATATCCAAATTAACCTTATAATTAAATTCCTTAATTTCTGGGATTGAAATTCAAACTAAAACTATGCATAACACTTTGAATAGTCAAAATAAACCTGCGACGTTGTATGCTCATCTTGAAAACTGTACCATTAGACTTGTAATATCGAAAAAATGAAGTTTCATGTTGAAAGGATGGCGGAGGACCGTCGCACATGCCCCCATGCTTTGCCATAGTCCCATGCGCGTGGTGGCCACGTGCCTAAACATTGTTCATCTTCAACCTCAGAATAGACCTGGTTGCTTTGCAACTTAGGTCGTCCGACTTGCGACCCCGACCCAACTCAAACTTACCTATTTCTCAACCATTTATTATGATTTAAACGTCCAGATTCATCTAACGGACTCTAGGAGAAGATCTACGGGTTTAAAATGAAGAAAACTTACCTCGAAATCCTGCCCTAATCTCATTATTATAATTAACACTATGCCAATATAATTCACTATAAAAGTTCATTAATATCCAAATTAACCTTATAATTAAATTCCTTAATTTTTCGGGATTGAAATTCAAACTAAAACTATGCATAACACTTCGAATAGTCAAAACAGACCCGCGACGATGTATGTTCATCTTGAAAATTGTACCATTAGACTTGTAATATCGAAAACATGAAGTTTCATGTTGAAAGGATGGCGGAGGATCGTCGCACGTGCCCCCATGTTTTGCCACAGTCCCATACGCGTGGTGGCCGCGCGCCTAAACATTGTTCATCTTCAACCTCAGAATAGACCTGGTTGGTTTGCAACTTGGGTCGACTGACCCGCGACCCCGACCCAACTCAAACTCACATATTTCTCAACCATTTATTATGATTTAAACGTCCAGATTTAAACGTCCAGATTCATCTAACGGCCTCTAGGAGAAGATCTACGGGTTTAAAATGAAGAAAACTTACCTCGAAATCCTAGCCTAAGCCTCCAAGCTTACGACCTAAACCTAGTTCTTCGTTCTTGGTATTCTTATATCGAATCATGTGTTTTCCTAACCATGAACACCCCCAGGACTTCAACTATAACTTTAGTAATTGCAGCCTCGAGCTTGAAAGCCTCCAATCACTTAAATAACTGGTTTATGGTTTTTCGAGAATTCGGTCCTCGGGCCGTAGTTTGTTTATATCTCCTTCCGTGTTCTCCTTTCTCCCTTGCTCCCTTTTCTCCTTTGCTTCTTTTTCTTTTTCTTCCTTTCTCCATTTCCCTTGTTCTCTCTTTCATCACCCTAGATCCCTCTTCTAAAATCATCAAAATACTTTTTTTACCAAAATTACCATAATGCCCTTGAGAAACTATGGCCCATATTTAATCCATTTGATCTCCGATTTTGAGATATTTTCTTTCTATAGACTCGGGAGTTCGAGACTTTCGTAACGGTTTTCGTAGTATGTCCAAAAAGTTTCTAGGTAAAAAGGTCAACATTTAACCTTATAAAAATAAAACCGTCATTTCCCATTTAATTTTCCAAAATTATTTTTTTCAAATTTTCAGGCCGTTACAACCCCAAAATGGCCTAGAACAACTGCTGAGTATGGGCTTCCCTAGCGAGTTAGCGTCCCAACTCCCAAGCCCTTGCTACCACATGGGCAAATCAATTCTCTAAGTGACCGATTGGATTCTTAATCGAGAATCATCAACAACCGCCACCATCACCGTCACTTCCCAAAATCCAGATCCAATCTCATATGACCAGCCTTGCCAGCCCAAGCTCGATCGTTTCTTTGTCTGCCGATCCAAGCCCTCCTCTAATTTTGAATTTTTGACAGGGACTTTAATAAATAGCGGCGCCTCGGTTAAATCTGTAATTGAGGGCCGGGAATGGCTTCTAGACACGGGATTTGTCTCTGATGGGACCCCCAAAATTTAACGACTCCAGGCATCGTCCCCGTCCTTTCCACTGTAAGATCATTTCCGAACAACCACCATCGCAAGTTCTACTACACGGTTGAGGATTACCGCAACTCTAAGTGCATGGTTTGGACCACCTACTACTACTACGGTGGAACTAACGGCAGCAAATTGCCATCAGTGTTCGACCTGATTGTGGACGATGCTCTCTAGGTTGTTATTAACACCATGGAGTACTTCGCCAATGCCATGTCGTCTTGATATGAGGGCTTTTTTCTGGCTCAAAGAAAGACGATGAGCTTGTGTCTCGGGGCGAACAATTACACAGACTCCGACCCGTTTATCTCTGCCTTGGAGTTTGTGATACTCGAAGACTTGCTCTACAATTCCACCAATTTCTAGTCATATGGCCTCACCTTAGTCGCCAAGAATGGCCTTGGATACAGCGGATCCATGATTTGGTATGTGCCTTTTTATTTGTTCAATTTGTAAATTTGTAAACTTTAGTCAATTTCCAGTCATAATTCTCCGAGCTATTAGAATCTGAAAATTGGGTCATGCTTATCTTCAGATACCCAGATGACAAATTCATCGATTTTGGGTCGACAATTGACGAATGGACTTTGGGGGATGCGAATTCGATTTGGAAAGGGGAGAGGCGATTTCAATTTCGATTTGCCCTTCTGTTTTTTGCCACATTAATCGCTAATTTTATAAAACATTTAACACGTGGCATTTTGACGGCTAATTAAATGAAAAATTTGTGGAGGTAGTTAAATATGGGTAGACATATAATTTGAGTAGTTATTTAAAAATTTTGATAATTTGAATATAAATTTGTGATGAGCTATATAATTTGTGGGCTTATTTGTAATTTTTTCATATATATATATATATATATATATATATATAGCTTATGTTTGTGTCATTCGTTGCGCAGCTAATATTTAATATTAAGGGGGTCCTACCTTTTTTCTTCTTTCTACAAATATTCGTAGTAATATTTTTATTTATTAGTTATTACAAATTTACAAAAATGATTGTACAAATTTTCATATTTTAATAAATATTTAGTCATATTTTTGGAGGTTTCTCACAAATAAGAAAAATATTGTTTCATGACTTTTTTTTTTTAATTCTTCCTATAAATTATATACACTATGAGTGTCATATATTTATAATTTTAATTCTAATAAAAAAATAATCTAAGAAAATTTATAAACTCTATTATCATTGTAAACATTTAAAAATGAAGGTACATACAAATTAAAAACAGAGCTTTTGGAAATATAGATCATATACATTTTAGAAATATGTGTAGCTAAAAATTAAAAAAATTAAAAAAGATGCAAATAGGACAAAGCATGATTAAAATTTAGAAATTTCAAATGTATATATGGTAAATTAGTAGTATCATATATATATATATATATATATAAATTTTAATACATAAAAAATTAATAAAAAATTTATTAATTTTTCTATGATAAATATTTAAAATATAGCATAATAACATAATAATTATTTATTATATATCTAAATAGAGGAAAGAAAAAAGTTTGGAGTGGGGGACCCTTCATCCCCTTAATGGCTCCGTTATTGCGTGCACAAGAAAATGTGTGCCATTGTTATCCAACAGTATAGAAATTAATTTTTCAAAGACACTTAAAATTTAAACTGTTAGATGTTCAATTTCATCAGGCGAATGTAGTTAGGGGTGACAATGGGTCGTGTCGTGTCGGGTTCGTGTCGTGTCATGAATTCAGTTTTACCCATTTATGCTCAACCCGAATCCGATCCGTTTAATAATTGTGTCAAGAATGTCCAACCCAAAACCAACCTGACAGGACCGCCCCCGAAAAGGACATTGTTAACCATGCCCGGCCCTGCTCCCGTCTGGCAAGATGACTGAAATCCCCAAGTTACCCTCAGTACATGCTAGACCAGGGATAGCCACACGTGCTTACTCATGCCTCCGCCTCACGATCAGCCTCGATCAACGCGCCACAACCTGGAGGGTCAATAAAAACCTTAAGGTGATTTTGGGCTTGATGCTCGGGACATAAAAGTAATTATTGACGAACGAGATTACGGTTTCCGAAAGTTTGAAAACGGATTCTTGGTTTGGGTTCGGGATGATGTTTCTGGATGCCGGCTTACAGAATCATTATTGCGAATTCGAATTCGGGAATGGAAAAGGATTTAATAAAGCGTTTTGGTATGATTATACATGCCCCGTGTTAAATGATAATTTGATTATGTTTGTGAAGTATGATTTGGGGATTTGAATGTGAACATTCGGACCATGAGTCCTGTGTTGACAAAATGTGATTTCGGGATGGATCCGCGTTGTTGTGATTGACAAATGTTTTGGGTTTAAAGACCTGTTGAAAATCGTTTTGGGTTTAAAGACCCGGTGCTATTGCTGGAGCACGTTTCGAGTTTAAAAACTCAGTTAGTTGATGACGGGGAAGGGCCCTTAATGAGTTTAAAGAATCGTGAGTTTAAAGACTCAGTTACTGTGATACCCCCAAGGCCTATTGATTATGTTTTGAGTTTAAAGACTCGTTGATATCCCGGGAAGGCCTGATTATGAGCATGGTTTTGAGTTTAAATACTCGGGCACACTTCATATCCAACAAACTGATTGATTGTGATTCATTGATATTTTATGATGTTCGGATGTGTTGGGCAGTGGCCCGGTTTATATGGTTGATGGATTTGGTTTATGTTGTATACTTGGATTTTGATTTCGTGGTTTTGGGCTGAGGCCCTGTGTTTATGATTGCGGGCTAAGACCCGAAGGTTAAGAAAAGGAAAAAGTTTTTTATTTTCATATACGGATTTCTTATGTTGAAAATGTAACGGATTGCGAAACGATTTTTGTATGCATGCATTGGTTTACGTGGAGGGTAAAAACGTCTTTCCGTAACTGTTTTATAAACTGATTTATTTTTGTCCACTCACACCTTTTGGTTTTTATTGAACCTCCAAGTTGTGGCGCGTTGATCGAGGCTGATCGTGAGGCGGAGGTATGAGTAAGAACGTGTGGCTATCCCTGGTCTAGCACGTACTGAGGGTAACTTGGGGATTTCAGTCGTCTTGCTAGACGGGAGCAGGGCCGGGCACGGTTAACAATGCCCTTTTCGGGGGCGGTCCTGTCAATTTGGTATCAGAGCACTAGGTTGCAGATTCTGTTGCCACATCATGCCTCTGAAGCGTAAGCCTCGTTCGCGACCTGGTACTGAGACGAGTAGATGAGGGTGTGTGGGACCTCGTGTTAGATCTCGGGTGAGATTGACCCTGGTTTGAGGGTCAGATGTCGGGTAGTGTACACTGTAAACTGCGATTTGTTAGACATAGAATTAATTAGGTCGCAGGGATGAACGAGACCGGTGGCTGGAAGGCCGCATAATTGGGCAAATTGTACTATCACTTAGACCCTATTGGTCGTATAGAATGTGGTTGAGCATTAGAAATTGCTCGGGGACTGGGTATGTCAGTGATGACATGATTGGTTGGGTATGAGATTAGACCCAGGAGGAGTCGAGATGTGGATATGGGACTCAAAATAAGTCAAGATTTGGGGTTAGGAACGTGAGATAAGTCATAGTAAGGTATCAAGGCTCGAGAGGAGCCAGGAAGGCTGAGTGAGGAACGTTGGCACCCAGGATGCCAAGGACCGGTTTATGGTCCGGTATTGAAGAGTTAGGAAATTATGGCTGGGTTTTGTGGGACTGTGGTCTTGTGGAAATAACTGATTATCGAGGGTACTTGGTGTAGCGGCAATAGTTGAGGATCAAGGGGCGTTCAGGGAACGTTCATTTATCCTTACGTGGATTTTCATAATGGTGGTGCCCCTAGTGGTGGAGTGCGAGTAGTGATGCGGGATCGTCGCTCGGTATGAGCGGAGATCCAGGGCTATCAACTTTGCACATTGTGTGCTAGTGTGGATGTTGTATGCTAGTGTGGGTGATTGTACGTTGGTGCTAATGTCAGTGAGTGAGATTGTGTTGAGCCATGAGTTGGGATATGACTCTGTCTTGATGAACGTACGTTGGTATTTGAGATTCAGTAGTAGTTGAGTCATGGACTGGATGGAATCCAGCGGAGATGGTGATGGGTTGGGATAAGTCCCAACAGTGATGAGGTGGTAAGAGATTAGTGGATAAACGGTATATTTGAGACATGAGGAAAATCATTGGTGATTGGTATTCGGAAGTCATCGGGGTTGGCTTCTTATTCTCTGCCCTGGCAGATGTTGATCGCGGATACCAGTACGAGGAGCGTGTATTGGGTGGTGGACCCATGTGTGTTTTAGTGTCATCGGGTGGAGTTGCGTTTCTCGAGTTGGGGTAAACGGGATTCCCATTTTCTGTTGGGTGGCAGACGATGTTGGGTATTTGGTATTAGTACGGTGGGAGCAGTGAGTTGTGTTCACACTCACATAGGATGGGTGTTGATGACATCGTATTAGATCATCCTTGATTCCTCCTAGGTGGAATGACAAGGATCGATATGAGGTATCTGGAGGAACCCGTAGTTTTGATGTGTTTCATTGGTTAATGAATGATTGGATGGGGAAATAAGTGAGAGGTGTTGACCAAGGATTCGGGAGGGTGTAGACCCTATGATCAGGTTCCAGGTAGATTGCTAGCTGTGAGCGTGCGTGGATCCTAGGTGGATCTGGATTATGATGTTGTGGGCCGTAGACGTGGTGACGATCTAGGATCGTGGTGTTACCAGTCGGGTGATGTGGTAACGGAATCGAATTGTGATCGCCTTGATCAGGCTGGGTGAAGAGCTTATCGCTCTGTCATAAATGTTTAGATATGAGAATAGTTGGATTGAACTTCCTTTCGAAGTTAACCCGTACTCGAGCGAGTTGGAATGTTTATACTTGACTCGAGGTTTCGACTCGTGAATGATGGGCTTGGCTTCCTTTCGAAGTCAATCGGATGTGACGTGGTAACCGTTGAGAGAGTACCCGATAGATTCGGAGTTGGTACGCCTCGGTAGTTGTGAGTGGGTTTAGATGCTCCTTCGGCATGACTGTACATGCCTTGGTAAGCGTGCTTGGATTGGTACAGTTTGGATGACGTATTTGGGAGTAGATGTTGGGTTACTGATCGGTTGACCATGGGACTCAGGACGGATGATGAGTGGGAATGATCGATCTGCTTAGTTTGGGGATTGGACTGAAGGACCCCAGTATCAACTTGTGATTGATTGTGAACCTTGCAGTAGACTTGTTGGAGGATAGGTGTACGTACCCTGTACGATGTACGGGAATCGGTACTGGACAGGCCGAGGGGTACCTGGTGACGGTACTTGGGAGGTACCGGTGGTGTGTGGTTGTACGTGTTGGTAATCGGCATAGTTCCGACACCATTGGATTTGGCTGTGAGCGGGAACTGGACATTGAGCTTGATATACGTCGCAGGATGGGGCTTGCCCTGCGAGATGAGATCATGTTGTTGATCTTACGCTAGATTGAGTGAGTTGTAGTACGAGGTGATGACACCGTTTGGCTGATAATTGGACCTTTACTAAGGTGGTAAAGCTTAGTGGTGACAGTTTGGCTGGTAGCGTGAGCATGGACTTACGAGTGAGATTTGGTGACTCCCGGTGGGAGCAGACAACAGGTGATCAATTTCACTCGAGGTGGTCGAGTGTGGTTGGTACGACGGGAGACTGTGATGGGACCTCTGAGTACAGATGAGTTTAACTGGTGTACGAGTGTACACGTGTTGCGAGGTCAAAATGTTTTCCACGAGGGGGATGTGGAATAGGTATAATTGGGAATTTCGAGGACGAAATTCTTTAAGGGGGGAAGATTGTAACGACCCATCCCGGAATTCGGGATCAGATTAGGCGAAATCGGACGAACGATGCTAAAATGATCGTTTTGCCCCTGGTTGTGGGTAAAACGTTGACTTTTTATTTATGATCGTGACGTAGTTTGGGACGTCACGAGTTCATAGACAGGTGGCACGTTCGTTTTCGACATTCGAGGTGAAAGTTATGACGTTCAGAAGGCCAAGGGTATTTTTGTAATTTGGACGAAAAGGGAGAAATTGTTGACTTTTTTTACCGGGAGGTCCAATGGTCGGGGACCGAGGGCCGTTAGGAAGGTCTCGATGCCCTGAGTCCGTAGACAGACGGCACGCGTCGATCGGAGTTCGGATGACCAAATTACGGGTCTGGACTCGTGAGGGGCATTTTGGTAATTTGCCAAGTGAGGGCAAAATGGTAAATTGGCCATTGTTTTTGGGACAGCCGTGTGCAGCGTGGATTCCTTTCAGAAAACAAAGCATGGGCTGAGGGAATTGTTTAATCTGTCCAAATGAATTGTTTATAACGGTTAGTGACATTGGGAGGAGATTGTTTAGCACTGAAGACTTAGTGATAGGCGTGCTGGGTATTGTTTATGCAGTGGGGTGTTTTGGGAAGTGCACGGGTACACAATGCGGTGTTGATTTTTGAGGAAGCACATGGATCGTGCTGGTGAGTGTTCAGTGTGTGTGTGTGAGTGTTGTGTGGAATTTGAGGTCACGGGTGAGTTAGTTTATACCTGGAATGGGTTTAACAGAGTTTGAGTGGTGTCTGTGCGGGAAACAAATACGCTGGGCTGGTGCCATTGGAACTGAGAAAACAAAGACATTGATCAGGCCATGATCGACCTTTCCAAGGCCAAATTGAGTGAAATTGTGAACAAGAATGGGATCAAGGAGGTTAGAGCAGAGTGTTGAGACTGAGAGAGAAAGGAATGGGATGAAAATGGTGAGAGGAGAGTCCAAATCCGAAACGGGTTCTTGAGGGAGTGAGAATCCAATTTCAAAATGTAGGCCAGCCCATGGAAAATTAAGGCTTCATTGAGTCCTCTGGGATCATTTCCAGTCGATCCAGTGCAAGAGGGAAGTGAATTGTTGCTGTTTTGGCTTCGAACCGACTTGGCGACTGAGAGGAAAAATCGAGCTTGAGTCGTGAAGTTGGAGGAGTTTAAGGGAGAAATTGGCATGAGAAACAAACTTATACAAACCCTATGAAGCCTCTGAGTGGATCACTTTCAAGGAAGCAAACGAAAATGGTCGAGATTGATGAATGAACGGTGTTCGTCTGTTCTTCGATGTTCATCGTCGAATTGTGCGATTATAGGTAAGTTTTTATAGATTTGATGCTACAGACCTGTAATTAGACTTGAAACGAAGGTGGCTGAATGCTCAATTGAAGAAATGGAGGTTGAATTGGCAGGATTTGGAAAGGGTCATCGTGCCGGTTGCAGACCCGTTTGACAGGAGATACGGGTGAAGGAGGTGTACAGTAACCGGTACTGTAGCTGGCGCGTGGGTGTCACGCGCAGCCACTCACGGCGACGCGTGACGGCGCGTGGGACAGTTTTTCAAGGTGAGTTCAAAACAACTTTTATCCTATACAATGTAACAAACATTTTAGCGTTGGTTTCGAATTTATCGGACACGGTTTCGATGTTGTTCCGAGGGTCCGAAGGTTTAGGTTATGTTTTTAATTAACGATTAATTCCCGGAAAATTATGGGGAATTAGTATGTTGTTATTTGAGACCTTAATGACCATGGAATGTGATTTCAGACAGGATTCGGGTTTCCTGGAAAATGCCGGAAATTACGGGAACGCGTGCGGCGCGAAACCGAGCCTTAAGAATGGTGTGTGAGTGGACATTGCTTTCAAAATTTAATGCATGCATAAATATTTCTATGATTTTTATGACTATGATTATGATCGTGATTTGTGGTGATTTCGATTTCCGTATTTTTACGTATTTTTAATATGCTATGGGAGATTGCACGTATTTCGAGACTGGTTTCTCATGTGTTTTGGATGATGGGTTAACGACTGAAATTACAAGAAATGTGCGTATGATGTTTTAAGAATGTTGTTTATGATTGTGAGTGTGATTCACAGTATTGACACAGTTTTCGAGATTTTTGCGGTTTTGCACGTTTTACGAGATTTTGGGTATATTGTGATTTGACCACTGTTTGATGTTTGAATTTGGAATTTGAAATGAGATTTGTGATTTTGAGGATTTTAAAATGGATTTTGAAAAAAAAAGGTGATTTCTGGCTTGATGCTCGGGGCATAAAAGTAATTTTTGACGAACGAGATTTCGGTTTCTGGAAGTTTGAAAACGGATTTTTGGTTTGGGTTCGGGATGATGTTTCCGGATGCCGGCTTACGGAATCATTATTGCAAATTCGAATTCGGGAATGGAAAAGGATTTAATAAAGCGTTTTGGTATGATTATACATGCCCCGTGTTTAATGATAATTTGATTATGTTTGTGAAGTATGATTTGGGGATTTGAATGTGGACATTCGGAAAATGAGTCATGTGTTGAAAAAATGTGATTTTGGGATGGATCCCGCATTGTTGTGATTGACAAATGTTTTGGGTTTAAAGACCCGTTGAAAACCGTTTTGGGTTTAAAGACCCGGGGTTATTGATGGAGCACGTTTCGAGTTTAAATACTCAGTTAGTTGATGACGGGGGAGCGCCCTTAATGAGTTTAAAGACTCGTGAGTTTAAAGACTCGGTTACTGTGATACCCCCGAGGCCTATTGATTATGTTTTGAGTTTAAAGACTCATTGATATCGCGGGAAGGCCTGATTATGCGCATGGTTTTGAGTTTAAAGACTCGGGCGCACTTGATATCCAGCAAACTGATTGATTGTGATTCATTGATATTCTATGATGTTCGGATGTGTTGGGCAGTGGCCCGGTTTATATGGTTGATGGATTTGGTTTATGTTGTATACTTGGATTTTGATTTCGTGGTTTTGGGCTGAGGCCCTGTGTTTATGATTGCGGGCTAAGACCCGAAGGTTAAGAAAAGGAAAAAGTTTTTTATTTTCATATACAGATTTCTTATGTTGAAAATGTAACGGATTGCGAAACGATTTTTGTATGCATGCATTGGTTTAAGTGGAGGGTAAAAACTTCTTTTCGTAACTGTTTTATAAACTGATTTATTTTTGTCCACTCACACCTTTTGGTTTTTATTGACCTTCCAGGTTGTGGCGCGTTGATCGAGGCTGATGGTGAGGCAGAGGCATGAGTTAGCACGTATGGCTATCCCTGGTCTGACACGTACTGAGGGTAACTTGGGGATTTCAGTGGTCTTGCCAGACGGGAGCAGGGCCGGGCACGGTTAACAATGCCCTTTTCGGGGGCGGTCATGTCACGACCTGTTAATGACCCGTGTAACCCGTTTAACCCATTTAATAAACAGGTCATACTCAAAACTCAATTAACCTATGACCCGTTTGACCCGTTTAACATGTTTAACCTATTTAAATTATAAGATGTAATAGATATTTAGGTAGGTAAATGGGTAGTTATATGAGTTAGTAATGACACGTTTATTAAATGGGTCAATATATAAGCCAATATACGGGTTAACCTGTTAACCCGAAATCTACCTATTTATTAAACGGGTTAACAGGTTGACCCGAAACCCACCCGTTTAATAAACGGGTCATAACGGATTGACCCGAAAATGACCTGAAATTTTAATCGTGCGGGTTGACCCGGATGAATTTCGTGCTGGTTTCGAGTCGTGTCAAAAATTGCCACCCTTAATGTCAGGACCCGTCCCAAATATCACCTTGATACCCGGGACGAACCCTGCTCCCGTCTGACAATCACACTTAAAGTACCAAAATAACCTCAACACCACTATAAGCATAACTATCAGACAAGGGAGTAAATACAATACAACTGTAAGTCAGAGCATAGTTCATACAAAATGGGCACAAAATCCTACTAAGCTAGTTTCGCAACGGAAGAACGTCGAAAGCTCTATGCCTCGATTCATGCCTCAACGTTCACCCCAGCCATATCACCACGACCTGGAAGGAAAATTTAAAACCGAAAGGTGTGGGTGGACTAAAAGAAATAAAAGTTCAAAAACAATTAATCATCAAATCAGGGTTAAGAAAATAATAGTAATATTTTTCCCTCCGTTTTAAAAATATTCATGCCTAACGAAGTATCAGAAAACCACGACATAAAACAATATAGTCCATATCATAAAACCAAGTCCACAAATATCAAAGTCCGATCAAACCTGCTGGGTCTATCCGAGTCTTTAAACTCAACCAGGCCTCAAATGTAATCCGAGTCTTTAAACTCCCGAGTCTTTAAACTTAATAGGCATGTGGGGGTAATATCGTAAATGTCCGAGTCTTTAAACTCCCGAGTCTTTAAACTCAAGCTGGGCCCGTCCCCCGTCAAATCAGAATCCGGGTCTTCAAACCCAATCTAGATCCAGCAAATCCAATCCAAAACCAATTCTAAAATTCATCTCCAAATCCGAATCCGAAATCACTGGTCTGATGCCCTTCCAGCATCCAGAACCGTCATTCCGAACCCAAATTCGGAATTCCACGAAATCCAATTTTAAACCAAAACCGGTTTGCCAAAATCATGTCTCAGAATTCATTATAACCACCAGAACACAATTATAATTTGAAATCCCAAAGTATAGCATCAAAATCAGAAATCTAGTTTTTTCTCGAAAAACGTGCAAAAGCCCGAAAATATCTTAAAAAAACGTGCAAGCATATCCATCACATATAATCATCATTAACAAGCATAAAAAAATACTTAAAATCATAAAATATAAATAAAAACAGTTAGGCATGCTCGTAAGAAAAGAAAGAGTCCACTCACGAATCGGAAATTGTCAATCGCGCTCCGTACGCTCCTCGACCGTCTCGGGAGTCTCCCGTCCTGTCAATAAGCACCAAATAGGGTTACAATTACGTCAAATATACTAACCCTAATTTTCCCCAATTTTCGGGAATTTATTTGTAATTTAAACGTAGACCATAAACCGTCCGGATTCCCGAACCATCCCGTAACATCGTCCGATTAACCCGAAAATCACACCAATGTATTACTTAGGACATTTAGAACCAAAACCATGTTGGAAGTTTGGCCGGAATCCTCCCCACGCGCAGCCCAAAGTGGCTGCGCGTGGGCGTCACGCGCCTGCTACAGTGCTTCTTCAACCTCGAGTCACCCGGTTCAACTGTGTTGAACCGGCGTGACCGATTCTCCTCCGTTCCTCCACCATTCTTCTCCCTTTCAATCCCAATAGCATCGTCCAGTCCCCAGCAATCCTTTCCCCTCCTAACCTTTGAAAATTGAAGCCTAAAACTCCTCGACTTCATCCTCGAAACAAACGGCCCGTGAGCCCTGTTTTGGCCGCCAGCCACCCAGGTCCTCCCCCGTCACGGCACCACACTCAGACGACTCCTGGGACCTCCAGGAGTCTCACCCTAACCTCCAAAACCTTCGACTCTAGCCCTAAGTCCACGACTTTTGAAAACAATAAAAACGGGAAAATAGGGGATTCGGGGTATACCTTCGATTCTCACTCCGCCGTCTGCACCGCCGCGTGCCACGGTGCTCATTGAGTCCCCTGCAGTCGCCTAAGCCTCCTATCGCCTTGGATTAAGCCACCACACGGCACAACCACCGCCACAGTGCCACCGTCTCTCTGTTTTCTCAGAAATCACAGCCTTCCACCGCCGTGTCTCCGTGCACGATTTCCACTCCCCGACTCGATCACCAACCTCCTCTCTTCTTTCTTTCACTCTCACAACTCACCAAATTCTCGCACCCTCACAGAATCGATCACTCATTCTCAATCTTCACTCTCTGTTTTCTGTTTCTCACAGCCAAGGTGCACGGGTTTGAATGCGTACAAGGTGGGGCCGTGCACACATAGACTCTCCCAGAAGCCTCTAGCTCTCTCCTACGTGTCCACCTCCTCATGGACCAACACAAAATATCCAAGCCCACTCAGCCACTTGGCCTTATCTGATTGGGCTTAAGGGGTAAAAGACCAAATTGCCCCTAGTGTTAAAATGTACAGTTTTACCCTCAAACTTTCCAGACCCGTAACTATTTCGTTCGACGTCCGATGACAGCGTGCCGCCTGTCGTTGTACTCAGGACGTCGAGACCTATCTAATAGTCCTCGGTCTACGTGAAAAATCACAAGTCCACTAAAAATCAACATTTTCCTCGATTAGTCGAAATTACGATAACGCCCTCAATCTTCCGCACATCATAACTTTTTCTCTGATTGTCCGAATCAGACATGCCACCTGCCTACGGACTCGTGACGCCCCTAACTACGTCACGGTCAATGGTCAATATTCATCCAGTGGTAAATCAAAAAGTCAACTTTTGACCCACTATTCACAAGGCAAAATCGTCCTTTTATACAAATCCTTTACAAAATTACATTTTTACCCTTCCCGAAGGTACGGGTTGTTACAATCTACCCCCCTAAAAAGGAATTTCGTCCCCGAAATTCAGTGAAACAAGTAAGGGTACTGTTCGCGCATTAAAGCCTCGGGTTCCCAGGTAGCTTCTTCCACCTGATGATTCCTCCACAAAACTTTAACTAAGGGAACCGTCTTCCTTCGTAAGACCTTATCCTTCCGATCCAAAATCGCTACAGGCTGTTCTTCAAAACTCAAATCTTCCCTAAGCTCAACAGGTTGTGCTTCCAGAACATGCGAATCATCCCGTATATACTTCCGAAGCATCGATACATGAAAGACATTATGTACCTTGGCCAAATCCGCTGGTAAGGCCAACCGATAAGCAACAGGACCAATCCGCTCTAAGATCTCATAAGGTCCAATGTAACGAGGGCTCAACTTCCCTCGCTTGCCAAACCGTACGATCCCTTTCCAAGGAGATAGCTTCAAGAAAACCCAGTCTCCTACTGCAAATTCCACATCCCTGATCCTATGGTCGGCGTAGCTCTTCTGTCGGTCCTGAGCTGCCTTCAGTCGATCTCTGATCAGTGCCACTTTTTCCTGTGTAAGATCTACCAGCTCGGAAGTATTCAATCTCCTCTCACCAACCTCGGTCCAACACAATGGAGTCCGACACTGTCGCCCGTACAAAGCCTCGTAAGGAGTCATCCCAATACTTTCCTGATAACTGTTATTGTAGGCGAACTCCATCAAAGGTAAACGTGACTCCCAAGTACCCTGAAACTGTAAGACACAAGCTCTCATCATATCCTCGAGAATCTGGATGGTCCACTCAGACTGTCCGTCGGTCTGAGGATGAAATGCAGTACTGAAATGCAACTTTGTCAAAAAAGCTTCCTGTAAGCTCTGCCTAAACCGGGAAGTAAACCTCGGGTCTTTGTCTGATACTATCGACTCTGGAGTCCCATGCAGCCGGATAATCTCATCAATAAACAACTGCGCAAACTGCGCCAACCTGAAGTTCTCTCGTACTGGTAAGAAATGAGCAGACTTCGTAAGTCTATCCACGATCACCCACACACCATCGTGTCCCTTCGGTGTTCTTGGAAGCTTGAATACAAAATCCATTGTTAGGTGATCCCATTTCCACTCGGGGATCGGCAAAGGTTGCATGGCTCCATAGGATCTCTGCCGTTCGGCTTTCACCTGTTGACAGATCAAGCATCTACTGACATACTCTGCAATCTCACGTTTCATACCTGACCACCAGTAATGCTCTCGAAGTGTACGATACATCTTGGTCCCACCAGGATGCATCGCATAAGCTGAACAGTGAGCCTCATCCAGTATCACCTTCTTCAATGTTTCGTCCTTGGGGACACACAACCGTCCATCCTTGACCAAGGCTCCATCCTCGCGAATCTCAAAGTCCTGTCTCTCTCCAGCCTCGACCTCAATCCGTATGATACCCAAAACGGGGTCCTCAAACTGAGCATCAATGACCTGATCAATCAAAACAGGTCGCACGTGGAAACTTGCTAGGAATGCTCCTCCCTGACCATCCACAGTCAACTCTACTCCAAGTCTACGGAGCTCAACCAATAAAGGTAACCGGACTGTCCTCAAATGCGACAAAGAACTAGCTGACTTCCTACTCAAAGCATCGGCTACCACATTAGCCTTTCCTGGGTGATACTCGATCGTACAGTCGTAGTCCTTAAGCAGCTCCAGCCAACGACGCTGTCTCAGGTTCAAATCCTTCTGAGTAAACAGATACTTTAAACTCTTGTGGTCCGTGAAAATCCTGCACCTCTCGCCGTACAAATAATGTCGCCAAATCTTCAGTGCATGAACCACCGCAGCAAGTTCCAAATCATGTGTAGGGTAGTTCATCTCATGAGGTTTCAACTTCCGGGAAGCGTAAGCAATCACTTTCCCGTGCTGCATCAACACACAGCCCAAACCCTATAAAGAAGCGTCACTATAAACCTTAAACTCCCCACTGTCGTCTGGAAGGGCCAACACAGGAGCAGATGTCAACCGCCTTTTAAGCTCCTGGAAACTTTGTTCACAGTTCTCATCCCAATCAAACAGAACTCCCTTCCGGGTCAGCCGTGTCAACGGAGCAGCTAAAATAGAAAAACCCTCAATAAAGCGCCGGTAATAGCCTGCTAAACCCAGAAAACTCCTGACTTCCGTCACCGTCTTGGGCTGTTCCCACTTTGCTACCGCCTCAACCTTCTGAGGATCCACTCTGATGCCCTCGGCTGAAATCACATGACCAAGAAATCCAACACTGGTCAACCAAAATTGGCACTTGCTCAACTTCGCATACAACTGATGCTCTCTCAGGGTCTTAAGCACTATTCTCAGATGCTTCTCGTGCGCCTTCCCACTCTTCGAATATACTAAGATATCATCAATGAAGACAATCACAAAACGATCCAAGTACGACCGGAACACTCAGTTCATAAGATCCATAAAAGCTCCTGGGGCATTAGTCAACCCAAAAGGCATCACAACAAACTCATAGTGACCGTACCTGGTCCGAAAGGCCGTCTTGGGTACATCCTCCTCTTTGACCCGTAACTGATGATAGTCGGAGCGAAGATCAATCTTCGAAAAGTACTGTGCTCCCTTCAACTGGTCGAACAAATCATCAATCCGGGGTAAGGGATACTTATTCCGAATGGTTACCTTATTCAACTATCTGTAATCCACACACAATCTCAAACCTCCGTCCTTTTTCTTGACAAACAGTATAGGTGCTCCCCAAGGTGACATACTCAGTCGAATGAATCCCATATCGACCAACTCTTGTAGCTGGTCTTTAAGTTCCCTCAATTCTGAAGGTGCCATGCGGTAAGGAGTCTGTGAAATAGGCTGCGTACCTGGTAAAAGATCAATCGTGAACTCGATGTCTCGGTGAGGTGGTAATCCTGGCAACTCCTCGGGAAAGACATCGAGAAACTCCCGCACCACTGGAATATCCTCCGCCCTCACTGGCGTAGCACGTGTATCCACCACGTGAGCTATGTAACCCTGGCATCCCTTACGCAACAGCTTGCTAGCCTCAAGTGCCGAAATAACTCCAGTAGGGAGTGCACCCTGATCCCCCTGAAATGTGGTCTCTGGTAATCCTGGACTCCGGAAGGTCACTCTCCTATCGAAACACTCGATAGAAGCATGATGCCTCGTCAACTAGTCCATGCCCAATATAACATCGAAGTCCCGCAGATCCAACAGTAACAAGTCCGCCACTAACTCAACCTCAGCTACCATCACCGGACACTCTCTCAGAACCTGAGTCACTACCAACACCTCTCCAATAGGTGTACTCACCCCTAAGGCACAATCCAAGGTAGACACCTCCCTCTCCGTAACCAGACTACAACTCCGGGCTATAAACGAGTGAGTCGGCCCGGGATCTATCAAAGCAAAAACAGTGTGACCAAGTATGGTAAGTGTACCTGTCACCACTCCTGGTGCTGATCTGGCCTCCTGCTGAGTCATAGCAAAAACTCGCGCCTGTAGTCCTGATGACCTACCGCGCCCTCTAGAACTGATCGTGGCACCACCGCCACCTCTAGGGCCTGCCGTCCCTGACACAGATGCTGTACTCCGCCCAGGTTCTGCTGCACCTCGACCTGCTCCACCCTCCGGGGCTAATAACGGGCACTCTCTCCGAAAGTGGCCGCGCTCTCCACAATAATAGCAGACATCTCTACCGGGTCCACCAGTCTGTCTCCTAGTAGAAGCAACTGAAGTAGCACTCGCCTGAGGAGTCGGCTGTGCTCTAGCTCCCCGAAATCCAGAGCCCTGAAAACTACCTGGTCGGCCAAACCGGGCTCCACCAGCTGATGAAGTACCCCCATAGTTGCCCTCTTCGAGGTCCTCTGACTTGACGCTCCAGGAAAAGAATGCTCACGGCGTCGCACACTGCTCGAGTACTGTGGCCTGGCAGGCAGACTGGCCTCCACTCTAACAGCAGCGTCTGACAACTCCCGGAAAGTAGCAAATGAGTCGGCTGTCACAATGGCTCTAATCTCTCCTCGAAGACCCAACTCAAACCGACGACACTTCTCAGCCTCGGTTGCCACAAATGCAGGAGCGACTTGGGATAACATCTAGAATCTCTGCTCATACTCGGCCACTGTCATGCTCCCCTGTTTCAACTGAAGGAACTCCGCCTCTTTGGCATCCCGAAAAGAGCGAGGATAATACTGGTCCAAGAATCGCTCCCGGAAAGTCTCCCAAGTCACGGTATGTGCGTCCTAACCTGACAACTCCAGCGTATACCACCACTCATACGCTGCGCCGTCTAGCAGAAACGTAGCCAACAGCACACGATCTCCTGGAGGACAATGCATCACCCCGAAAATCCGCTCAAGCCGGGTAATCCATCGGTGAGCTTCCTCTGGGTCTGCCCCACCACTGAACGTAGTAGCCCCGAGCCGCTGGGTTCGCTCAATCGACGCACTCTCCGCTTCTTCAGGTCGTGGAAGGGGTTCACGTCTCGGAGGCAAGGTCGAACGTACGCTGAAAGAGGCATATAGTTAGTAAAACAGCCTAAAAACGACCTCGTTCTGACACAAACCGACAAACCTAGGCTCTGATACCAATTGTCAGGACTCGTCCCAAATATCACCTCGATACCCGGGACGAACCCTACTCCAGTCTGAAAATCACACTTAAAGTACCAAAATAACCTCAACACCACTATAAGCATAACTATTAGACAAGGGAGTAAATACAATACAACTGTAAGTCAGAGCATAGTTCATACAAAATGGGCACAAAATCCTACTAAGCTAGTTTCGTAACGGAAGAACGTCGAAAACTCTATGCCTCGATTCCTGCCTCAACGTTCACCCCAGCCCTATCACCACGACCTGGAGGGCAAATTTAAAACCGAAAGGTGTGAGTGGACTAAAAGAAATAAAAGTTCAAAAACAATTAATCATCAAATCAGGGTTAAGAAAATAATAGTAATAATTTTCCCCCCGTTTTAAAAACATGCATGCCTAACGAAGTATCAGAAAACCACGACATAAAACAGTATAGTCCATATCATAAAACCAAGTCCACAAATATCAAAGTCCGATCAAACCTACTGGGTCTATCCGAGTCTTTAAACTCAACCAGGCCTCAAATGTAATCCGAGTCTTTAAACTCCCGAGTCTTTAAACTCAATAGGCCTGTGGGGGTAATATCGTAAATGTCCGAGTATTTAAACTCCCGAGTCTTTAAACTCAAGCCGGGCCCGTCCCCCGTCAAATCAGAATCCAGGTCTTTAAACCCAATCTAGATCCATCAAATCCAATCCAAAACCAATTCTAAAATTCATCTCCAAATCTGAATCCGAAATCACTGGTCGGATGCCCTTCCGGCATCCAGAACCGTCATTCCGAACCCAAATTCGGAATTCTACGAAATCCAATTTTAAACCAAAATCTGGTTGCCAAAATCATGTCTCAGAATTCATTATAACCATCAGAACACAATTATAATTTGAAATCCCAAAGTATAGCATCAAAATCAGAAATCTAGTTTTTTCTCGAAAAACGTGCAAAAGCCCGAAAATGTCTAAAAAAACATGCAAGCATATCCATCACATATAATCATCATTAACAAGCATAAAAACATACTTAAAATCATAAAATATAAATAAAAACAGTTAGGCATGCTCGTAAGAAAAGAAAGAGTCCACTCACGAATCAGAAATTGTCAATCGCGCTCCGTGCGCTCCTCGACCGTCTCAGGCGTCTCCTGTCCTGTCAATAAGCACCAAATAGGGTTACAATTACGTCAAATATACTAACCATAATTTTCCCCATTTTTCGGGAATTTATTTGTAATTTAAACTTAGACCATAAACTGTCCGAATTCCCGAACCATCCGGTAACATCGTCCGATTAACCCGAAAATCACACCAATGGATTCCTTAGGACATTTAGAACCAAAAACATGTCGGAATTTTGGCCGGAATCCTCCCCACGCGCCGCCCAAAGTGGCTGCGCGTGGGCCTCACGCGCCTGCTACAGTGCTTCTTCAACCTCGAGTCACCTGGTTCAACTGTGTTGAACCGGCGTGACCGGTTCTCCTCCGTTCCTCCACCATTCTTCTCCCTTTCAATCCCAATAGCATCGTCCAGTCCCCAGCAATCCTTTCCCCTCCTAACCTTTGAAAATCGAAGCCTAAAACCCCTCGACTTCATCCTTGAAACAGACGGCCCGTGAGCCCTGTTTTGGCCGCCGGCCACCCAGGTCCTCCCCCGTCATGGCACCACACTCAGACGACTCCTGGGACCCTCCAGGAGTCTCACCCTAACCTCCAAAACCTTCGACTCTAGCCCTAAGTCCATGACTTTTAAAAACAATAAAAACGGGAAAACAGGGGATTCGGGGTATACCTTCGATTCTCACTCCGCCGTCTGCACCGCCGCGTGCCACGGTGCTCGTTGAGTCCCCTGCAGTCGCCTAAGCCTCCTATCGCCTTGGATTAAGCCACCACACGGCACAACCACCGCCACAGTGCCACAGTCTCTCTGTTTTCTCATAAATCACAGCCTTCCACCGCCGTGTCTTCGTGCACGATTTCCACTCCCCGACTCGATCACCAACCTCCTATCTTCTTTCTTTCACTCTGACAACTCACCAAATTCTCACACCCGCACAGAATCGATCACTCACTCTCAATCTTCACTCTCTGTTTTCTGTTTCTCACAGCCAAGGTGCACGGGTTTGAATGCGTACAATGTGTGGCCTTGCACACATAGACTCTCCCAAAGCCTCTAGCTCTCTCCCACGTGTCCACCTCCTCATGGACCAACACAAAATATCCAAGCCCACTCAGCCACTTGGCCTTATCTGATTGGGCTTAAGGGGTAAAAGATCAAATTGCCCCTAGTGTTAAAATGTACCGTTTTACCCTCAAACTTTCCAGACCCGTAACTATTTCGTCCGACGTCCGATGACAGCGTGCCGCCTGTCGTTGTACTCAAGACGTCGAGACCTATCTAATAGTCCTCGGTCTACGTGAAAAATCACAAGTCCACTAAAAAGTCAACATTTTCCTCGATTTGTCGAAATTACGATAACGCCCTCAATCTTCCGCACATCATAACTTTTTCTCCGATTGTCCGAATCGGACATGCCACCTGCCTACGGACTCGTGACGTCCCTAAATACGTCACGGTCAATGGTCAACATTCATCCAGCCGGTAAATCAAAAAGTCAACTTTTGACCCACTATTCACAAGGCAAAATCGTCCTTTTATACAAATCCTTTACAAAATTACATTTTTACCCTTCCCGAAGGTACGGGTTGGTACACTTAAATGCACCCAACTAATTACCAGGCCAAAAAACAGAGTTGAATAAAGCATCAATTTCTCTTCACCCATTATTGATATCTTTATTGACACATTATTGATGGCATGTTGAAATTTTTAATAACAAATCTTAGCATTTTATCATAAGAGATAAATGCTTTTCGGTTTTTTTTTTTTAAAAACCTGTAAGTGCTTTTTAGTTGAGCATAGAATTAGAGAACATAGAATAAAGATATCCATTTTAAGAGGCAGTAACGGGTCGGGTTCCTTTCGACAGGCGCGGACTCTATACGGTTGTCTTGGATTGGCGGTGGCATCTGAGTCGCTTACTCTGTTTGATCAAATCAGATTAGAAATGCCGGTGAGAGTCAATGACACCTCCACGCCTTCTCAGATTTCAGGTACTTCTCTTTCGTCCCCCCTTTTTTTCTTATCGATTTCGCCATTTCCTAGAATTGGGGTTCTTGCCGAAATATGGACTATTGGATACAGAGTGTAGTAGGGTTCAGTTCTCAAAGACTAGCTTTTCTGTATTTTCTTGCTTCCAATTATTTTTTCTCGCCATGTTCATTACAAAAAAATCCGATTCCGAATTGTGTTCATCACCGTGAAGGTTCGAATTGTGGGCAGACCACTCCCCCAGCTTGCACACTCTTAAGCGTGGGACAGGTTTCTCTTTCTCCCTATGTCTTTGTAATTCTTGTATTTTTCTCAATGCCCTTTATGAAATTGGGATCTTTATTATCCGAATTGCGTGATCTGTATTGACCTGTTGAGCATAAGCTCCAAGATTACAATTCTTGAAGTATGAAGATGTATCTTTGATGTAGAGTATTAAGGTGATAATTCTATAGCAGGCCTTTTCCGGTACTCAGAATGTTTCTAGTCTGCAAAAAGACGAAGCTTGGAGGGTAAATGTTCGTATACAGGGGTGCGACCTTGAACATGGTTATCTATGTGGAACTATGGAAGCTCTTAATGTTCCTATGGCAGACACACCAGTAAGAAGTTTCCTCTTTTCGTATATTCAACATATCTGTCACGATGCAAATGTTCTATTGAGGATTTGGTATTAAGTCAAGAATATCTCTGTAATGGATTAAGAACAATATTAGAGTGGTGGAGATTGTGAGTTTCTATCATAACTGTTTTTATGACATCCATGGACATAGTTGCTGTTAAAGGGGCTTATTTGAATAGTTTCACAGCCCCTTTTTCATACTGCAGATGATGGTCTATAGGCCACTTCTAGCAATATAACCCTATGACATAGCCAGCCTCATATAGTTAAAACTTAAATCATGCATTTGTTGTGTCCCTTTGATGCAGCAGCAGCGATCGTGTTTGCCAGATTTTTGTATCTTCAGTCCTTAGCCACTTATTATTCATTTCATAAAATATCATAACAATATTCATGGATTTTTCGTGTGTCTCGTAGGATATACGGATTTGGCTTCTTTTCTTATATTTCCTCTGGTTAGAAATTAGATTTGATAGCATGATTAGGATGCAAAAAGATTGCTCTTGCACATCAATCTAATTTTGTTCCCCATACCCTTCCTACTTTCGATATTTTGGTAACATTGACTAAGCATTTATTCTCAGGTAGTTACCTTTTGGGAAGGGGAGATTGTTGACACCAAGAATTATACTTTCTTCACTGGAAAATGGGAAGCATCGTATGTACCTATTTTTATTTTATCCTATAATTGATCACCAGAGCCAAATCTAGCTAATGCTGACTGAATAACAATTCGTGTGATTCTTGACAGACAAGAGGATGATATAAGACACTGGACCAAGTTTCCATCCTTTTCTGCTCTACTGGTAAGTACTCTTAATCTTCTCTTTCATATACCATACTACTATAATCTCATACGTGATTCCATTATTTACAGAGCCAAGTGGAACCTGATGGCGGAAAATCTTTAGATCTGAGTAACTATCCGTACATATTCATGGTAACTGATCTAATATCTTTATTAATAGTCAGCATAATACTAATCAAATGTCAGATTCACTGTCTTGGTTCTTTGACTTCTTGGCACAGAGATGGAAAGAGCAATACTTTGTGAATGTTGGGACAGACTGTGGGCTCACTATAGCTGGCTTTTACTATGTCTGCTTCTCTTGTAGTGATGGCTCCATCAATGGCTTCTATTATGATCCTAACAGCAGGTATACTCACCCAGACATATAACTTTCTTTTTGTCATCAGGATTTGCGTTTTCTTAGGAAGTAGATTGCCAAATTATCTTATTAACCAGTATCTTTTAGGCTTCGTTTCTTCTTAAATTACAATTGACTGATAAATATTACTTGAACCAACCTGCAGCCCATTTCAGAAACTCGAGCTGAAATCCACTAATGAGGGAAGATCTGGTTTCAGCTTTTCTTCGTATGAACTGCGGTAGAGTAGAAAATATACATCCGAGTAACCAATGCACAACTTCAGTCAATGAGCAAGAGGGCTTCATTACAAGGATTGATGTAAAAGTATTGAAATATGTACATTTTTTTTGTTTTAGTGAAGGGGTAGATTGTAATTCTGGAGCTGTGTATACGGTGAGTACCCTTTTTTGGTCCGGTAAGCGACGGTGATCATCTTTTACTAGTGACATCGAGGTTATATGGAATGGTTCATTTGTAGCCAAAACTTTCAGTTCGAAATTTGATGTAATGATTTTGATTACAAGCAAAAATGATCGGGGATTAAATTTTCACTTTATGTTTGGAATATGATGAAATGGATTAGTGTTCATTTCTCGCATATTGAAGAAAACAAGTCTTTTGGGCGAGATTTTGGGACAGAATTGGGCGTAGTTTTAACTTCCAGTCTTTCACATAGGGGCGCCCAATGGAAAGGAAGTTAGTAGCCTGTGGTCCCCAGTTCAACTGTACAGGATGAACATCAAATCCATTCAATTAGCAGTTTTTCTTGGTGGAGAATATTGAATTCAATTAGAGCCAGTTTGCTCCAAAAACAACTGAGAAATTGGCCATCACCAAGCCCTCATGATCAAGCGTTGAAGACGATCACGACGTAGGACCCACACCGCCTCCACTTGTCAAACAAATATTTGCCTGGTCATCCCAAACACGGGCTCACTTCATCTTTCATTCTCAAATCTCGAGTTCGCTGCCCACCAATTGTGTACTTCTTATGTTTCATTTACACGGTAAACCGTCACATAATTTATCATTATTTATATATTAAGTTTTGTTTTCATATTTTAAACTTCAAACATATAAATAATGTCATTTAATCACTATATTAACATATAAAAATAGTGATTTGTGTTGCGAATACATCCAAAATTTCTTGAACCAAACCACAACACAAACTTGATCCAAAAAAAAAAAAAAAAAACCACAACACAACCTTGGCTTTTTACCTCATTTCCTACATTGAAGGTGGTGACGATGAGACGGCATTTAATCCACTACGTAGCCCACAGAGTCATCCTCGTGCATGGGCTCACGCAATTGGTAACCCACACAAGTCAAAACCTAAATAACATAAAAACATAAACTAAAAAGAATTTAAAAAAATCTAAACCTCGCCCCACTCCCACTCCCACTTCGGCTGCATTTACCCATCTCATGAGAGAAGTGACTTTCTTTTTATTATTTACACTGTCTCTTCCCTCTAAGCTCCAACCAACCCACCAACTTCCTATATAACTTCCCTCTACTTTTGTCATTTTCACCCTCACCGTGTTTGCTTTCGTTTCCTCTTCTCACCACTCAAGTACACAAAGATATCTCCATTATTGGTCTGCAAAAATTGTACACTGACTTGTAGGGTATGGATAGTCTGCTTTGTGACGAGGCCTGGTCTTCAAGCCCTAATCCAAGGAGTATTAATGATCCTATGAGCCGCGATCATTTTGGTTACTACGGATCCTCAATGTATGCCGCTAAGGATGACTATGAGCAGGCCATTTCCATATGCTTGGACAAGGAGATGTCCTTCATGCCTGAATCAAATTACCTGGACAATCTATGTTCCAATAATTTAGTCATTGCTAGGTTTAAAAGCATTCAGTGGTTCATCAAGGTCAGTGTATATATATTCAACTATATATGAACTATATATTGTGTACGTGAATGATAATAATAAATCATGATTAAAATTTGTTTTAATTCGTTGTTTTGTCGCGTTTTCAGTCTCGAATTCGTTTGAATCTCTCCCTCGGAACTGTTTTCTACGCAGCAAATTACCTTGATCGATTCATTTCTATGAACCATTGCAATGTAAGGAATTCGATACACATATAAAAAATACTCACATGTTTTCAATTGAGCGCTTGCATTTTTATAAGATAATAAAAAATCTTATACGAACGGAAATTATTTTATTTTTTTTATTTTTTTCATTATATATATAGGAATGGAAATATTGGATGGTTGAATTGCTGTCAGTTGCCTGCTTATCCATTGCCTCCAAATTCAACGAAACTTGCACTCCCACCCTTCTTCAGATTCAGGTGATCATTTAACTTTTCATCATTCTTCCGATCCATCATCCATGATCGATCAGTTGATGATGTTTTGTTACTTGTATTTAGTGAACGTTGTCCTCAATATTATCTTGATCAATGTTTACATATATATTGAAGATGGAAGATCAGGACCATTTATTCTCACCGACCACAGTCCAACGAATGGAAATGATGGTGTTAAAGGCCTTAGGCTGGCGCCTTGCTTCAACGACACCTTGTTCTTACTTAGAACTATTCACACGCACCATTCTGGATTCACTGAAACCTTGTCTTCATCAAAACCTCATCTCACGAGTCGAAAATTTGCTTCTCTTAGCCATTTCCGGTACATGAAAATTAGTTTTTCGATTGATTATACTTTTGTACCTTTGTATATTTACAATGAAAGTGACCAAATTTATGTTAACGGTCCAGATTCAAAGTTGCTGGGTTTTAGGCCGAGTGTGGTTACAATATCTGCTCTAAGTTGCTGTCTGAATAAGTTACAGAATTCAACACCATCCGACGCCTATCTCACCTGTCTCCCAAGTCTCCTATCTCATGACCAAAAGGTTAACTTCAATATCAAATTAGCCCATTTTTATGCGAGCCGAATTTTACTTTGAATGAATCTAAGCTGCATGGAAAGCTAAAGGAAAACACGGCATGTTGCATCTTTTGAAATTTACTGTTTTATTGGATGGTTTTGTGATGAAATTATAGTACAGGTTGAGGTGTCGAAGTGCCAGAAGATGATGGAAGAGCAAAAGCAATCAGTGGATGATGGGATGGCGAAGTTAATATTAATGGGTCACGGGGTTTTCCATTTATGCCCTTCAAGTCCAACGACAGTACTGTTGGAGGAGCGTATTAATAATTTTTGTGATTTTCATGTTGATTTCTCTCTCTTTAAGATGAGATCAGCTCAGACTCTGATGGCCGATCATGAATCAAGCAGAATGATCGATATCATCAAGAAGAGAAAGAGGGAAGAAGATGAAGATTAATTCTTTCTTGTGTTTTTAATTAGTGTCCTGTGAGATTGATTTAGTGGTCAAGAAAATCTTGACACAGAATTTTATAAATTCCATGATATATCTGACAACCAGTAACTTTAGTCTTTTCCTGCATGCATATATTATATCTGACAACCAGTAGTTAAATGTCTTTTTTCTCCTTGTTTTTTCTTTAATTTTAATTTATAGTGAATTTATTATTTAAGTATCGACGTTTAAATGTAAATTAAATGTACTATCTCTTTTTTATAAATTACACCTTAATATATCAAATCGATTACATACACATAAAAGGCACAACACACAAAACTTAACCAATTAACATCAAGTGGGTATAAATTAGTAATTTCATTTTTTGATGGCCAATTAACAGAAAGTTCATGATCAACTTGAAACTTCACTCATCAAATTCAGAATTAACGTAAGAATCTTATTGTTAATTTTCAGAAAAATACAAGAAAAATATTGTATCTAGGTCCCAGAAAAAGTCCAAGTCAATTCCTACCCCACAATCCGTAATCTCCTTCTCCGCGCTGAGTAAAAGGAACCCACCACAATATGAACGTGGAAAGCTGCTTGCCAATTGTTCTATGTTAACTGCAGATAAGGAAGCTAAAGAAGCAGAACCATGATCTAACTCCAACCCCATACAACCCACCCCAAAAAAATAAAAATAAAAAAAATGGCAACTTCATCATCCACCCTACTTTCTTCTTCCCTCTTCTCCACAAGGGCCCTAACAGCAAACCCTCAAACCCAGCAACTGTTCCTTTTCAGCAATGGGAGTTTCCCTTCCACGGCCCCCACCTCCTTCAGAGTTGTAGCTGCCAAGCTTCCTCCTGGGGTATGTTCTCAATTTATTCAGTTTTGCACTTGTTGTAGAATTTGATGGTCGTGAAAACTTTAATAATTAAATGTGGATGAAAATTTTCAGGTGATGGTGCCAAAAACAGAGCCACGGTTTAAGGCCCCTTTTGCAGGGTTCACTAGGACTGCAGAAATATGGAATTCTAGGGCTTGTATGATTGGACTTATTGGAACTTTCATTGTAGAATTGGTAACATTTTCTATGTCTTTAATTCCTTCATTTTCAATTTATAAACACACCAAAGAAATTTCAGTGTACGATGACTTATTTAAGGTACCGATAATAATTACCTTTGATGACATTGGGATTTTGAGATTTTTTGGCTGACATGTTTATATTGGTTTCATAATTTTCAGATATTGAACAAAGGAATATTACAGTTGATTGGAGTTGAAATTGGAAAAGGTCTTGATATTCCTCTGTGATCATTCAACTGGGGTTCGAGTGTCAGATATTGAGCGAGATGGTAGTCCTTTGTTTGTAACAAGTTACTGATTCTAAAATTGCATTTTCTAATCCATCGTAAATGGGAAGGTCTGATTTGTACCAACAATTCATTTGCGTGTAGATCCAAGTCTTTTAATATACAGTTTACACAGCAACGATCCATGTGTTGTTCAGTTATTTAGAGCCCTAGATTGCACGGGGCATATGAAATGAGCTCATCCCATGTTTCGTTCAGTTGCTTAGAGCCCTAGATTGTAAGGCATGTGAAATGAGCAAGCTCATGCTCACGCCAACGTCAAACGGAATTTGGAATTCATGTACATTAAAAAGAACACGCTCGTGTTCATGCTCATGCTCATGCTCGCGCTCGTGCTCAAGTTGTACAATCAAGGCTCCTGGCCAAGGTCAGTCGGAAATTGGAATTCATGTACATTAAAAATAACTCAAGGCTCCTGGCCAAGGTTAATCAGAATTTGGAATTCATGTACATTAAAGTAACTCAAGGCTCCTGGCCAAGGTCAATCGGAATTTGGAATTCATGTACATTAAAAAGAACCCAACTAATCACCTAGAAACCATCTGCATAGATGTATTATTCATCAAAATTCAGTTCGTCCAACCGGGTCCCACAAGACCAATAATCTATGTTTGTAGCTGCATTGCCTCTACGTTACATGAACAAAGGTAGATAATGGTCTACATGCATACCGTGATGTAACACGGCGCAAAGATACTGCGTGGAGGTGTTTAGTGCATATATGTCTCCGATATATCGTTTAGGTTGTGATGTACATCCCCGGAGAACCTCTAAATGCGTCTGCAGATCCCTAGGGATGAAGATCTTACAGAACCCTGCTGATTCGAGCATCTATAATTGGAACTTGTGAATTTGTATTAGATAAGTCTAGTGCTTCAGCCAAAGACAGCCTGCGGTTTCTCCATGCTCCCTCCGCCCAACCCATAGCTTTCACTCCTTGATCCTTCCGGTTCTGTTGGACACAAAGTACTTCGGCATACCCACCTGCAGAATCAATTAACTATATTAATGCAGAAAACCTGTTTAGAGCCTTTAGATAAAAAAGACATGGTGTCAAACGGCTGCAATGATATCCCGACAGTGACCTATTCCACATGAATCAGAGCCCAAGTAGTTTATCACAACTCCATAGGGATATATGCATCATATACATTATCTTGTCGAACAAAATGTATACTCTTTGTTCACCTTACATTCATTAAAAACCAATTTCATTTTAATTTAATTATAGCCAAGTTCATATGTAGAGCATGGAAGCATACTTGTTTTCCATCATAAGTCCTACCTATAAGGTTTAGGAAACAAAAACATGAATGAAATAAGATAAAACCGAATGACTAGTGAGAATATAAAGCTGATTTTGAAAAGCGGCCATTGCTCAGTTGTAATATGACTAATATCTAATTGTGCTTATATTCAGAGTACAAACTGAGAAACTATTCAGATGCTTAGCCATTACCTCTTGCAAGGGCCACTATATCACTCCTATCTACTTTTGCTTCTGTAGATACACAACCAACAAAGAGCAATGAGCAATTATTAACTGCTTTTATATTTGGAAAAATTATGGCAGAGTTAATACATACCATCGGTCTCCAATGAAGGAGCTTTCAGCAACTCTATTGCCCTTCTATAAAGACCCTGTCAATTTATTTTTCAGGGGAAGGGAAGAATTAGGCCATGGAAATAAAGTACAGCACAAAATGCAAGATTGCAAAACTGATAAAAATAAGTAGAGATCATATACAAGTTCTAACCTCTTGAATAAGAAGAGCACTCGAATGCTCTAGCATTGCTTTTCTCCGAAACATGAGAGCTATGCAGGTTAAAAGAACACCAACCTTGGGATGATGAGAGCCTACATAGGAATCAAGGAACCCGGAAGGATAACAGCTTATCATCCAAGAAAAATCCTCAGAACGTTTGTGCCACTGATAACAAAAGTAATAATACCAAAGCAACACACAAAATTGTTCCTCTGTCATAGTTAAAGCCCTAGTCAATATCTCCTCGGCTTCAGAAAGGTTGCTAAAAACAAAGGTAAATCTCATGGTCATTCTAGCTAGAAACAGAAAATAAATAAATAAATAAATAATTAAAGGCTCAGCAGTAATTAAGACCTTACCCCAAGTGAGCCTCCAACTGTCCCAAAGCACATGTGGCTGCAAGGGAAACTTCCTCTGGTGACATATTACAAGCTGCTAATGCATTTGAGTTCTGAAATCTTTATCATTGGACTCTCCTTGAATAACATTCTGGTAGACATCCTTTGCCAACGAAAATTTCTGTGTGGCATGTAAGAATTGTCCGTAGGATAAAGCAGTACTACCTACATCGCTTTAAATTAATCATCTTATGTCAAACAATGCCTTGTCTTAGACGCGACGAGATATAAAATGAACCTAACCGGTGATTTCAGGAAAGACCTCAAGTCCTTGAAAGAACGATTCAGCTGCAAAGAACCCAAATTCAGAATTTTCTTTTTCTTCCTGATACTGAGCAATTTACTAGTTGTAGCAAATATGAGTACATATTTAGAAAAAGGCTAAGCTGGCACCTAGCTGTACCTGATGTGATATTACCAAGGACAAGCTCAACAAGCCCTTTTACTGCTCTAGCACGAACATTTATAACCTCAGAATGTCCAACATTAGATCCAGGTTCATTCTTCAGAAGAAGTTCTAAGCATTTATCTGCGAGCACTGATGAGGTATCATCCTATATAGGGAGAACTGTTTACATACATTTAAACTATGCAAGAATACAAGAAACATTTATAATTAATTTTTTGGTGATTTACCTGCTCTAACGCTAAGTGAAGTCCAACAAGAGCCTCCAAGGCAGCAACTTTAACAAAAGCCAAAACAAGTTATAGTCAATAGGTTGTTCTAA
Source organism: Prinsepia uniflora (assembly GCA_032719365.1). Lineage (NCBI taxonomy): Eukaryota > Viridiplantae > Streptophyta > Magnoliopsida > Rosales > Rosaceae > Prinsepia > Prinsepia uniflora. Next base: position 86,256,158 of record CM064862.1, read on the forward strand.
TATTGGTATTTCTTATTTAGAATTTAATTAAATTTGGATGGAAAAATAAATAAAGAACAAAACCAAATTCTTTGAATTAAAAAAAAAAAATCACAAAGGGTGGTCTAAGCACTAATCTCATTTGCTGCTAAGGTTAATATTCAAATCCTATTAACTATATCTTGTGATCACCGAAAGGCATAAAAAGAAGAGTAATGCTATTTAGTATTTAGACAAACTAAAATAACCAAATTTAGTGACATATTTGATGTGTCAATCAAGGTGTTATTTTAATAAATTAAATCACTTGGTATTTATTTAACACCATTCATTTATTGCCACATCAAGTGTGTCACTAAATGTGGTCAATTGAGTGTGTCCAAATAACATTACTCTAAAAAGAAAATCTAGCATTATTTTGACCCGGGTCTCATGAGAAGAATAATTACTCCCACATAGTCGAGTACATAAGAGGTGCCTCGGAGCTGATATCGACCTTGTATATGGGTCGGGTTCCGGCCTATTGAGGCGAGAATTAGTCTCAAACACCCTAGGGATGTAATAGGTGTATCTACCTATTATCGACCTCATATGGGGTCGAGCTCTCATTGTAACATAGATTAATCCCACACCAATCTTCTAATTACCGTATTTATAAACTTATCATTTAAGTGTAAAGTTGTTTGGATCACGTTTATTGATCACGTTGTAACTGATCTTTCTAATTGAGAAGATCCTACTAAAGCATGCAGCACCAACTTATTTTAGGGAGGTGAAAAAACAAAATGGTATATATGTAAATGTGATCCAAATATCCATAGCAATGTCTTTTGAGGTCTGCTTCTGGGACACAAAAGAAAGATCTTGTGTCTTAGCATAAAGAAAGATGCATAATTGTGTTTTAATAATCACTTTATCTTATTAAATGATGAGAATTTTTGTAATTTAACATCAAAGTCACCAGCAACATGAGAACTGCTACTTGCAGCTTAAAATAGTGATCTTACACTCTACTTTTGTAAATAATCCTAGACTCCTAGTACTCTTCTGCTTTCATAGGCATTTGATTCACAAGAATAACTTGAGGATCAAGTAATCCAAATAAAGGTTTCACCATTACATGATCATCTGTTTCTGATAATCTTCATAGAAAAAATATTATATTTTTCTTTAGTTCTTTTTTCTATAGTCAGAGTGGAGAAAAGAAAGCCCTCAATGGGAAGCAATGAATATATGCCCTTTTACCATAATGAAAGTAAAAGTGAAAAGAGAGCAGAGAAAGAAAGCAAAAAGAGACTGAAGCAAACTGCCCTTAACTTGAAAAGCTTGCTGTTGTCTCAACTTATTTATATCTGTGCTACTCTCACTATCCAAACATGATTTCAACAACCAAATCGAAGTAAATTAAACCCTAAAATCAATGCCAACTTCCCCTTTTCTCTTCCCTCTTCTCTATCTCATAACCTCAATCTCAATTACATGTAATTCTTCGCATTTCGTATAGTTACTTTAATTATTGATTAAAACAATCTGTTTTTGGTTGTAATTGGGTTTCCTTGTTGCAGATGGGGCCCAGCTCATCTTAGTGAACAACTGCAACGAAAGCATATGGCCCGGTATACTTGGCAGTGCAGGCCTAGCCACCCCCCAAAGTGGCGGTTTCCACCTTGGCAGTGGCGAGGAAGTAGTCCTTGATGTGCCTGAAAAGTGGTCAGGAAGAATATGGGGCAGACAGGGGTGTTCTTTTGACAGCAATGGCAAAGGCAATTGTGAGACTGGGGATTGTTTTGGTCAAATGCACTGCGAAGGAAAGGGCGGTGTGCCACCAGCAACGGTTGTTGAGATGACACTCGGATCCTCAACTTCACCCCTTCATTTCTATGATGTGAGCTTGGTTGATGGCTTCAATTTGCCCGTGTCAATGAAGCCGGTTGGGGGTGGGATTGGTTGTGGTGTCGCTTCGTGTGAGGTTAGCTAAGATTTCATAGTCGGCCCAACAGTCCACCATTAATATATTGTATTTACTTTTTCTAATCTTCTAACATGATATTCAACTTTCAACAAGGCGGATTTGAACGTTTGCTGCCCATCAGCATTGGAGGTGAGGAGAGGGGGAAGAGTTGTGGGATGCAAGAGTGCCTGCTTGGCTATGCAATCTGCAAAGTATTGCTGCACTGGAAGCTATGCAAACCCTAACACTTGCAAGCCTACTCTTTTTGCACATTTGTTTAAGGCCATATGCCCCAAGGCTTATAGTTATGCTTTTGATGACTCTTCCAGCCTTAACAGATGCAGGGCTTCTCGGTATGTCATCACCTTCTGCCCTCCCCAATAAGAAATGACTGGAGAGGATTGTAGAAAATGTCACTGTGTCACATATGTTTGGCTCTGCAATGACGATGCCATTGGCTTTTGTACGTAGTATATTATTTGAAGTTGTGGTTTTTATGCTCCTATTTCTTGATTAGAAAGATTGGATCTACTCTCCTTTATGTTCTGTCAGAAGAAAATGGAGCAGTGTCAAAGAAATGAGTAATGCAAAAACCAGCTTACGTTGTAGTTGATGAGTGTGCGTTAAGTAAACTATAACTATCTATTAATTACCATCGTATAAACGGCCATGGTCATACATTTTGATCCTTTTTGGAAATAAACTATAAATAAATTACACCACTGTAGACGTCGGTTTCTTGTTGGTTAAGGGACTTGGGCTACTAGAAAGAGCAATCTTCTCGTTAGGAGTGCAATTTGGATTGGTACAATCTGAATTTACCCATGTTTAACTCAACCTTTAATCCGACCGGATAGGCTTAATAAGAAAAAGACTAGCTCGAATTCAATCCGACTTCAATCGAGTATTTGTTGAATTGGATTGAAGTCGTAACCTACCTGGCTTGACCCCGCTGAACTCAAATTCTTACTAACCCAACTCGATTTTAAACTTGAGTTAGGTTAATTTCATTTAAACACACATGTAATTGTTAATCTTATTAGATTTCTCTCATTGAGGACTCTGGAGATTATTTTCCTAGTAGATGATTGAACAAGAAACCAATCCCCAAAACTTGTTAAAATCTGAGTTAATCCAAATCTACATAAACTCGAGCTATCCTGAACCAAATTCGACCGAAACTCAAATTCTGAAAGTTGAATTTAGAATTGAATTTAACCTTACAACCCGGCCGACACCTCTTAGTAATTGCCACCCTATTTCTAGTTTAATGCCACTGGCTTTGAGGACCACAAGCATATGATTAACTTTTACGTATACAGAGTTTCGAAGCAGAGTTGCACAACATCCAATTTGATATGACAAAATACACAAGTAACCTACATCGATCTGAAGATAAATTAAGCCGAACGATGGCTCCCATTGTTTCACAAACAAAGTATCTTAATCTCAAGAAGGACGAAGATACATTTAGCTTCCAAACAAAAGTAATCAGAAACCATTTAGAACAACTGGTGTATGAAACCACGGGTGTTACAGTGTTACAGTTGCAGTTCTAAGCCGATCGATTACGTACCAGGAAGGAACATGGGTTCAAACAAAAGGGATGTTGCAGCTGTTAGGAAATTAATCCTCCACCACGCAAGTGCTAACAATAAAGATGAAAAAAGGAAATAAAGAAACCAAGAACACAAAAGATTTAACGAGGTTCGGCCAATTAACTTGCCTACGTCCTCGGAGAGTTTTCTCCTTCACTATGAGAGAATACAAAATACAAGATTACACTACTCAAGTTTATACCCAACTTGAGCCCTTGTACCCAATAGGATACCCCTTGTACACCCTCTCTCAACCCGAGAAAATCACTCTACCCCAAAGAGCTATACACACTCTTTCACCTTCTCTTAACCGAGAAGATCACTCTACTCCAAAAGCTATACACACTCTTGAAGTGCTCAAGAAGATCACTCTAGCCCAAGAGCTATACACACTCTTGAAGCACTCACTCACTTGTGAGGTGTTCTCCTTGATGTTGAAATGTGACCAAGCTCTCCACCTTATATAGTGCTTAAGACACAAGTTGTATTTGTGCTTTTCCAATGTGGGACATTTTCCTCACATTTCAACATCCTTCATTGAAGTCCATTCATGCACCTTCTTCAATTAATGCTCTTCTTCATGAAGCTTCCACATCAATCTTTTCCTACAAGGTTGAATGAACAACACCATGTATTTATTCCCAATACATAATCATATTCAATGCATTAATAATCCACCAAGGAGACATTAACTCAACAATCTCCCCCTGCTGACTTAGGTGGATAATGTTGCATCACCACTTCAATCCCTGAAGTTCATCTCAAATTGAGATACCACTTGATATACCCACAAGCATTCCATTGGCCTTATTCTTGTACCAACTACACATACCCCGAATCAGTTGCATACGGTCTTAGCTCCCATCTTGAGCTTGTAGAGATCCCGCTTTAAATTCAGCTTCGTTTGCAAGCCTTTCCCAAGATAAAGCTTCTCCATTTTCTCCCAAAGCTCAGGTGCAGAATCTACATCATTAACATTATTTATAATATTGTCAGCAATATAAAGCCTAATAGCGCTGACACACCTGGACTCCAACTCGTCCCAATCTTCATTTGACATCTTCTCTGGCTTCGCATCCTTCCCCTTCAACGGTCTTGCAAGGCCTTGTTGAACTAGGATGTCCTTCACCCTCCTTTGCCATAGAGTGAAATTTCCTTTTCCATCAAACTGCTCAACCTTGAAATGTGAACCGCTAGAACTTGCCATGGGAAACCGCTCACGATCGATAAACCGAAGCTCTGATACCACTGTTGCGGAAAATAGTAGAATGGAAATAATAACTCAACCCACAAAAAAGGATAAATATGCAAGGAAATAAAAGAGCAAAGAATAGAGAACACCGGATATAACGTGGTTCGGCAATATGCCTACGTCCACGGGGCAACAACAACAAGAACCTCCACTAATGAAATTAGGGGTACAAAGAGATGCACAACTTCAAGAACACTACTTGAAGGAAACTCTCTCTCTCACACTTGTTTTGCTACCAACACTACAACACTCAACACTCTCAACTTAGAGTGGGCACTCTTCACTCTCTACTTGGAGGAAGATGTTTCTCTTGGATGAGATTGATGGAATGAGCAAATGACCTCTCCTTATATAGGCCAAGGAGGAACCATCTAAATGCTTTCATTAATGCTTCACCCACCCACTTACTTCATTTTGGATCCCACTTACCTACAACCACCTACTACATTTTGGATCTCACTTACCTACAACCACCTACTACATTTTGGATCCCACTTACCTACAACCACTTACTTCATTAATGCTTCAAATAACATTTTGTAGATATATTTGAAATTTGGGCCTAGATATTTTACAATCTCCCCCTCTAGGCCAACTAGGTCAAAACGACGTGACTTCTACTTGAAGTCCACTCCAGCGGATTTGCTGCAATACTCCAACTTCTGTTGTGTAACAACTTTTGTCAACATATCTGAAGTGTTCTTGTTGGTGTGAATTTTCCTCAACTGGAAAAGCTTCTTTGATACTGCATCTCGAATCCAATGATAACGGAGATCAATGTGCTTCGTGCGAGGATGGTACACTGAATTTTTACTTAAATGAATAGCACTCTGACTATCACAATGTACCACATAACTTTCTTGCTTCACACCCAATTCTTGAATGAACCTCTGCAGCCAAATCATCTCCTTGCCTGCTTCATTTGCAGCAATATACTCAGCTTCAGTGGTGGATAAGGCAACACATTTTTGTAACTTAGACTGCCATGAAACAGCTCCCCCTGAAAAGGTGAATAAGTATCCAGAAGTGGATTTTCTAGCATCAAGGTCTCCTGCCAAGTCTGCATCCGTGAAACCTTCTAACATCGGTTTCGATCCACCAAAGCACAAGCACAACTTTGAAGTGCCTCTCAAATATCTGAGTATCCACTTGACTGATTCCCAATGCTCTCTGCCAGGGTTAGAGAGATACCTACTAACAACACCAACTGCATGTGCTATATCTGGTCGAGTACAAACCATAGCATACATAAGACTACCAACAGCTGATGAGTAGGGAATACCTGCCATCTTGTCCATATCCTCTTGTGTAGTTGGGCATAAACTTCTGCTTAACTTGAATTGATTACCTAGAGGTGAGTTCACTGGCTTAGCTTTTTTCATGTTGAACCTCTCAAGCACTCGTTCAACGTACCTTTCCTGTGACAACCATAGCTTCTTCGCCTTCCTGTCACGAGTGATCTCCATGCCCAAAATCTGCTTAGCTGGACCTAAGTCTTTCATATCAAATGATTTTGACAAATCTGACTTCAACTTGTGAATCATAGCAACATCGTGCCCCACAATCAACATATCATCAACATAGAGCAATAAAATGATGAAGTTACCTCCGGTGAACTGCTGGATATACACACATGGATCAGCATCTGTTCTCTTGTACCCATGACCCAACATGAATGAGTCAAACTTCTTGTACCATTGCCTCGGTGCCTGCTTTAGCCCGTACAAGCTTTTCTTCAACTTACAAACCATGTGTCCTTTTCTCTCAACTTCAAAACCTTCTGGTTGCTCCATGTAAATTTCCTCTTCCAAATCACCATGCAGAAATGCTGTCTTCACATCCAACTGCTCCACCTCAAGATCCATGCTAGCTGCCATGCCCAGAATAACTCGGATAGAAGTCATCTTAACCACTGGTGAGAATATCTCGTCGAAATCGACTCCTTCCTTCTGCCCAAAACCCTTGACAACCAAGCGAGCCTTGAACTTTGTCAACTGCTCATTCTCGTCCCTCTTCAACTTGAACACCCACTTATTTTTGAGTGCTTTTCTGCCTTTAGGAAGCTCCACCAACTCATAGGTGTCATTCTTCAATAAAGACTCCATCTCAGACTTCATTGCCAACATCCATTTGTCATTGTCTGCATGAGTCTTTGCCTCCTCAAAATTTTCAGGCTCTCCATCACCAGTCAACAGAATGTATCTGGAATGCGGGTCATCCCCATCACTGGTCGTGAGAATATACTGTGAAGAAGGATACTTAGTATTCGGCTTCGGCACTCTGTTTGATTTACGAACTGGTACTTGGGAAATCTCCGGTTGCTCCTCCTGGCTTGGCTCCCCCTGAATTTGATCGTCCTGATCATCGTCTTCAGGTTCAGACACTATCTCAGCACCTTCTGCTTCAGCCATGTCAGGAACGCCTTCATGTATAACCTCTTGAGCTCTGCCACTGGGTTCTTGTTGCAGCGGTGATGAATCATAGGTGAGTTGGCCTGCATTTTTAACTGTCTCCTTATCAAGATCTGCCACGGTCTGATCTTCAAAGAAGTGTACATTTCTGCTTCTGAATAGCTTGTTGGTCTTTGAGACTCCCGAATGCGTATGGACCGGTAGAAGCGTTTCATATTCACACTTGAAAGTGTTTGGGTGCAAAGCATTTGCACGTGTATCTGACGAGAAAAGATTGAAAGTTGCAGTTCTAAGCCGATCGATTACGTACCAGGAAGGAACATGGGTTCAAACAAAAGGGATGTTGCAGCTGCAGTTGCATCGACTTATGGCACGTCCCTGACTGTACCAAATGTGCAAGAGATAGACAGATAGTAAAAAATGACCCATTGCATGTCCCGGAAAGATACCTTATAAGGAATCAAGAGGACTTGCAAAAAGTACCACAGATGATACATGGCAGCCTTCTGGCGGAGATTCCTACCATTGATTTCAATTTGCTCTCAAGAGGACACAAGGACGAGCTTGCCAAACTTGACCTAGCTTGCAGATAGTAAATCATGGAGTGGCAACAGAGGTGTTACAGGGGATGAAGGATGCTTCTGCAAAGTTCTTTGAGCTTCCAATAGAAGAGAAGAATAAGATTGCTACGCCATCAGACGACATACAAGGCTATGGCCATATCTATGTCGTTTCGGAAGACCAGATTCTTGGCTGGACTGACTCACTGGCTCTTATCATTTACCCATCTCACTACAGAAACCTTAACCTTTGGCCAACCACACCACATCAGTTCAAGTATGTACTTAGAAAATTCATGACAAAACATACAATTTTTTCTTCCAAATTGAAATTAATTATTAAACATGCTGATGCAACTAATTCCAATTTGTTGATGAATTTTAGGGAGGCTCTTGAGGCGTATTCAGGCGAAGTTAAAAAGGTTGGAGCGGAGCTCATAAGGTCATTGTCTTTGATTATAGGGTTGGAGAAGGATGCTCTTCTTGGGCTACATCAAGAATTGCTCCAAGCTTTTAGGGTGAACTATTATCCTCAATGTTCCATGCCTGGAAAAGTACTAGGTTTAAGCCCACATTCCGACACAAGCACCATAACTATACTCATGCAAGAGGACAATGTGACCGGATTGAAGTTTCGGAAGGAAGGAGAACGGGTGCCGGTAAAACTAATCTCGAATGCTCTCGTTGTGAATGTTGGAGATGTCATTGAGTTAGTGCAATTAATGAATATGTGGCATCCAATTAAGATGTTAATTTCACCAAATGAAAAATATTTTTGTTAAGCTTTGTATTTATTTTCGGTGTGACTGAAATGGAGTAATGGGAAGTACAAGAGCATTGAACACAGAGTTGTGACAACCGAAAACAAGGCAAGGTTTTCTCATGCAACATTTCTTGTCCCACATGATGATGTTGAAGTTGCACCGTTTGATCATCTGGTGGTCTCAGACGGGGTCCAGTCGGATGTACAAGAAAGTCAGGTATGGAGATTATGTGAGGCAATCGATGAAGAGGAAATTGGAAGGAAATTGGATGTGGAAAAGGTTGGAAGTTTTTTTTTTTTTTTTGATCAATAAGGTTGGAAGTTAAGATGGTGGTTTTCAGGTCTTAAAAACCAGAGGAAAAAAAAATAAAGGAAAAGGCATCAAAGCATGTAGTTTTTTCGGTTCTTATCTTTTTAAGAATGCCTAGCAGTTGATCTTAGCAAACAAAATCATCTTAATCGAATAAGATGAATATAAACCATGACTACTGCCATCATAAAATTCTAAAACCTAAAATCCGTAGTCCCACTACAATTCTGTAGTTTCATTATTTATTTTGCGTGAAATAAAGTAATCATGAAAATTGTAAATATGGAATTGCAAATTATAAAATTTTGTAAATTCTCATTAAACTAGAAATCCTTCGTCCAAACACACTGTTAGGGGACATGCTGATTCCAACCAAATGAGGACAGAATTGGAAAGTGCTTCTTCCATCCAATTTATGTCTTCTTTCCTTTATCTTTTTCTTCTTTCCCTCATACTTTCTTGTTTCTTATTTTCCTTCTTTCATGACTTTTTCTCATCATGTCTTTTTCATCTCCATTCTGATCATCTTTCTTTATGTCTTACTACACTTTCATCATTATTTTGCCTTATGTTTGTTCAGATGCATAGTTGGCTATTTTTCATCTGGTTGTTTGCCATTTACTTGGTTGTTCAAATAAAAATATCTTCTAGGTGTCCCCTACGCTTCCATCGCATTGTTCATATTTAATTTCATCTTCATAATGTAAACCTATTGGCATCAGGTTGTTCTATTATCTGTGCACTTTCCTATCTTCTGTAGTAATTTCTAGTTTCATTGGGAAGTCTAGTGAGCTCTTATTAGTTATTGTTGGCTAGTATTTTAACCAACTCTATTGATTTGATGAATGCCAGGAAATCGTTAAGATAATCACAATTGTAACTTTCGAAAACTACTCCGTCCTTCAGTAATTTCCCAATCTACTGTTTCCACATCTCAATGTTCATTTGTTAGAGCAAAAGATAATCTTGGAATATTATCAATTAGATTATATTTTTGTGGTAAAAATACATATCTAGAATTTTCTCTTGATGATCTAATATTTTTCTTTAATTGTTTTGGAACACATCAAGAGGTAAAATTTTGTTTTCTTCTTTTTTCAAAAAGGCAATTTTTTTAAAAAAAAAATGCAAACAAGATTTAAATAATCATTTCTAATCTTGTCTGTCATTTGCAGCGTCTCAATTCATTTGTTTAATGGTTTGGAAACAAAGGTTTTTGAGCAGAACATTTTCTTGTTTTACTGAAGAAATTTGTTTTTCCTTTTCTTTTAAGATATTTTCAAAAGTAATCTTTTTTTCAACTATTTTGAATTAGAGTTGGGTCATGTGTTTTCTAAAATCTTTATTTTTGGTTTGGATATGAGTTTTCCATATGTCATTGATTTCCTCATTGAGACTTTCTTCTAATCCATGATTAAAAAAGTCTTTTACTTCTGAACTGGGTGCCATTTGTTTGACATTCAAGAAATTGTTGAAGGCCTTTGTTGCCTCCTCGTAACTTTCAAAACTTGTATAACAAGCTCCACGATGTTTGTTTACCTGAGCTTGGCAATCAGACCAATGGTTATAAATTGCTAGTGTAACAACCCGTCTCGAAAAATTATGTCAACTTTTGGAAAATAAATTGAAAAATGACGATTTTACCTTCGAGTCTAAAAAGAGCTAGAAATCAAATTGAACTTAGGAAAGTTCTTACAAGTTTTGATTGGACCATTGTGTGAGTCTAAGGCGAATGAGTTCTTAAGCAAGTAATAAGAACTACATAAGTAAATAATTTTATTTTAGTGCTTTGGACAATCTCATACATAAGCAAGTAATATGAACTACAGTGTGTGGTAACATGGTATGATGAGTCAGATTAACCATGTAAAATCTACCGGTTTTGTAACAGCCCGTCCTGGAAATCTGGATTTGATTAGTGGTTAATGACGGATTAGTGACGTTAAACAGTGGTTAGTTGGAGGCTTTCGGACGGACGGTGCGAAATGACGATTTTGCCCTTGGAATGGACAAAACGTTGACTTTTTGTTCGGGTAGTCAAATGTACTTTTACCGATGACCGTGACGTAGTTCGGAACGTCACGAGTTCATAGGCAGGTGGCACGTCCGATTACGACATTCGAGGGAAAAGTTATGACATTCGGAAGTTGAAGGGTATTTTGGTAATTTGATTGAATATGGGTAAACAGTTGACTTTTTGCATGACAAAGAATTTTCACGTATTTCAAGGACCGTTAGATAGGTCTCAATGCCCTGAATACAACGACAGGCGGTAGGTTGACAGGGCCCACCCCTAATCCCCTAGGATTAGGGGCTAAACCCCACTCCCGTTTGACTTATGCATGACACAAGGGCCAAACGGACGTCCAACCTCCGTGTGACACGTAAGTCGGACAAGGGAGTTCTGATCCCACCGTCCCAATAACTTCTGAACTTCCTAGAGTGCGCAGAGTCTACTGTGGATCGTACGTATGATGTCTCCGACTCTCTCAATCGACAGCCCGCACCGCAACAACCTGTAGGGTATCGAAAACACGAAAAGACTGTGAGTGGACAAAAATAAAGTATAATTTAGAAAACAGTTTAATAAAGCAATTACATTTATACCCTCCACGCAAAAACCAATGCATGCATATCATTTCAAGTCATGAAACTACTCATATCAAAAACCATCCAAGAAAAACCATTTGAAGACCCGTATCAAAACCATTATTCAAATCTAGGCCTCAGCCTCAAATCTCAAATCAATCTCAATCCGGGATCTCAGTCCCAAAACTCATCAAATCCAATTCATCCGGGCCACTGCCCAAAATATCGGAAAACCAGTGAAAAACATCAATCATACAAGTTTACTGGATCTCAAGTGCGCCCGAGTCTTTAAACTCAAAACACAATGCGCAATAACCAGGCCTTCTCGGGATATCCGAGTCTTTAAACTCAAAACACAATCACAGGCCTCGGGGGGTATCATATCTGAGTCTTTAAACTCAAAACATATACCGAGTCTTTAAACTCAAAACATCTCAATCCAGAGCCCTCACCCCCGTCAATCAATCCGAGTCTTTAAACTCAAAACCAGATCCAGTGGGTTTCCTTTTCTTCCGGGTTTGTAAACCCAAAACCATTTTTCATTCAATCAATGAAAACCACAGAAAATCCACAGTCAAATTCGCAACAATGATTCCGTAAGTTGGTATCCGGAACCACTGTCCCGAACCCAAATCCAGACTTCCTTTCCAAATCTCAAACCAAATCCGAAATCCAGTTTCAAAACTGAAAGCTCATATATCGAAATCTCATGAACAGGGATCCAAGTCCGAAATCTCTTTTCCAAAATCCATTCAAATCCTTGAAAGCAAATCATATTTCAATTCCCGAGATCAAATCATTAAAATCACAGTCAAATAACAAGATCGTTCAAAAACTCGTAAAACATGAACTTCCGTGAAATACCTCAAAAAACGTGCAAAATCGTAAATCATCAAGATCATAAATCATAGAATCAAGTATAGGAAACATATAAAAACATATATGCATGCATCATAAGTTTGAAAGCAAAGTCCACTCACAGACCATTCTGACGTCGCCTCGATACGCGCGCACTTACGCCGTTCCCGGCCATTCCGCTATCCTCAGCTTCCTGAACCTGTCCGAATCCCATAACGAGGTCACTAACGTCTTCATTAATCTTATACTTAAATTCCCTAATTTTTGCAGATTTAAAACGTAATTAAACGGGACCCTAAACCTTCGAACTCTTAAGACTAACCCGAGACGATGTCCGATTGTCCCGAAACTTATCCCAACAGATTCCTTACAACGATTAGACCAAAAGCTATGTTGGACACTTCCCCGGAAACCTCCCCACGCGCCCTCACGCGCCGCCCAAAGGGGCTGCGCGTGGGCCTCACGCGCCTGCAACAGGGCATTGTTCATCGTCTTCTTCGATCCCTCGACCGATCTGAACTGGCGTGACCGGTTCTCCGCCGTCCCTCAACCATTTCCGTTCCTTTTTCCACCAACAGCTTCGTCCACATCCTAGCAATCTATTCCCCTACTCAAAACACGACATCACTGCCTAAATCTCATCTCCCAAACTCAAACTAAAACCCGTCCAAAACCCCTGTTTCAGTTTTCAGCCACCTGTGTTTCCCCCCGTCACGGCTTTACAATCTAAGGGTTCCTAGGGACTTCCTAAACCTAGTAGAACTCCTAGGACACTTCGACTCGACCTCAAACTCCACGACTCTACGTTTGAACCAAAACGGAAAAACAGAACAAACAGAGGGAACTGAGGAATTACCTGCTTTCAGACCGCCACCGTGCTCGCCGCTGCGTTCTGCTGGGTTCACAGAGCCGTCCTAGCCTTCCCTCGAACCTAATTGGATGAACTTGATCACTTATGGCTGTACCACACCCTCGACACCTCTCTGTTTTCCTGAGAAATCACACATCACACACACAGTCTTTCCTCCCACAATTCTCACTCAAAACTCACTCACCGGCTCTCACTTACCTCTGGTCACACTCACTGGATCACAAGGCCTCACACCTCCCTGCACTCGATCGATTTCCTCCGTAGCACCCTCTCTGTTTCTCTCAATTGCACGACTTAAACCCACATTATTCACAGCTAAATTTAATTGAACCGTGTAGAAACCTCTAGCCAACTGCCAGGTGTCTCCCATCTAATGGACTCAACCCAAAAATATCCACTTAGCACTGCACACTTGTCCCAATCTGAATTGCACAATTTCCAATGTGCAAAAAGACCAAAATGCCCCTTGTGAGTCCAAATTACGATTATGCCCTTCGCCGTTCTAGACCCGTATCTTACTCGTCCTACGTCCGATGAAGACATGCAGCCTGTCGTTGTACTCAAGACGACGAGATTTACCCAACGGCCCTCGGTCTACGTGTAAAAACCTTGTCGTACAAAAAGTCAATCTTTCCCCTCTTGTTAACCAAATTACGGTAATACCCTCAACCTTCCGAACATCATAACTTCCTCTTCGGATGTCGGAATCGGGTGTGCCACCTGTCTGCGGACTCGTAACGTCCCAAACTACGTCACGGTCATCATTCAATGCCCAATTCATCGTCCGAACTAAAAGTCAACATTTTGCCCATTCTATGGGTAAAATCGTCATTCTGCGCTAAAAGTCCAAACGTCGCCAACTAACCACCGATTAATCTAACTAATTCGTCACTAATTACTTTGCTAATCCGGACTCCCGGGACGGGTCGTTACATAGGTGTTGTTTGGAGTTCGGGAGATTATGTTACAGGTCTAGAACTCCGAAGGGCAAAATGGTAAATTGTGCAACATTTTTCTACATTGGGATCTATGCCCAGTGCTTAGTGGACAAATGGCCATTCTGGGGATTGATGCGCACTGATTGTAGGACATCTGTCCTTCTCAGGAAGGCAGTAGACCCTTCCCACTGCCTTTGTTTGCTTTCAAAATTGGGTGTGTGTGCACGGTGAAGAACAGAGGGAAAACAGAGGATTGAGAGTGAGAAGCTTAGGAGAGTTGGATGAAGAAAGGGACAAGTGAGTCGTGTGTGAGAGAAGTGAGGTGAAGTCTGTTGAGTGAGTATGGGTGAGAAGTGATTAAACACAGGAAACAGAGAAGACCCGTGAGTCCCTTGTTCGAATTCGAAAATAATGAAATTGTATTGAAGGACGAATAAGCCTAATGGATTGATCAAATGATGATCTAGAGGTCACCAGGAGTTGATCCCGCCCAGTTTTGAGCCCTAACATGGACGGTAAGTGGAAAAACTCGTGAACGTTTCCTTTGACTTCGAAAATGGCAGGGTGTAATTTAGTGACAATTGATTTAATTGGTTCTTTGGGCAAGGTTCTGGACGACAAAAGGAAGCAAATGGAAGTGGAACGAAGGGCAGACGTGTCCAGAAACATGAGAACGAAGAAGAGGAAGATTCGAGTTTTGAAGGTCGATCGGAAGGTAGTCTTTCGTTCTTATTTTTATGTTTTGACATTGTAGTTTTATAGGAAAGGATTGGACGTAGCCGTAGGAAGGAAAAGGACTAAAAACGGATTAAAATTAGACGAGTTAGGAGGCTGGACCGCCTGCGCCGGTTCGATCGAACCGAGTCTGTCTCAAGGTAGGGGATGATGAATAGTAGGCGCGTGGCTCCCACGCGCAACCACTTCAGGCGGCGCGTGTGGGCGCGTGGCACGCCTTTTGGGGAAGGTTCCAACATGAATTTTAAAGTATTTGATGTAACAAACATTTTGAGATTGGTTTCGAGTCGATCGGATATCAGCTCGATAGTTTTCGGGGTGTCTGAAGATTTTAGGCCTCGGTTAAAAATAGTTAAAAATTCGGGAAAATTACGGGGCTTAAGTATGATCATTGTGAAGTAGTTAGTGACCTTATTGTGGGATTTGAACAGGTTTGGGAAATCCGAGGATAGTGGATTAATTGGGAAAGCATAAGTGTGCGCGTATCGAGACGACGACATAATGGTCTATGAGTGGACTTTATTTTCTAACTTATGATGCATGCATATAAGTTTTATATGTTTTCTATACGTGATTTCTATATTTGTGAATTGATATTGATGACTTACGATTTTGCATGGATTTCGAGATTATAACGTAATTGCACGTTTTACGAGGTTTCACTTTATATTGTGATTTGATCCTGGTTTTGAGGATTTGATTTTGAGATTTGAAACATGATTTGATTTCAATGATTTACGATGGATTTTGGAAAAGTGATTTCGGGCTTGGATCCCTGTTCATGTGGTTTTGGAACTGGATTTCGGAAACAATGTTTCGGATTTGGTTTTAAGACTTGAAAGGAAATTCTGGATTTGGGTTCGGGATGATAGTTCCGGATGCCGGCTTACCGAATCATTGTTGCAAATTCGAATGTGGATTTTCTATGGTTTTTATTGTTGATTAAAAATGGTTTTGGGTTTAAAGACCCGGAAAAAGAAAAGAAAAATCGCTGGATCTGGTTTTGAGTTTAAAGACTCGGTTGATTGACGGGGGGAGGGCCCTGAATTGATATGTTTTGAGTTTAAAGACTCGGTATATGTTTTGAGTTTAAAGACTCGGTTATGATACCCCCCCCCCCCCCCCTCCCCCCATATCCGAGGCCTGTTGATTGTGTTTTGAGTTTAAAGACTCGTTGATATCCCAGGAAGGCTTGATTATGCGCATGATTTTGTGTTTAAAGACTCGGGTGCACTTGAGATCCAGCAAACTCGCATGATTGATGTTTTTCACTGGTTTTTCATTGGTTTTTCGATGTTTTGGGCAGTGGCCCGGATGATTTGGATTTGACAAATTTTGGGACTGAGTTCCCGTACATTGAGATTAATTTGTGATTTGAGGCTGAGGATTGGGTTTGACTAACGGATTTGATTCGGGTTTTCAGATGGTTCTCATTGATGGTTTTGGTATGAATGGTTTCATGACATGATTTGATATGCATGCATTGGTTTTTGCGTGGAGGGTAAAAATGTAAATATGTTTTTCTGAAACTGTTTTTGAACTTATATTTCATTTTATTTTGTCCACTCACAGTCTTTTCATGTTTTTGATACCCTCCAGGTTGTAGCGGTGCGGGCTGTTGGTCGAGAGAGACAGAGACATCACACACGAGATCCACAGTAGATTCCATGAATTCTGGGAAGGCCGGAAGCTTTTGGACGATCGGACCGAGTTTACCTTATCCAACTAACGTGTCACATGGAGGTTGGACGTCAGTTTAGCCTTCATGTCATGCGTAAGTTAGACGAGAGCAGGATTTAGCCCTTAATCCAGGGGGATTGGGGGCGGGTCCTGTCAGGTTTATCATGTACGGTAAATGTAACGACCAGTTCCAGAAATTAGGATTAGATTAGTGGTTAATGACATATTAGTAAAGTTAATCGGTGATTAATTGAACGATTTCGGACGGACGGTGCGAAATGACGATTTTGCCCCTAGAATGGGCAAAAATGTTGAATTTTTGTTCGGACGGTCAACTGGACTTTGACTGATAACCGTGACGTAGTTCGGGACGTCACGAGTTCATAGACGGGTGGCACGTGCGATTCCGACATCCGAGGAGGAAGTTACGACATTCGGAAGTTCAAGGGCAATTTGGTAATTTGATGGAATAGTGGCAAAAGGTTGACTTTTGGACGAAAAGTCAATTTCACGTAATTCAAGGACTATTAGGAAGGTCTCGAGGCCTTGAGTACAACGACAGACGGCACATCATTATCGAACTTCGGATGAATTAGTTGTGGGTCTAGAAACGCAAGGCGCAAAATGGTAATTTGTGCGGTAAGGGGCATTTTGGTCATTATGGCAGCCTAGAGATCTGTGCCCAATGTCAGTAGGACACTTGGCTGGTTTGGAGAAGGTGACCACCAGATTGTTGACAGGTGTATTTCTCTGGATGGCCGTAGAACCATCTCTCACCGCCTACAAAGGATTTAAACTGTGGCACGGTTTAGGAAATTTGGGAAAAACAGAGACGGTGGATCGTGGAAGCCATATTAAACCATCAATCTGAGATGAGTGTTGTGAGTGTGAGGGAAATAGTGAAAACAGACAGTAAGGATGATAGTAGTGCCGTCACAACGGAGCTGTCGTGGACGGTGGTCCTAAACTGGGAAAAACAGAGGCCAGGAAATCGTGACATCCCAACTTCCCTCAAATCCTATCCTTTACCCCTATTGTAAGAATCAAAGTTGAACGTGACGATGGGAGAAGTCACCTGGTGGTCACGGGGAAGCTCGACGCTGGCAGACAGTGGCAAGTCCCGCAAATGATCTGTTTTGGTTTAATGGCAATTAAAGATGTGGGAAAGAGATGATTGTTTTGATGTCAAGGAAGAGGGTCAGGAGAGTCAAAGAAGTCGTATGGGGCCAAGCTTGAGGCTTTCCGTGGACGGCGGCCGTAAAACCCGAAAAAGAGTAAGTATGGATTGAAAATGGTAATTTCGATTCTAATTAGTTTAGCTTGATTCTAATAAGTGGAAACTGTTTCTGGTGACCCAATGAACTCTGAAGGATGGACTTGGAGGCCAGAGGAGTTTATAATCCATGGAGATCAAGGTTGCAGAGCACCAGTTGAATTCTTGAACAGGAAGGTAACGCCTCGTGAGTTTTGTTACAGTTTGATCCTATTAGTAGAATAGGAAGGGAGGGACGAAACTAGTAGGTTAATTAGGACCTAAAACGGATTAAAAATTAGACAAAACCGAGAACGCCGGTTCAAAACCGAACTGGATTCGCAGACCGGTCGACTAAGGAAGCCGATGAATAGTGTTTAGGCTCGTGGCTCTCACGCGCAGCCCCTTTGGACGGCGTGTGTGGGCGCGTGGTGCAGATTTTGAGGAAGGTTCCAACACAAATTTTAAAGTATTCGATGTAACGAACATTTTGGTGCTGGTTTCGAGTTGATCAGACATCATCTCAATATGTTTCGGAGTGTCCGAAGGTTTTAGGCCTCGGCTAAAAATAGTTAAAAATTCGGAAAAATTACGGGGCTTTAGTATAAGCTTTACAAAGTTGCTAGTAACATTATTATGGGATTTGGATAGATTTGGGAAAGCCGGTGATAGTAGATTAGCCGAGAACGGCATAAGTGTACGCGTATCGAGGTAGCGGCGGAATGGTCTGTGAGTGGACTTTTATTTCTAACTTATGATGCATGCATATATGTTTTTATATGTTTTCCATACGTGATTCTATGAGTTGATTTATGATCTTGATTATTTACGGTTTTACACGGTTTTCAAGATATTTACGGAATTGCACGTTTTACCAGATTTCGATTTATCTTGTGATTTGATATGGTTTTGATGATTTGACTTCGTGATTTGATTTCAATGATTTGAAATGGATTTCGGAAAAGTGATTTCGGGCTTAGAGCCATGTTCATGAGATTACGGTTTTGAAATTGGATTTTGAAAGTGATATTTCGGATTTGGTTTTGAGATTTGGAAAGGAAATCTGGATTTGGGTTCGGGATGATGGTTCGGGATGCTAGCTTACGGAATCATTGTTACGAATTCGGATAAGGATTTTCGAGGGTTTTCAATGTGGATTGAAAAATGGTTTTGGGTTTAAAGACCCGGAAAAAAAAAACCACTGGATCTGGTTTTGAGTTTAAAGACTCGGTTGATTGACGGGGGGAGGGCCCTGGATTGATATGTTTTGATTTTAAAGACTCGGTTGATGTTTTGAGTTTAAAGACTCGATGATTGTGATACCCCCTGAGGCCTGTGATTGTGTTTTGAGTTTAAAGACTCGTTGATATCCCGGAAAGGCCTGATTATTACGCATGATTTTAAGTTTAAAAAATCAGGCGCATTTGAGATCCAGCAAACTCGCATACTTGATGTTTTTCACTAGTTTTTCATTGGTATTTCGATGTTTTGGGCAGTGGCCCGGATGATTTGGATTTGATGAGTTTTGGGACCGAGTTCCGTACTTTACGATTGATTTGTGATTTTGGGTTGAGGCCCTGGATTTGAATGACATAATTGATTATGTTTTTTCAATAATGTTTTTGATATGAATGGTTTCATAACATGAGTTGATATGCATGCATTGGTTTTTGCGTGGAGGGTAAAATCATATTTTCTTCTAAACTGTTTTATGAACTTATTACTTATTTTTGTCCACTCACAGTCATTTGTGTTTTCGATACCCTCCAGGTTATTGCGGTGCGGGCTGTTGGTCGAGAAAGACGGAGACATCACACACGTGATCCACAGTTGAGTCTACGCACTCTGGGAAGTCTGGTACTATTGAACGGTTCATTTTGGACATCCCTTGTCTGACTTAGATCGGGTTGATACGAATCCGTAAACAGACGGCAACGATGAGGTGGCAATATCTGATTGGGCAGATATTTTAAGTGGGACCCATAGATGAGTGACAAGTGTCACTCATCCTATTGGTGGCTTCCCTAAAAAGTGGATCTAACTAATTAAATAATATTAATTTAATTATTTTATAATTTAATCCTAGCCCTTCATCCCATCTAATCCCTTCATCCTAGCCGTCCAAACCTCCCTTCCTCACACTTGAACACCAGCCATCATTTTCTTCTGCTTTTCTTAATCCAAACCCGAAACACCGCCCCCTCCTTTCTCCATTCTTCCCTTGAACAAACACACACACCTCACCACACCAATCATTTATATATTCTTGTGAAGACTGAGAGAGAGTGAAGGACCAGTGGGTTGGTCGACAGGCCACGGCGGAAGGAACCCGAAATCAAGGGAGAAGGTCTTGATCGATTTCGAGGGCTGGGACGGCCGGAGACGATAGCCACATCTATTTTCAGGCCGCCGGTTTTGTTTCAATCTAAAGGTTTGGAGGTCCCGGTGACGACGATTATCCAGGTGAGGCTTACGTCACGCAAATCGAGGTGGCAGCTTAGGACGGTCTGTGAGTGGACCTTGTTTTCTAAAATGTGATCCATGCATAAATGTTTTATATGTTTTATGAATATGATTCTATGATGTTGATTTGGATATTTGTGAATTGCATGGTTTCACGCATTTCGAGGCGATTTATGTGCTTGCACGTAAATCGAGGTTTACGATTTTGCACTGATTTTTCATACTTATAGTTTTGGAAATGATTTCATGAAATGGTTTTGGATTTGAAAAGGTAAACTCGGGTTTGAGACCCATTTGTTTTGGAAACCCTCGGACTCGAAATCCATTTAGTTACGTTCTCGAGCTAGAGGCCCAATTGGTTCTTAAATCGATTTCGGATTTGGAAATATGGACCAGGCACGAGACCCATTTGATTTATGAACTCTCGGACCTAGAGTCCATTTGATTTAACAAGGCATCGGGCTGGAGGCCTAGTTGATTTACGTATCAGGCTCGAGGCCCAATTGGTTTGCGTATCGGGCTCGAGGTCCAGTTGACTTACGTATCGGGTACGAGGCCTATTTGGTTTACGAAATCGGGCACGAGGCCCATTTAGTTTATGAAATCGGGCGTGAGGCCCAGTTGGTTTACGATTCGGGCCGGAGGCCCAGTTTTATGTGGATTCGGGCTTAGGGCCCAGTTATGTTTTAAGATTGTGATTTTGGGTCGAGGACCCATAAATGGATTTATGGTTCATGACAGTTTATGGGGACCGGGAATGAACCCTTGAAAGGTTTTGAGAATGTTTTCAAAAAGTTTTTCGTATACCATCCTTTATATATGAATTGTCTCCTCTGGGGATGGTCGTTGGCTTGGGTGGACCCCAGAGTAGTCACGGAGCACTGACTGAGTGGAGTCGCCCCCGTTGGGTTCCTTACTCTTAGAAAGTCTATGAATTATAACCCTCAGGGAGGGTCATTGATCTACGGACATTGACTTGGGTGGACCCTGGGGAGACTTGGGCTTTGAGCCCCGGGTAGCACGCGCGTAGCTCTAAATACCATGGCAGGATTGGTTATATGATATTGATGAACATGACTTCTTAGTTTTGCGATATTGTATTTTATGGATAATAAATGGATTTGGGCTGAGATCTCATATATGATTACTATGTTACGTATTTCTGTAAATGGTTTTGGGCAGAGGCCCGTATGACTTGAATTTACGGAACTCGGGGCTGAGACCCTATTTATGGTTTTTTAAACATATGTGGCTTGATAAATAGTTTTACTATGCATGCATGCTTTTTAGTGAAGGGTATAAAGGTCTTTTATGAAATGTGTTTTACTAAATTTATTACTTTTCGTCCACTCACAGTCTTTTGGTTTTCAGTGCCCTTCAGGTTGAATGAGGTGCGGATTGTAGCAGAGATCGAGACATCACATACCTCCTCCGGATCCTGGCGTACTCTAGAAGCCTGCGGGCTAAAGGTTCAAATTTTTCCTGGTCTGACACTCCGTGTCAGACGGGATCAGGAGCATCCCTCTTTAATCCCGGGGGATTTGGGACGGATCCTGACACGTATTTTTGTAATTTTGGTAAGTAGGGGCGTTATGGTCTTTTTGGGTTACAAGGTGAGTTATTAGAGGTATTTAAATGGGATGGTGACAAGTGTCATGACACGACCCATCCCAATCCCCTCTGGATTAAGGCAGGATATGACATGCTCCCGTCTAACCCACGTGTGACACGATGGGTCAGACCATCCAACCCACGTGGGACACGAAGGCTAGACAAGAGATAACCCAACCTTAGCCCACTCGGGCCTCCAGAGTGTGTCAGGATCAGTGGTGGAGTGTGATGTCTCGGTCTCTGCTATAGCCTACATCCGCAATCAACCTGAAGGGTATTAAAAACCAAAAAAGCTGTGAGTGAACGAAAATAAATAATTTATTAAAACTCATTTCATAAAAGAAATTTATACGATTCACTTAAAAAAAATATGCATGCATACGAAAACCAGTTAATTCAAATATAATAAAAAACCGTTTCTAAAACCAAAGTCATTTCCTTTCTCAAATCATTAGGGTCTTAAACCAAAACCGTAAAATCACCAAGTATGAGGACTCATCCCAAAATCATAAATCCAAATCATGTAGGCCAATGCCCAAATCCATAAACACCGAAATACCATTTCATAAATCCAATAAATCTGTAATCCAAATACTGATCCTTGGCATCCCAGATGCCTAGCATCCTAGACGCTTGACGTCCCAGACGTCATATCACGGTCTAAGTTACGCGTGCTGTCCGGGGTCTCTTCGGGTCTATCTCTAATATCCTAGATGTCTGACGTCTCAAACGTCTAATCATAGCAATCCTGCTCCTGAGTCACTATACGGTATGATCGCTCCGTACAATGACCCCTCGCAG
This sequence comes from Prinsepia uniflora, assembly GCA_032719365.1. Taxonomy (NCBI): domain Eukaryota; kingdom Viridiplantae; phylum Streptophyta; class Magnoliopsida; order Rosales; family Rosaceae; genus Prinsepia; species Prinsepia uniflora. The sequence goes on from CM064862.1 coordinate 86,278,780, forward strand.
GTAATGCGCCGTGACTTCCCTAGTGTCCCAGACAGCTGGAGGAGACCATCCACATATCCTCATATAAGGATGGTATATGGAAAACCTTTGATAAAATCATTTCAAAACCTTTCAAAGAGGTCATGCAAGGAATTTCCATAAAACTATCATAAATCATAAATCTAAATCCATTTAGGGTCTCCGACCCCGAAATCACATTTATAAACCACAAATGGGACTCATGCCCGGTATGATGCTCAACTGGGCCTCAAGCTCGACATCATAAACCAACTGGGCCTCTAGCCCGATATCTCATTAAATCAAATGGACTCCAAGTCCGAGAATTCATCAACCAAATGGGTCTCATGCCCGATTTCATATTTCCAAATCCAAAATCAGTTCATTGATCCACAATTGAAAACAAAAGCACATGTAAATCCCACATAAAACTATACGCCTCAAAATACGTGCAAATACGTAAATACAAAATATCAGAAATATACGTACTCAAGGCATTCAAAACATAGATATAAAATATATAAAATAGTTATGCATGCATCATATTTAGAAAACAAAAGTCCACTCATAGACCGTCTTAGCTGCCGCATCTGTACGCGTGTCATAAGCCTCCCCGTGGCTAATCCACCATCTCCGGGACTTCTAGTCCTATCCAAATCATATCCGAAGGACACTAACTATCTATACAAGTCCATAGGATAAAACTCCAAAACTCCCTGAAAAATCAACGTGTCCCGGACATGTTTCCCGAGGTGAAAAACCTAAGGGTGGCAATTTTTGACACGACTCGATACACGACTCGAAACCCGCACGAAATTTATCTGGGTCAACCCGCACAATTAAAATTTTGGGTCAACCCGTTATGACCCGTTTATTAAACGGGTGGGTTTCGAGTCAGCCTATTAACCCGTATAATGACATGTTAACCCGTTTAATAAATGGGTAGATTTCGGGTTAACAGGTTAACCCGTATATTGGTTTATATATTGACCCATTTAATAAATGTGTCATTACTAACCCATATATCTACCCATTTATCTACCTAAATATCTATTAAATTTTATAATTTAAATAGGTTAAACATGTTAAACGGGTCATTGCCACCCCTAGAAAAACCTCGATTTGACCAATCTAACGATCTCCAATCAACTTGAAACCACCACCATTGGATTCGAATCGTCGAAACCCTTCGAATGACATTGGTCCCACCTTGAAATTCACACTCACAAGCCCTCATACGCATGGTCAACGTGAAAGTTAACGATTCCAAAAAATCAACTGCTGACGTCAACGATCAACGGTTGACGTCAGCATGATGTCATCACTTACAACCCTGACACATGTTAGATCTGATGTAACGACCCGGATTTTTTGTATTATTTTAATTAATGGAAATATTATGTAAAATGTCCGTTTTGCCCCTAGTCAAGGCAAAATGTTGACTTTTAACCCGAAGAGTCGTACGACTTTGAACTTTTGATCTTTACGTAGATCATGTCGCCCTGAGTTCGTAGACAGGCGGCAAGGCGGATTTGGGCACCCGGAGTGACTTTTAACCTCATTTTTCGAGATTCGGGACAAGTGGATTAATTGGATTGGTCAATTGGAATCTTGAACCAATCAGATGAGTGGCACATCGTCCCTCATTGTTTCTCATTCTCACCCGTGAAACCTATTTGGTACAAACCGATCAACCATCCCTTTCCCCGTTGATTTCTCCCCTCCCAGATCGATCCCTCATTCTCACTAGGCACCATCTTCATCATCCTCGTCCTCACCATTGTCAACCGCCACCGTCTGCAACCAGGACGACCACCCAGCCGCGATCGACAAACGAACCCAGGGACGACGATTGTTCAACCCACACAACCCAACGTCGAGCTGACGCCAAACTAGGATCATAAAGAGGTTAGGATGACGGATTAAGGATCACGATGGACTGGTTAGACAGAGGAAACTACTGGACACGGCGGAGAAGAAGACCGGAATCTAGGCAGAGATTCTTCGACCTAAAGGTAAAAACCCTGACCTTCTTTCATGATTCTGAGGCTATAAACTAGTAGTTTAGGTTGTGACGAGTGTATAGGAACCAACGACAACAAAATGGTGGCCGGGAATGGATTTTCCGATTGGGTCATGGTCGTGGGTCACGGCAGCCCAAGTCTCTGGTTTTTCGGTAGAAGCCAACTTAACAGCATGCAGGTTCTCGGTAGAGACCAATCGAACAACATGCACGTTCTCGGTAGGGATCAACCGAATGACAGAGAGGATGACGTCATCATGCTGACGTTATACTGACATCATGATGACGTCATCTTATCAGAATGTCAGACTAGGTACCAGTCAGGGACTCACACGTGTCATCTAACACATGTCAAAGAGTGACATCATGCTAACTTCAGCGGTGACGTCATGCTGACGTCAGCGGTACTGTAGCAGCATTGACCACACGTTGACCAGGCGCATGTGAATAGTATTTTTGGTGGAGCCGGTACCATTTTCAAGGTTTCGACGATACAAATCCAATGGCAGTGGTTTTGTGTCGATCGGAGATTGTTAGGTTGGTCAAATTGAAGAAATTAGCCTCGGGAAGCGTGTTCAGAACGCGTTCTTGGGCCGATTTTGTTCTAAGGTTGGATGCTAGACCTAGTAGGGTCAATTAGTGACCCTTAAGTTTATTTGGGCAGGTCCGGAGATTGTGTTTAGCTTCAGGACCAGTGTAGTTGGTTCGTTAGCGCATCAAGGACTGGTTATGAGTGGACCGTTGATTTTATAATGAAATGCATGCATAACCGTTTTACTTGTTTTTCTAAATTTTTTTATGCTAAATGTTTTAGAATTGTGGGATTTGATATTCAATTTTTAGATTTTGAGAAACACACGGATTTACGTGAAAATGGTCGTATCGGGCTTGAGACCCATTTGGATGACACGGATTTGGGGGAGTCAACTGTATTTTGAAATGACTTATGAACTAAATGAATGAATTGGTGATTTGAGCCTAAAGGTTTGGTTTAAAGAAATTCTGGGTAAAGGTTTTGACATAGCTTGAAAAGACCGATTTTCAAAAGTTTTCATACGTATATGTATATACCCTTCCAACGTCTCCTCCAGACTTTGACCTGGAGAGTCACGATCCACTACCCGGAATGAGTATCCTCATAGGGAGTCCATTCCAGGAGTGGGAGTTATGTTGTGGTCCCGGACCAGATTCCGGAAAGATGCTCGGACTAGATCCGGAGATAAAGCCTCCCAGACGGAGAATTACTGGGAGTAGACTCGGAGTGAGGCCCCGAGTGGTGTGCATACCTTCAGTTATGAATCGTGACCTATATCGGGGATTTGTTTCCTAGGGGTTGTGTGCCCCGAGTTGGCATCGAACATGCCAAGGAAGGGATATGTGGATACATAGTTATGTTTGATTTAGTATTACTGTTTCCCAGATACTTTTTGTATAGATATACGTATATGTATATAAATTTTATATGTTTTTATAATTGATCGTATTTTTACGTTTCTACTGAATGCATGCATGTTTACAGAAACGAAGGGTCAGAATATTTATATGTTCAAATGAATTTATAATAGCTTTATTTTTTGTCCACTCACATTTTAAACTGTTTTCTTGACCTTTCAGGAGAGGAAACCGAGGAGGGCGTCGACTCTGGGGCCGAGGCATAAATATCATCGTTGCATTTTGACCACCCTAAGGGGTAGGTGTTATCTTTTATTGTATTAGTACGAACATAATGCTCATTTCCCTTGTCTGACATTTTTTTGTATTAAACACACCGGTGTGTATCTAGAACCCCCAGTATGGGTATTTGTGTAATAAAAACCTTGGAAGGGTATTTGTGGTATTTTGAGTTATTTGTCAGATGGGAGCAGGCCTTCCCCCAGTGGTCCCCAAGGGAAAATGGGGCAGGTCCTGTCATCTTACAGTGCCACGTGTCATTCTTCCATTGGTCCACGTCACTGACATGTCAGTGACACGTGGCAGCCCATGATTGGGCCACGTCATTGACATGCCAGTGCTGATACGTGTCACCCACTGACGTCATCATCATCTTTAACCTTGCGACCGGTCCTGCAAAGCTCACGCAGACCCGCGACCTGACCCAGCTCTAAAATCCTAATTTTTGAACCGATTTCATCCATCCTTCTTCCTATGGGTTCGTCTAATCCTTCCTAATCGACCTACATTATCAAAACCAAGAAATCAGGCCGATATCATACCTGTTCGACCCATGAACAGAAATTGGGACCATATCCAAATTCAATCCAAACCGTTTGAAAACCATTTCTAAATCCATATCCAAATCCGAATTCGAAATCACTATTCCGAAGCCATTCCGGCGTTCAGAACCGTCATTCCGAACCCAAAACCGGAAACCCCTTTTTCAAGCTTTAAACCAAATCTCGATTTCCGAAATCCGATTCTAAAACCGAAAACCTAGATTATCGAATCATATTTCAAAACTCATTTATAATTATTGAAAACTAGTTATAGGTTTAAAGCCCAAAATCATAGCATCAGAATCATAATCAAACCACATCTCGTAAAACGTGCTGAAATACGTATAATTCTAAGAAATGCCTCAAAAAACGTGCAATTATGTAAAACATATATAAAATAATCAATAGCATGAAATCATATTTAAACACATAAAACAAGTAGATAAAAACAGTTATGCATGCTCGGTTAGAAAAGAAAAGTCCCCTCACAGTTCCGGACACGTCACTCGCGTCCCGTACGTTCCTCGGTTGCCTCAGGGATATCCCGACCTGTCAAAAGTCACCAGTCCGGGTCACAAACACTTCATTTAAGCTTACCCTAATTTCCCCAATTTTTCCAGATTTTAAACGTAATTTAAACGAACCTCTAAACCTTTGAACACTCAAAACTACCCCGATCCGGTGTCCGATCGACACGAAACTTGTCCTAAAATGTTCATTACATCGATTAGAGTGAAAACCATGTTGAACGTTTCCCCAGAACAGACCCCACGCGCCCTCACGCGCCGCCCGAAGAGGCTGCACGTGGGAGCCATGCGCCTGCACTGTTCATCATCCTCTACCTTCAGCCAACCCGATTCAGACCGGTCCAGATCGGTCCGATCGAACCGAGCCAGCGAGGCCGGTTTTCACTCAAATATAGTCCATTTTCAACCATTTTGATTCCCTTAGTTTCGTCCTACTCCTAGCAATCGATTCATGAACTAAAAACACGAATTAAATCCTGGAACCTTACCTCCCAAGTTCAAACTTAAACCCAGAAAAATCCAACTTCGGATTCCGGCCAATCGTCGTCCTTCCAACCACAATTTTGATTCCCAGACGTTACAAACACCTTCCTAAGACTGTTAGGATCAAGAAAACGAGTCAACAACCGTCCAAAATCCACGACTTTCGATTTGAACCGAAACTGGAAAACGGGGGAACCGAGAACTCACCCGTGTTCTGACCTCCGCCGTGCTTGCCGCCGTGTTCCCCTGGTTTCAAAAGGCGGTCCTCAGCCTTCCTAGCATTCAATCGAACCAGGTTGGATCAATTTGATCGATTGTGGTTGCACCACGACCCTCGACTCCTTCTCTGTTTTCACTGAGTTTCTCACCTCACACACACACAGCTAACCTTCCAACCTCACTAAACCACGATCAATCACCTCTCTCGAACACCTATTAACTCTCACTCAAGCCCCAAGTACTCCCACACTGAGCACTGATCGATTTTTCCTCACGGTCACAGTCTCTTTGTTTTCTCTCAACTGATCGAATCCAAATTAAAACATTGTAACCGTGAGAGAAATGGGCTAGAATCCACTAGAAAGAGGCCAGGTGTCCTCCATTCTGTGGTCCAGGCTCAAAATATCCAATTAACCCTATCCAAGTGGCCTTATCTGATTGTACACTTCCCCAGGTTGTAAAAAGACCAAAATGCCCTTGTAATGTCCAAATTACCATTTTGCCCCTCACCTTTCTAGAACCACAACTCACTCGTCAGATGTCTGATGAAGGAGTGCCGCTTGTCGTTGTACTCAGGACATCGAGATCTAGCTAACGATCCTCAATTTGCGTGAAGAAACCTTGTCGTGCAAAAAGTCAACAAATTTCTCCTTTTTACCCAAATTACGAAAATGCCCTCAATCTTCTGAACATCATAACTTCCTCCTCGGATGTTGGAATCGGGCGTGCCACCTGTCTACGGACTCGTGACGACCCCAACTACATGACGGTCATCGGTCAAAATCCTTTTGACCGCCCGAACTAAAATCAACATTTTGCCCATTCTAGGGGCAAAATCGTCATTCTGCGCCATTTGTCTAAAAGTGTCCAACTAATCACCGATTCTCGTCGTTAATCCGTCATTAACCACTAATCTAATCCCGACTCCCGGGACGGGTCGTTACAGCAATAGTATCGTTTTCCCTTTTAGACCCGTAACTTTCCCCTCGAACGTCCGATTTCGACGTGTTGCTTGTCTACGAACTCGTATTGACCCGATCTACGTAATAGTCACCAACCCCAGGGGAAAAATCGTCATTTCACACCATTCGTCCACGATTCCTCTACTAACCCTCGATTAGTCACGCTAATCCTTAATTAATTACTAAACTAATCCCAAAATTTGAGATGGGTCGTTACATGTCACCATCTTATACTGATTAGTAGCCCTCCCTCGTATTTTAGTCATTTGTATGTGTGTGTTATGAGGGGATGAGAAGACCAAAACCAAGAACAAAAAAAAGGACCCGAGAAGAAAACCATTGGAAAAAGAAAAGAGAGATGAAGGAAGGAGAGGAAAGAAAGAAGAAGAAACGAAAAGGGAAATTGAGGAAAGAGATGGAATTAAGAATAGGACGAAACAGGGACCGAAAACCTGAATTATAACCCGTATCCCTGTGAAATTGATTTTCAGTTTTGAACACTAGAAGTTCGAATTCAAGTTCCCAAACGTGATTTCTAGACCTAGGTGACTGACTCTGGCTCAATTTTAAAAGGTTAGACAAGGGAAATTGTCTAAAATTGATTTTGAATATAGGCCAAAAATGTCGAGGCTCCCTTTGAGGAATCAAGGTGAGGAATTCATGTTCTAAGACCATAGAGCTTTTTCCCACGTTAATTAAGATCAATTTGTTGTTTAAAACGTGAAATTTAGTCAGGATTTTGAGGTTTTAGGATCGAGTAGATGAATTTCCATATAAAGTTTGTAAGATTTGGTTGAGAAATGAGGGAGATATGGAGATTTGAAGTTTTGGGCAAAATGGAGGTTTCCCAGCTGGCGAGAGGCGGCGATGACGGCAGCGCACGGCGGCGCCGGTCATCTTCTCCGGCTAGTGATGATGTCAGCATGATGACGTCATCTGACACGTGTTAGGTGCCATGTGGTAGGGGATCGGTGGTTCCATGTGGCACGTGTTAGGGGCTGCCACGTGGTAGTGGTGTCAGATATTGTCAGTGCCACATCAGTTAGGGCTGACATCAGCGCTGACCATCGTTGACCTTTGTTAACCGGACTTTGACCGGTGCATGGGGGTGTGTGGGCACGAACTTCAAGATCAAACTGGTCTTGTTCGAAAGGTTTCGACTTTCTGAATCCAATGGTAGTGATTTCAGGTCATATGAAGGTTTTTCTCCTCGGGTAGCATGTCCGGGACACGTTCTCGGTTTTGAGATTTTTGGGGGTTTTACATATGGACTTATATAGGTTGATAGTGACACTTGGGTGTGATTTGGACAGGCCTGGACGTCCCGGAAGCTTTGGATTAGCTTACGGCTCATGGTTCAAGTGCGCAGCTTACTGTGAGTGGACAGTTTCTGTTATAACTCTTATTCATGCTTAAATACATGTTTTTCCTAGCTTTATGATACTGTTTTCCATGATTTTGACTATGGTTACGAATGCTGGATTTATGATTTGGTTTGCATATGTTTACGGTTGATTTCTGAATAATGATTTTCTCATGGTTTCGAAAGACCGTGTTTTGGGCAAGGTGCCCTAGAGTCAACTGTTTTTGGCTAGCACTGTGTGATAACTATTTTGGGCTGATGCCCGTTAAATAACTTTGTTGGGCTGGTGCCCGTATGTTTATTTGTAGATATTGTTTTGAGATATTATATTCTGGATTAGTTAACCTCAGGCGATTGGATCGCCATATCCGGAGTTGGACTCCATAGAGTCCAAGAGATGGGCTCGGACGTAAACGGGGTGGACCCCACATGTACCGACGGGGTTGGACGCTGTAGATTTCATACTCTCCTACCAGTAGTGCACATGGGATGCTAGTTGGACTAGCAGCTGGTTGGACCAACATGATGAGGTTTGACATTGAGCTGGCTAGGCCAGCGAGATCAGGTTTGACATGTACTTTGATTTACGGTTTACTTAATGATTATGTGTAAAGGTTTTCAAAGCGGCTTAGAGCCGATGATTTCATTAGCATTTGGGTCCAGGAGTTTTATATATTTATGGGGTTTTGGGTTGGAAACATGGTTTATATAGAAAATGTGGTTTTATTTGAAAGCAATGTTTTCTCGGCTATGCATGCATGTTTTTTAAAATGAAGGATTAAAAGATGTATTTTGGAAAATGGTTTTTCAACGTTTTATTTTTTGTCCACTCACACTTTACTTTTGGTTTTGGCACCCTCCAGATTTGTTGCGTACGCGGGCTATAGGAAGGTTGAGGCATCACGGTGAGTGCATACTCTGATTATTATGGTTAATATGGGGCGTTATCCCTGTTCTGACACGTAGTTAGGGTGTTTATTTTATTACCGAGGGTAATAAGGTCATTTTACAAGGTCGTGTCAGACGGGAGCATGACCTTCCCTGCTAATCCAAGGGGATTACGAGGCGAGTCGTGTCAATTAAGCTTAATTTGTGTGCCTATGTACCTAGGTGGTGAATCATGGAGTGGCATCAAAAGTGTTGGAGGAGATGAAGGATGCTACGGCAAGTTCTTTGAACTTCCATTACAAGAGAAGAACAAATTTGGTATGGCGTCGGCAGGGTTTCAAGGCTACGGGCAAGTCCATGGAGCTTCCAAGGGGCAGACAGACAATGGACTGGTCCGACACATTGCAACTCTCTATGTATCCACCTGAGTCCAGAGACCTTAAGTTTTGGCCAACTGTACCAAATGGATACAAGTAAGTATATCACCATGTTTTTGTACCTCTCTGATGATCGAGTAATATAATTATATGAGACAGATTTGTAGTCAATCGATTATATATGATTACTTAGTCAAATTTGTCTTTAAATTATGGAAAGTCATTAATAGTTTTTCAACTTTCAATGTCAATGAAATCAAAATGCTCTTTATATTTCCCACAATATCAACTCCAAAGAGGGAAGTTAAAATTTTGTTCAAAAGATCTTATAACTATATTAGTTTTGGTATTAAAGATTGAGTCTGTTGGAGGGATTTTTGTATCAAATTGCCAAAAACCAAATGTATAGAGCTTGGTGTGGATGCTTAATTTGAGCCTCATAATAAAAATGCCAGTGTTGCATCCATCAACGATTCATATTTATATATTCACGTTCAAGAACCTCATACCGATCAACAATTTAAAGTTACCCATGGTCCGACCTAAGGTTTTTGGGGCGCAAGACGATTCACAAAGATGTGGCACTAAATCTAGGTACACTAACTACTACAGTGAGATTCCTATTCACTCCTTTGTACAGTTGAAAGCTTCACATTTGATTCTTATAGAGAGTGTTGCAAGGTCAATTATGAGCTAACTTGGATTTGTTGGTAAATTGTGCATTGATAGTAAAGGGAAGCTATTGAGGTATATTCAAGTGAAGTTAAAAGAGTTGGAGAGGAGCTCATAAGATCTCTGTGTACTCATGGGGATGGAGAAGGATACTCTTCTTGGCCTACATAAAGAGTAGAGGCAATCTTTACGGGTGAACTACATTCCGCCGTGCTCCATGCCGGAGAAAGTACTAGGTCTAGTAGACTAAGTCCACACTCCGACACAAGCGCAATAACCGTCTTGATGCAAGACAACGTCACCGGATTACAGATTCGAAAGGACGGAGAATGGGTTCCGGTGAAGCCCATCCCAAACGCTCTCGTTGTCAATGTCGGAGATGCCATAGAGGTAAACAAAAAATTGTAGAACAACCTATGTTTTTGTGTAAAGATTCGATTTTGATTGTTATTGTTACGGCAGATATGGAGCAATGGCAAGTACAAGAGCATTGAACACAGAGCAGTCCCAAACGAAAGCAAATTTCATCATTTATATTTCCGCATTTCGATGTAGAAATCGAACCATTTGATCATTTGGTAGACTCATCAAGAATGTACAGGAAAATCAAGTACGGAGATTATCTGATGAGCTCTTTGAACGGGAAACTTAAGGGGAAGGCACATACTGAAACCGCAAAAATGGGAAGCTCAGCAGATGCCTAAAGCCATAAGAAAGCTGTAAGCATATATAAATCTTAAATGATGGAACTACCATCAAGCTTGTTACTTTTGGTTTCTATGTAATCTTGTGTGTACTTCGTGCAAGGGAGCTCAATAGTTTCTGCTAAAATGACTCGCATTAACGAAATTTGCAAAAAACGTAGAACAATATGCAAAGCGAAATGAACCAAATTACAACAATAAGCATTATACACGAAAAAAAAATGTTGCATGAGCTATTTAAATAGAGAAAACAAAACCAGTTTTACGAATTTGTCGGTGAGCTACCCCTGGTGCCATCTCCGGCATTAGAACTGCCTTGGGCATCGGTGGTTTGGGATACGGGACCTGCACCCAACAGCAGAGGAGGAGCTTCTTTCTTCTTCTTCTCGGTGGGAGAGTTTGTAGCTGAAGCGTTTGGAGCAAAAGCTCTAAGACGAGGCTCAAAAATCTTGCTTGCAACATCAGGTGGCGGGGCATCTTCCCCGGGAAGCACAAGAAGCCCCTTCTCATGAAGGGAAGATGGCTCATTGTAGCAGGCATTCCAGAGGGAGTCCACCAGCTGCCTCTCCTCTCTAGCTGCCCCGAGATCATCAGGAGACATCAAGCTTATATCTTTAATTCTTTCTTGAAGAAGTTGCTTCAATTTATCATCTTCATCAGCTAATTTACTGTTGCCCCCATCAGTTTGGTCTCGGACAAGCTCAAGAAGGCCCCGGAGTGCAGCTTCTCGCACTTCTAGATCTTCGCTCGAGGCCAGATGCAACATTATGCGCGGAAATCCTAGTTCGCTTACTACATTGCAATCTGAACTATTCTCGTGCAGTAGGAACTGAATCAAGTTCAATGCTTTCCTGAAAATGGTTGATTCTTTAAGTAATCAAAACAAAATGAGCAAGATGCGGCAAAAATTAGGCATATAACCATGTGAAAGCATACATGAATTAATCCAATAAGAAAACTAAACCCTTTTAACACATCATTACCTTTGAAACCTCACATTTTCAGAAGCTAAAGCATCTCTCAAGGCTGCATAACCATTTGCTAGACGAAAAGCAGTGATCGCGGGTTTGTTGTGTCTGATTAAAGCTGAAGAGTCATTCATTAGCAAAGCAAAATTTATTCAATATACTTTCAAGACAGGGCAAAAACATGAACACAAGAATTCACCAGACAACCAACAAGCACAACGGTAAACACAGTTCATATGGCACTAAAAGTATTACTTACAGGAAATTGCGCCAAGAGCCTTGGTTCGAACAGTGACATCAGGATCGGATGTGAGATTAGAAAACAGATATTCCAAGCCATTTGCTGCCATAACCATTTCCTGGCTCTTGGGATTGTTTTGGACAATAGTGGTCACAACTTCTGCCGCTTTTGCACGGATATTCGCATGGGAATTCTTTAGGTAGCCAAGCAGAGGGGCCAACCCACCAATTGAATGAAGATCTGTAACGCATAAATTAACAGCCAATGAGCGCCAGATAATTACACATTGTAATGATCATAATGCAATGAAAAACACACCAAATATAGTTTAATGCAAGTGAAAGGGTGACAAAATTTACCATTGGCCATGTCAATGGACTCAACATGCTCTTGCAACTCATCCAACAAGCCTGCCAAAAACCCAAAACACCACTAATTGAGAAAACTAAAAAGCAAACATCTTGGAAGGAAATTTTAGTTTTTATTGAAAGAAAGGAAAAAAGGCAACCTTCAATATCAGCAGGAGTAACTCCTTGAGCTTCCAAAACCTGCTCAGGAGTTTGCATTACAAGTGTTATCTCCTTCATGCGCTTCACAACGTCGATGGTCTGCGACTGCATAGCTTCCATAAACCATCTCCGATCCTCCTCGCTACAAATTATTGAGAAATTAGTATAATTTGGGAGCGTTTCAAATAAACAGTTGCAAATTCGAAACACTTGGTATACTTTAACTACAAATAATTTCGAAATTAGTATAATTTTGAGGCGAAAGAGACAAAAATACCTCAAATTGCGATTGGGTCGAGTGCCGTCAGAGTTAGCGAGGCTCCATTTCAGTAATCCTTCCCAGTTGGGTCCGTCTTTAGCCATTGTTAACTGAAACCTAAAACTTCTGCCTTTTCTTTTTCTCTGCTACTTTATGAATAACAAGAAATGATAAAGGAGAAGGTGTGAAGAAGCAGCAGCAGGGTTTTATAGCAATGGTCAAGGACATCGAAGCACCGCTCAGACTTCAAGGCCCTGAAAGTTCTTGATAGTTCTGGAATTCTTTTCGTCGGCCTGACTAAAAGAAGACACGAAGGCGCAGGGCACCGAGCCACCGAGTTACCGGGCCTTGAGGCTTTCAAGCCCAGTGAGTAGTCTACTAGGCTTTTGGTCTTGGGTTTGGAAGGCCCAATATGCCGAACCATGAAGGTGTCACTATCATGAACGGAAAATTGAATAAAACGCCTAGTTGCTCAAATATTATTTACTATCTACTAAAACCCAAGCATCGATTGTATGAATATAACTATCATATATTATACTGGTGTAGTTAGGGTGGGCACGATACTGTTCGATACGGATATTAGCAATATCCAAATCCAAACCGTTAAAATCTTAACGGTTCGATACGGTTTAAATTTTCTAAAATTAGAAATAAAACCGTTAAGAAATTTAAAAAAATAAAGATGTAGAAAAAATAAGGATACCAAAAAAGAAATCAATAGTCAATACTCAAAATTTTATATATTAAGTTTGCTAAGTATTGAATTGCAAATATTATCATTGTTCATACCATATCGGCCCAGACCGAGTAAGAAGCCCAGACTGACTGCAGGCCCAGTCCATTACCAAATGATGATCAATCCAGATCAACCTTGGAGGCCCAGCCCTCTGCTGGCTCGGCATGTCGGCCCCGATCGACCCAGAGGCCGAGCCCTCTTCTAGCACCATGCCGCTGGCCGACTCTGGAGGCCCAGCCTCCGTCGGTCGGTAAGTTGGCCCAGACCGACCTGAAGGCCCAATACTTCCACCCAATACAAGCCCAAGGGGTCCAGACTCACTCATATGAGCAAACCCTAGTGGGGTCTATACAACCCTTACACGTGTCAGTCCCACAAAAATTGACATTTGTCCCACATTGGGTGAATACAATTATTATATTCACCACACCCATACAAAAGGGGGTTCATTTGTCGTATAAAGGTAACTAAGTATTTACTATTCACAACTACTTTTACAGTACACAATTTACCACTCACCCTATATCTTAAACCGACCACTAACTTGGGCGTCAGAGTACTTTGGGCTGGTACCACACCGGTGCTTATACTCTGACCGACCGACCAGTTTCATTCTCTTTCAGGTCTACACAAGGCACATGGAAAAGCAGCATTCGCTCCCTAAGTTGGCACATTTCGTGCATCAACAGTTTGACGTCGTCTGTAGGAAACTGATTAAGTTTGCCCTCTACTCTACCGAGCCAAAAACATTGTTACCCTCTCATCTTCCAGCATGCAGGACAACGTGGATGGCGAAGTTACACTCACACCCGGCCGAGGGCCAAGGGACACCTTCCCTGAGGTGCTACGGGCGTTGGAGAAGTTGCAACGCGACATGGCCGAGATCAAGGCCAATAGCTCCCAAGCCGAGGTGCGCTACACCGAGCTCAGCGGATAATACACCGAGGTTATGGCCCAATTACAAGCCGCCCATGCCGAGCTGAACGCTCGCCGGGCTCAGGACGAAATCCTCAGGACCGACCGCGTGGTGGCCGAAAGCGCAGAGCGCGCCGAGAGGATCCGTCGAGCCACCGACAAGGGTAAGGCCGCTACCACAGCCTTCCAACAGAGAAGGGCCAGAAGCTCATGGTCATTCCTAGAAAGGGCACTCAGATGACCAGGATCTATCAGCTCCATTTGGATGACCCATCTCATTCACTTCCTCACTAACGGAAGCCTTCCAACCGAATGTGTCGACGCAAAGCAGATCCGCCGACAAGCCGCTCGATACACCCTCATCACGGGTCAGCTTTACAAGCGCGATTTCACCCTCTCACTGCTCAAGTGCATCGATTCACATGCTGGACAGCTCCTCTTGCGGGAAATCCAAGCTGGTGTCTGTGGCAACCACTCGGGCCCCCAATCGCTTGCCCACAAGGCTTTTCACCAAGGATTCTACTGGTCGACCATGCATGTCGACGCTGCCGACCTCACTCGAAATTGTGACGCATGCCAACGTTTTGCTCCGTTCATCCTGCTTTCACCTGAGAACCTGACACCCATGCTCAGTCCATGGCCTTTTGCTCAGTGGGGCCTTGACCTGATCGAGAAGATGCCATGTAAGACCCGTGTCCTTGAGGGAACCGTGAACAATCCCACATTCCTGCGAGGGTGGAATGGTCTGGGAAGGGAATGGTGGTGTGCCTTAAAGGTGTAGGCACACACCTATCTAGCATGAGGCCTTTTGGGAGCTCAGTGGCTTTGGGGGGGATTGGAACCCCAAAGTTAAGCGAGTTGAGGCTGGTGCAATTCCAGATGGGTGACCCCCTGGGAAGTTGCACCGTGAGCTCCCGAAAACAAAACCGTGAGGGCAAGGGCAAGGAGGCCCAAAGCGGACAATATCGTGCTAGATGAATCGGGACCTGACAGAAGAGGGTCGGGTCCTGACAATTTGGTATCAGAGCCAGACCCCGACCGGGAAGTGTGCCAGCGAGGACGCTGGGCCCTAAGGGGGGTAGATTGTAAGACCCGTGTCCTTGAGGGAACGGTGAACAATCCCACATTCCTGCGAGGGTGGAATGGTCTGGGAAGGGAATGGTGGTGTGCCTTAAAGGTGTAGGCACACACCTATCTAGCATGAGGCCTTTTGGGAGCTCAGTGGCTTTGGGGGGGATTGGAACCCCAAAGTTAAGCGAGTTGAGGCTGGTGCAATTCCAGATGGGTGACCCCCTGGGAAGTTGCACCGTGAGCTCCCGAAAACAAAACCGTGAGGGCAAGGGCAAGGAGGCCCAAAGCGGACAATATCGTGCTAGATGAATCGGGACCTGCCAGAAGAGGGTCGGGTCCTGACAATTTGGTATCAGAGCCAGACCCCGACTGGGAAGTGTGCCAGCGAGGACGTTGGGCCCTAAGGGGGGTAGATTGTAAGACCCGTGTCCTTGAGGGAACGGTGAACAATCCCACATTCCTGCGAGGGTGGAATGGTCTGGGAAGGGAATGGTGGTGTGCCTTAAAGGTATAGGCGCACACCTATCTAGCATGAGGCCTTTTGGGAGCTCAGTGGCTTTGGGGGGGATTGGAACCCCAAAGTTAAGCGAGTTGAGGCTGGTGCAATTCCAGATGGGTGACCCCTTGGGAAGTTGCACCGTGAGCTCCCGAAAACAAAACCGTGAGGGCAAGGGCAAGGAGGCCCAAAGCGGACAATATCGTGCTAGATGAATCGGGACCTGACAGAAGAGGGTCGGGTCCTGACATGCCAATTAGCAAGGGACAGACCGCGTACGCAGTTGTCGCGGTCGACTACTTCACCAAGTGGGTTGAAGCTAAGGCCCTCGCCACCATCACCACTGCCCAGATCGAAACTTTTATCTTCTAGAACATCATTTGTCGGTTGATCTTTCGGCATACGATAATCACTGACAACGGGAAACAGTTTGACAACACCCGTTTCAGAGCTTTTTGCGCTCGGTATGGAATCAACCTATGCTTCTCTTCCTCCGCTCATCCTCAGTCCAACGGACAGGTCGAAGCAGTCAACAAGATCATTAAGCACACTTTGAAGACCCAGATCAGGGAAGCCAAAGGAAAGTGAGCCAACATCCTATCGAGCACACTCTGATCAAATCGGGCCTCATATCAAAACGGCTACCAACGAGACCCATTTCTCCTTAACATTCAGGACAGAGGCCGTTGTTCCTACGGAGGTCGATGGGGAGTCTTACCGAGACACGTTTTATACTGCCAACCAGAACGACGAACAGATGACACTAAGTCTTGATCTAGTCGAGGAACATCGCACAAAATCCCACCTTCGGAACGTTGCCCACAAACAGCGGCTCTGCCAGTATCACGACGCCAACGTCCGACCACGCACCTTCTAAGTGGGGGACTTGGAACTCCAGAAGGTTAGCCTCGCCACCCGATGTAACGAACCGTCCCGGAAGTCGGGATTAGGGAAGTGATTAGTGAACGGATTAGCTGAGTTATCGGGGGTTAGTTGGTTACTGTTGGACCTTGGGCGTAGAATGATGATTTTGCCCCTAGTTTGGGCAAAATGTTGACATTGAGTTCGGGCGGTCAATTGGACATTGACCGATAATCGTGACGTACTTCGGGACGTCACGAATCCATAGACAGGTGGCACGCCCGATTTCGACATCCGAGGAGGAAGTTATGATGTTCGGAAGGTAGAGGGCATTACCGTAATTCGGTTAAAATAGGGGGAAAAACTTGACTTTTCGCACGACAAGGTTTTTCGTACGTAGACCTAGGACCGTTAGGTAGATCTCGTCGTCCTGAGTTCAACGACAGGTGGCATGCGTTTATCGGACAGTGGACGGGCGAGATACGGGTCTAGAACGGTGAAGGGCAAAATGGTAATTTTGATTCGTAGGGGCATTTTGGTCATTTTGGTGCATTGGGGAGTGTGCAAATAAGATGAGGAAAAGTGTACTGGTGTTAGGACCCACCCCGGTTTCACCCCGAAAACCGAGGTAAATCCTGCTCCCGTCTGACATCCCGACACAACACAGTCCGACGCAGGAGAAATTATATTACATATCCCGAAGTCAACAGTTTACAGAGCATAGTACCACATAAATAGAACCGAAAAACCGATAAACAGTACACGCACACGGAAAAAAATTAAAACACTCCAGGATCCCGTTCGTGACTTCTATGCCTCAGACGTTGCCTCGACCCCGGAACCCCGCGCTAGCTCCACAACCTGGAGGGCAAGTAAAAACAGAAAGTGTGAGTGAACCATAATTAAAAGAAAAGTTTCCAAAACCATTTATAAGAAAACCGGGTTTAGCCCTCCGTTTTGAAACCACATGCATAACCCAGTTATTAAAACAGTTAGAAATCGATCATCATAAAACATCATAAGAAACATAAACACTATAAAACGATCTTAGAAATCATAGCATAAGCATCATAAAACCGTCTTAGAAACCGTGAGTATCAAACCATCATTTTCCGATCAAACCTGCTGGACCTATCCGAGTCTTTAAACTCAATCCAGGCCTCAATAATATCCGAGTCTTTAAACTCAACAGGCCTACGGGGGAAATATCAATATATCCGAGTCTTTAAACTCCCGAGTCTTTAAACTCAATCCGGGTCTTTAAACCCAATCCGGGCCCGTCCCCCGTCAATCAATATCCGGGTCTTTAAACCCAATATCTAGATCCAGAAAATCTAATCAAAACCAGTTGAAAATCATTTCTAAATCCACATCCAAAACCGAATCCGAAATCACCGGTCTGAAGCCCTTCCGGCGTCCAGAACCGTCATTCCGAACCCAAATCCGGAAATCCACTTTTCAACTTTAAAATCAAATCCCGTTACCGAAATCCGATACTAAAACCGAAACCCTTGATCATCGAAATCATGTTCCAGAATCCCTTTATAATCATTGAAAATCATTTATCATTCGAAATCCCAAAACCATAGCTTCAATATTCAGAAACCCATTTCCTCGTAAAACGTGCCAATACGCTAGTTCTCGAAAACCGTGCAATTATGTAAAACCACATCATAAATCCAACATTCATGAAATCAAGTATATAAAACAAGTATAGAAAACAGTTATGCATGTTCGAGTTTAAGGAAAGGGTCCACTCACAGTACCGAGCCCTCAATCGCGTCCCGAACATCCTGTATGTTCCTAAACTTCCTCGGGAAGTCCCGATCCTGTTAACAACCGCTAAAGTACGTTACTAACACATCCACAAGGATCCACCTACATTCCCTCAAAAATCCCCGGGTCCTAAACGTAACGAATCGAAAGCCTAAACCTTCACCCTCGCAGAACTACTTCGATTCGACGTCCGATTAACCCGAAACCAATTCCAATGGACTCAACACAACTCCTAGACCAAAAACTATGTTGACCGTTTTCCCCAGAACCGCCGCACACGCCCCCACACGCCGCCCAAAGTGGCTGCGCGTGGCCCTCACGCGCCAGCTACAGTGCCACCGTCTTCCTCACGTCGACCCGGTTCGCACCAGTTCTGCAACCTGAACCGGCGAGAACGGTTCTCTGCCGTCCGACCATCCTTTTCCTCCCTTTGTTCACCATTCTCATCGTCTAGACCTAGGCTATCTTTTCCCCAACTCCACAGACCTCGACTCGACCCACAACTGGTCGACTGAAGCTCGAAAGAAAACCCGTACACGGCTCTATTTCCTTCTCCGGCCACCCAGGTCTTCCCCCGTCACGGTGGCTATCCCAAACGCTTCCTAGGACCTCTCTGAACTTCACACCACTCACCATAACCGTCGTCTCTACCCCAAACTTCACGACTTTCAGTTCGAGCATCGACGGCAAAACATAGCACACAGAGTACTCTCCGTCACTCCAACCTCCACCGTGCACCTCCCGTCACGGCAGCACAACCAGAGGACTCCTGGGCCTCAACTGAGTCCCCTAGACCTCCCTAGACTCTTCGATTCAACCCCTAAACTCACAACTTCCACTTTGAAACTTGCCGGCAAAACAGAGCAAAGATATAGGGATGAGGGATTACCTGTCCTTCTGTCGTCGTCGCAAGCTCCGCTGGGGCTGGTCGACTCCTTTCACCCCTCACGACACCACCACGAGCCCAAGTGCACCGTACATGGCCACCACCGCCACGATTTCTCAAAACCTACTTGCTTCCTCCCTGTTTTTCTCTGAAAACCGACTGCCCCGACCACCGTGTTCTTGCACAATTTCACTCCCCCAACCGCTCACCAGTTCACTCTTCCACCCTCTGATCACTCCCACACACTCACAACCTCACCAACACTCTCAGCCACCATCTAATTTTTCCCCGATCTCCCTCTCTGTTTCACTCTGGTTTGAAGAACACGAACACTGCACCTTTAAGTCCCAAATTACTGGACCCGTGCACAATTGTGCAGAACCCACTACACACTTGCCACATGTCACCAATCCTCTCCATTCTCTCACAAATGGCCCAATCCCAGCCATCCATCTGTCCCTCTCTGTGCACAAATCCCCAGACAACCAAATGACCAAAATACCCCTCATTTTAAGTCAAAATTACGATTTTACCCTTACCGTTTTAGACCCGTAACTCACACCTCGTAAGTCCGATGAACACGTGCCGCCTGTCATCGACCTCAAGACGATGAGATCTATCTAACGGTCCTAGGTCATCATACCAAAACCCGTTCGTACAAAAAGTCAACTTTTCCCCCTATTTTAACCAAATTACGGTTATGCCCCCAACCGTCCGAACATCATAACTTCCTCCTCGGATGTCGGAATCGGGCATGCCACCTGCCTACGGATTCGTGACGTCCTAAACTACGTCCTGGTCACCGGTCAAAGTCCATTTGACCATCCGAACTAAAAGTCAACTTTTTATCCAAACCAGGGGTAAAATCGTCATTCTACCCTAACGACCCCCAACGAGACCAACTAACCATCGTTTAAGCGCATTAATCACATCTTAATCACTATCTAAACTTTAATTTCTGGGACGGGTCGTTACAACTGGTGCAATTGGATATTTTTGAGAGGGACCATGGGATTGTGACAGGTGGCAATGGACTAGAGGTTTCTACATGTTTACACGGTGTGATTTTAAACGGGTGTGTGTGTGCATCGTGTTTATTCAAAGAGGGAAAAACAGAGCGTGAGACAGTAAGAGGAATTGATCGAGATTAGTGTGTGTTTGTGTGTTCTGTTGATCGAGTGAGTGAGCAAAGGCTAAGTGGAAGGCTATGGAGTGTTCTGGGAAGGTGGTGAGTATGTGAGAAACGGGGACTGTGAGGAAAACCCGAGAGCCCAAAATCGAGAACCGCCGTGCACGGTTGTGCACGTCCAGTGACCAAACCACTAAATTGAACCCGTGGTGGCGTTGAGAAGATTGAGGAGATTCGAACAGACCCAGTAGAGCTCACGGTGATTGACAGGACCCGTCCCAATCCCACTGGGACCACCCGGGGACGTGCCCCGCTCCCGTCTGACAATGACTCTAAACATACCAAAATTACCCTTAAATAAAAACCGAATACTTAAATAGATAGATAACGTACTACAATAGTGTTTAAAGCGATACTGTCAGACAAGGGAAAGTAAAATACAACACGAGAGCACAATAGTCAGAGTACATTTATTCGGTGCTCAACCTACCCACAAGTGGGTGTACAGGTGCACAGCTAAGCAAACTAAACCTCTGCCTCCTCTTCTGGGTCCTCCTCCTCTATTTCCGTGTCAGGGTCTGGAGGGGTCAGTAAAACAAGGGTGAGTGGGCCAAAAATAACAGTTTATAAATCAATTTAATAATAAATAATCATAAGGTTTTACCCCTTCGTTTTCCAAATCTTGCATGCAGTGAAAACATAATATTATAATGAAACCATAACCATAAAACCACAATAATAATCGAAAGGAGAAACTAACATATCAGTGCACTGTAAAACCCAACCCAAATGATGTCACGGTTCTAAGGCTACGCGTTGCCACTCAGGCTCTCACACCCGAGACTCTCTAGGTACATCAGCTCCCGGTATCCCAGTCACTGCCCGAGGTATATGAACATGCCTTCCTGAGAGTAAGCAGCCCAACGGGGGTCAACTCCACTCCGTCAGGGCCCTATGACTACTCCAGGGTCCACCCAGGCCAACGACCCTCCCTGGAGGAGACAATATACACAAGTAGGAAAGTACAGTACAATAACAGTATAGTTTACCCTATGTCCCCCCCGGACATCCCAAAAAATATCCACATATAATCCAGACGGGTCTCATGCCCAAAACGTTGTAATAGCATATATAAACAGTTCATATAAGACTCATCGAAATCATAAGTGGAAATAGTAAAACAGTTTATGCATGCAAGCCTTTTATAAATCAAACAACCCACTCACACTCGGTCCTTGCTGCTCAACGATCTCTAAAACCTGTATTATTATACCTGAGGGTTACTTAAGGACCCTACAACATCAATACCAAGACTCTAGAACAGATCCGCCTCAAAATCGCATCCCGGGCACTATTCCCGGAGCTTCAAACCCCACTTTGACAAAGCTAAAGATCTCCGATCGACACGAAACCACCTCCATTGGATCCGTATCGTCGAAACCTTGAAAATGGTACCGGGCCCACCAAAATCATTGTTCACACACGCCCCCACGCGCCTGGTCAACGCGTGGGTCAATGCTGCTACAGTCATGCTGACACTTTTCAGGTGACACGTGGCATGCTCTGATTGGTCCCTGGTTTGACAACATCTGACAGGATGACGTCAGAAGTGACGTCAGCATGATGACATCATCATGCTACAGTACCGGGTCAGCCCGTTTGACTCGAACCGGGTCACCGTCGAACCACGGCTTGACCCGATTCCACCGTACGATTCCGGCCACCATTTTCGACTGGGTTCATCCCTATAGGGTCGTCTAGGTCTGTTCTATGGTTCTACAACCTCAAAACAGAAAGAAAACAGGAAGTAACGTACCAGAGCGTCGCTGAAACTCACGGTCAAAATCCGATCGTCGTCTCCGGCGATCCACGCCGTCTCCGTCGTCCAAACTGGTCCCAACCAACTCGTCTCTAACCCTAGGACATGTCTATAACTAATTAATCGATTTCTAAGCATCAAAACAAGTTGTTTCGAAACAGGGAAGAAAAACGGGGTTCTCGGGTTTAAGGCCTTACCGCCGCCGTGTCGCCGCTGCAGGCTTCGCCGTCGTCCAGTTACGCTCCTGGGGTCCTCACGGTGTAGACTGAAGCTTCCCTTGCGTCGAGGTGGTGTGGATGTCGTGGTTTGCTTCTTGGACCCGATTCCTCTGTGTTTCGGGTCTGAGTTTTGCACGGCAGTTCGGGCAGGGGAAATGGGGTGGTGGTCGCCAGTGATGCACGGTGATGATGAGCAGATGATGGTGGTGTTGTGGGTGGTCGTCTGGTGGTGTGAGGGCGGCTGGTTTGTGCGTTTGGGTTGAGAGAAAACGGAAGGGAAAATGCACGGTTTAGGGGGGATGGATGTGTGTGTTTGTGAGAAAACAGGGAGGATGATCGTGCATGAAGAAGAAAAAGCAGAGGAAATGGAAGGCTAGGATTAGTTTAGGCAGAAATCCAATGGCTAGGAATTAGGGAGGGAAAATTAAATTAGTATAAAATGGTTAAATAGTGTAAGGTTGCTTCATTGGAATAGTATGGGCTTGGATGGGTGACACTTGTCACTCATCCACTGGTTTGATTTAAATATTAGTTTGGCACGGATTCCCATAATAAATTAATATTTTATTCCGTTGTTCTCGGTTCGTAAATTTTCCGCTAAACGCTTCCTTGACCATAACTTCTTCATACGAACTCCGATTCCGGCGTGCCGCCTGTCTACGGATTCGTGACGTCCCGACCTACGTCATAGTCATGGGTCAAAGTACAAATTATTTCCCGGGTCAAAAGTTAAAGTTCCCCCCCTAGGGGGCAAAATAGTCTTTTTACATTAAAATATTATTATTCTCGGTTCGGGTCGTTACAGTGATGGTCGGAGAACAGGTAATTTCTTGCCTTCCCACTGAATGCTCTGTTTTCCAGTTTTGAAGTCGTGGAGTTTGAGTATGAGTCGAGGGTTTTGGTGAGTTCTAGTGAGTTCAGTAGGTCCTAGGGAAGCTGTAGAGGTCGACATCGTGACGGGGGGTTGCACGGTGGGCCGGGAGCAAGAACAGAGTTCTTGGACGGGTTTAAATTTGAGTTTGGGAGATAAGATGTAGGTCATGTTGTCGTGTTTGGTTGAGGGGAATCGATTACTTAGGCCGGGACGAAGCTGATGGGTTTGATTGGAGTGGAATTAGACTGGTATTGAGGGAGAACCGATCACGCCGATTCGGTTCAATTGAACCGGTTGACCAGAGGTTGAAGATGACCTTGTGTCCAGGCGCGTGACACCCACGCGCAGCCACTTTGGGCGGCGCGTGGTGGCTTTTCTGGGGAAACTTCCAACATGGTTTTGAGTCTAATTGTTGTAACGAATCTATTGGGATAGGTTTCGGGACTATCGGACGTTGTTTCGGGTTAGTTCTGCGGGATCGAAGGTCTAGGGTCTCGTTTAAAGTACGCTTAGAAGTTCGGGAAAATTATCGGACTTGAGTAGGACTTTTGTGAAGTAGTTAGTGACCACGTTATGGGCTTTGGACAGGTTCGGGAAAGCCGAGGATAGCGGGATGGCCGGGAACGGCGTAAGTGCGCGCGTATCGAGGCGACGTCGGAATGGTCTGTGAGTGAACTTTGCTTTCTAACTCTTGATGCATGCATATATGTTTTAATATTTTTTTCATACGTGATTCTATGACTTGCTTTATGATCTTTATGGTTATGGTTTTTGCACAATTTTTGAGGTATTTTACGGAAATTCACGTTTTACGAGGTTTCGATTTCTCTTGTGATTTGACGATGGTTTTAATGATTTGATTTCGGGATTTAAAATGTGATTTGATTTCAATGATTCGGAAAGGAGTTCGAAAAAGGGTTTTGGGCTTGGAGCCCTATTCATAAGATTGAGATTTCGGTTTTGGTATTCAAGGTTTGGGAAGGAAGTCTGGATTTGGGTTCGGGATAGTGATTCCGGATGCCGGCTTACGGAATCATTGTTACGAATTCGGAGATGGATTTTCTGTGGTTTTCATGCTTGATTGAAAAATGGTTTTGGGTTTAAAGACCCGGAAAGAAAAGAGAAAACCCACTGGATCTGGTTTCGAGTTTAAAGACTCGGATTGATTGACGGGGGGAAGGCCCTGGACGGATGGTTTTGAGTTTAAAGACTCGGTATGGTTTTGAGTTTAAAGACTCGGATATGATACCCCCCGAGGAATGTGATTGTGTTTTGAGTTTAAAGATACAGATATCCCGGGAAGGCCTAGTTATTGCGCATTGTGTTTTGAGTTTAAAGACTCGAGCGCACTTGAGATCCAGTAAACTTGTATGATTGATATTTTCACTGGTTTTCTGAACGTTTTGGGCAGTGGCCCGGATAATTGGATTTGCTGAGTTTTGGGACTGAGTTCCCGGATTTGAGATCGGTGTTGAGATTTGAGACTGAGGCCTGGATTTGAATAATGGTTTTGATACGGGTCTTCAAATGGTTTTTCTTGGATGGTTTTTTTTTATATGAGTGATTTCTTGACTTGACTTGATATGCATGCATTGGTTTTGCGTGGAGGGTATAAATGTAATTGTTTTTTTAAACTATTTTTGAACTTAAACTTTATTTATGTCCACTCACAGTCTTTTCGTGTTTTCGATACCCTCCAGGTTGTTGCATCATGGGCTGTTGATTGAGAGTGACAGAGACATCACACATACGATCCACAGCAGTTCGGTACACTCTGGGAAGTCCAGTTACCTTTGGATGGTTGGATCGAGAATCCCTTGTCCGACTTACGTGTCACATGAAGGTTGGACGTCAGTTTAGCCTACGTGTCATGCGTAAGTTAGACGGGATCGGGATTTAGCCCTTAATCTCGGGGGATTAGGGGTGGGTCCTGACACGCGAGACCGATCGGAAGACACACTCGGTCCCAATTGGGAGAATCACCCGCATATGTCGACCTGGGACGTATGAGCTCTCTGACCCCAAGGGTCGCACCCTCAGACATCCATGGAATGTCGACCACCTGAAGCGGTACTACATTTAATTTTATATCGTCTGTCGGTCTTCATTGTACTGGTCCTTATTCGACCCAAAAATTATCAATGACAAACTTCTCTCTCCTTTTTGATCCACACATTATTAAGCACCTCCTAGAAAGTTCAACACATTATCTGTCAGGACCCGTCCCAAATCCCCTGGGATTAACGTGGGACGCGCCTGATCCCGTCTGACAAGAAGTGTCAGGCCAGAGAAAATTCCAACTCTAGCCCTCACCGGGGCTTCCAGAACACGCCAAGATCGTAGGAGGAGGAGTGTGATGTCTCGTCTCTGCTACAGCCCGCATCCGTGATCAACCTGAAGGGCATTCAAAAACATCAAAAGTCGTGAGTGGACAAAAATAATATTTAAATAAAAACATTTTCACATAAAGACATTTATGCCCTTCACTAAAAGCATATGCATGCATTCAAAAACCGTTTATCAAAACGTTCATAAAGTCATTTGTCAAACATGTTCTCAAAACCTTTCCAGGGTTCATGCCCGGTTCCCATAAACCGTCATGACCCATAAAAACCTTTCGAGGGTTCATGCCGGTTCCCATAAACCGTCATGAACCGTAAATCCATTCGGGTCCCCGACCTGAAATCATAAAAACCTGTAAATCCATAAAACAATACATATGGGAACTCAGCCCAAATCATTCTAAGTGAAGTACTAAAACATCGAATACGAGGTCTCCACACCAAATCACTTTCTAAATCATAAAACACAGGGTCTCCGCCCCCAAATCACTTTCTGTAAAACCTCATACGTATCGACATACGTATAACCCATCAGCGGCACTTCCGAGATGATGCCAACTCGGGACACACAGCTCCTAGGGAACATATCCCCGATATATGTCACGATATCATCTCTATACTAGTGTGCACACTACTCGGGGTCTCACTCCGAGTCTTCTCCCAGGAATTCTCCATCTGGGAGGTTCTATCTTCGGACCTAGTCTGATCATTTCTCCAGAATCTGGTCCGGGACCACATCATAAATCGTAACCTCCACTCCTAGAACGGGATCCCTATGGGGATACCCATTCTGGTCTGTGGATCATGACTCTCCAGGTCGACGTCTGGAGGAGACCATATAAACATATGGAGGGTTCATATTCATTTTCCAAATACTTTCTTTCTCAAAGCATTTCTCAATTGGGTCTCATACCTGATTCATCTCAATAGAATTCCTCGAATCCGATTCAAATCCATTTCACAGGCCTCGGCCTAAATCCACAGTTCAATTGGGTCTCATGCCCGAATTCTCACTTCGCAAATTGAACTGGGACTCAAGCCCGATGTTACAATCAACAGGGCCTCAAGCCCGATACTACAGCTAACTGAGCCCTAAGCCCGAAACCACAAATCAACAGGGCCTCAAGACCGATTTCACAACCAATAGGGCCTCAAGCTCGATACTACAGTCAAATGGGCCTCAAGCCCGAGATTATAACCAACTGGACCCTCGGTCCGATCGTATAACTCAAATGGACCCTCGGTCCGATTCCTCGTCAAATGGACTCCAAGTCCGGGAGTTCATAAATCAAATGGGCCTCGTGCCTGATTTCATATTTCCAAATCCAAAACCAATTTATGAAACCCTCGTTGAAAACCTAGCACGCATAAGCATCGTATAAAATCGTAAATCTCGAAATATGTGCAAATACGTAAATCTTAGGCTACCACAAAAAAATGCACTCATGGCATCACAAAACATATATTAAAACACTTATAAAACATTGATGCATGCATCGAATTCGAAAGAAGGGTCCACTCACAGACCGTCTGAAGCCGCACCTCGATACGCGTGTCATCAGCGTCTCCCTGGCCAAACATCGCCTCTGGGATTCCTGAACCTGTCCAAATTAATTTAGAGGGTTACTAACTACTTATATAACCCCTCACTAAAGCCCTGTAATTTTCTGGAATTTCTAAATATTTTTAAACGCAAACCTAAACCTTCGGACGTCCCGAACTATATCGAAACGATGTCCGATTGACACGAAACCAGTCCCAAAATGTTCGTTTCATCGATGAGATGAAATTACAAGTTGGAACCTCCCCCAAAGGGTGGCTCACGCGCCCGCACGTGCCCCATGAAGGGAATGCGTGTGGGCCTCACGCGCCTACTGTGTAGTCACCTTCAACCTCCAGTGAACTGGCTGGTCCGGCGCCATTTCTCTCCTATTTTTCCTTCTTTTTCTTCCTTTTTGATCCCATTCTCTTTGTCTCATAATTTCCTACCTTTTCCTATCATAAAACCCTAAAGAAACACCCTAAACCCACCTATGTAAATAAGGGTGCACGACCCTGTTTTTTTCCCGTCGACTCCCAGGGCGTCTCAGCCACCAACCGCCACCAAAACTCATCCTAAACCTTCCTAAAATCCCCATAAGGTTATCCTAATCATCTAAAATCAACCATAACGTCAAAATTAAAAATAAGAGGAAGTTGGGCCTTACCGAGCAATCGGGTTTTTCTTGGCCTTCACCACCGTGCATGGCGGTCCAGACAGCCCCCAGCCACCATCTGCCTCATCTTTCTCTCCCCCTCAATCCAACAGCACGGATGGAATGGATTTTGGGGTTGGGTTGGATTGGTTTGAAATGGTGAGATCGGGTTGCTTGGATGAAGAATGATCGATGAAGAAAGGGGAAGATATGCATGAATGAAAAGGGATGGGCAGTGGATGGGTGACACTTGTCACTCATCCATTGGTCCTTGGGAAAATATATGGGCCCCACTTAATTCCAAAAGTTCCTCGTCTCGTAAAACGTGCAATAGTAGTTTTGTACTTTCGTGAACCGTACCCTTGTGGTCCCTGTGGGATCGGGGCGGGTCCTGTCAGTAACTTTTTCGTCGAACGTCCGAATTCAACGTGCTGTCTGTCTACGGATTCGTATCGTCTCAATCTACGAAACGGTCCTTGGCCCTCATCCATCGGACCTCCCGGATCAAAAGTCAACTATTGGCCCCTATTCAATCAAATTACCAAAATGCCCTTGGACTTCCGATCGTCATAACTTTTTCCTCGAACGTCAGAATCGAGCGTGCCACCTGTCTATAAACTCGTGACGTACTGAACTACGTCACAGTCATCGGCCAATGTCCATTTGACATTCTGAATGAAAAGTCAACGATTCGTCCATTTCAGGGGTAAAATTGTCATTTCACCCGAACGTCAGCTAATCAACGTCTGATCCCCGATTAGTCTCGCTAATCCGTCATTAATCCTTAATTAATCCCGTTAATCAGGGACGGGTCGCCACATTATCGAACTTCCCCTTTTACCTACTTGCATCAATGATGCTCATACTAACCATCTACGTGTAAAAGGAGAACCGATGGCATTCCACAATGCACACCGCTTGGTCAAAACATGTCCACCCATTTGAACACACCCCCGCCCTCTCGGTCTCTTGACACTCAACCTACTAACCGGCATACCAACCCCAATGGTCAATCGATTCACGGACAAACAAGCCACGCAGACACATACATCGCGTGTAACGACTCGTCCCGGAATTCGGATTAGATTAGTAACGAATCATGATTAACGGGGTTAATCGGTGATTAGTTAGGCGGAATCGGACGAACGATGCAAAATGACCGTTTTTCCCCCTAGTTGTGGGTAAAACGTTGACTTTTAATTCGGGCGGTCAAATGGACTCTTTGACCGATTGATCGTGACGTAGTTTGGCGACGTCACTAGTTCATAGACAAGTGGCACGTTCGATTCCGACGTTCGAGGTGAAAGTGATAACGTGCGGAAGCCCAAGGGCATTTTCGTAATTTGGACGAAAAAAGGGAAATGTAGACTTTTTGACTGGGAGGTCGATGATCGAGGACTGAGGACCGTTAGGAAGGTCTCGATGCCTTGAGTACAACGATAGGCAGCACGCCAAAAACGGACATCGGGTGATCAAGTTACGGGTCACGGATGGTGAGGGGCATTTTGGTAATTTTGAGTAGAAGGGCAAAATGGTAAATTTGCCAATCCCAGTTTGAACAGCCGTGGTGTTAGTGCGATGTAATTGTTTAAATTGGACCTCTGATCAAGGAATTGCTTAGGATTTCTCTGAAACAAAGAATTGTTTAAGGTAATTGAGGATAATGGGAGCATGGAGGCACGTTTTGGACAGAGAAGCTGGGCACGGGCAGGTTTTTAAAATTGTTTTGGGTCTGTTTTGCGGGAAACAGAGACTCAGTAAGTTTGAGTAGTTTCCCAAGGGTGTTGGGTCACAATTCAGCTAACTGAGAGTGTTGGGAGTGAGAGGGATTCATTTGTGTGACTAAGAGTTGAGGGAAATTGTCTGTGCTTGTGAATTGCAGAGCACGGGCCCTTGTTTTTACAGAACAGAGCACTGGGCGTGTGGGAGGAATTAATTTGTTCGATCCTTCCTGGGAAAGTTAAAGGGAGACACAGAATTAGAGAGAACCAGAGAGATGGGTAGAGAGGAGAAACGGGCGGACTGGGTGAGAAAATGCTCTGGAAACCCGAAGTTCTTGTTCAAACAAATTCAAAATTTCAACTCGAATTGTAGGCCAGCCCAAGCCAAACTTGAGGCTCGAATGAGTCTTCTGGAGCCTCATGTAGTCGATCCAAATCGAGTATTGCAAGCTTTAAAGCTCATGGAGCCATGGACGGACGTCGCATGGTGGGCCGGGAAATCGAGCTTTGTGTTCGTGCAATTGGAGGTGAGTGTTTGTGGAATTGGATCTCAAACCATCCTTACCATGATCTACGATGCTATACTACCAATTAATTGAAGAATTACTTGGTTATACGATGAATTCAGACGAGGAACTCGTTCGAGAAATTTGGTTTATGACTAGATAGTTAGAGGTACTGACGAATGCAAAGGATGTTACAGATCCCTAATTGGACTGGATGCAAAGCTAAGGGAGTGTTCAATTGATCAAAATGGTGTCGAATTGATGGGACACTAGCCGGGTCACCTCGAAGGTTACCAGACCCGTTTTACAGACGATCGGGTAAGGAAGAAGCACTGTGCAGGGTACTGTAGCTGGGGCGTGGACTCACGCGCAGCCACTCACTGCGGCGCGTGAGGGGCACGTGGGGTTCGATTTTCGAGGTAAGTCCAACATGACTTTTGTCTTATACAATGTAGACGAACATTGTAACGTTAGTTTCGAATTTATCGGACACCGTTTCGATGTTATTCCGAGGGTCCGAAGATTTATGTTACATTTGTAATTAACGATTAATTCCCGGAAAATTATGGGAAATTAGTATGTTGTTATCTAAGCCCTTAGTGACACTAAAGTTTGTTTCCGGGCAGGATTTGAAATTTCTGGAAAATATCGGAAATTACGGAACCGCGTGCGGCGCGAAACCGAGCCTTAAAAACAGTGGGTGAGTGGACGTTGCTTTCAAATTTTAATGCATGCATAAATAATTCTATGATTTCTATGATTATGATTATGATTATGAAACTGTGATTGATTTCGATTTCCGTATTTTTACGTATTTTGTAATATGTTATGCGAGATTTCACGTATTTTAAGACTAGTATTCTCGTATATTTTTTGGATGATGGGTTAACAACTGAATTTACAAGAAATGTGCGTATGATGTTTTAAGAAGGATGTTTATGATTGTGAGTGTGATTCACGGTGTTGACACGGTTTTTTGAGATTTCTGCGATTTTACACGTTTTACGAGATTTTGGGTTTATTGTGATTTGATCATTGTTTGATGTGTGAGTTTGGAATTTGAAATGAGATCTGTGACTTTGAGGATGTTAAAATGGATTTCGGAAAAGGTGATTTTGGGCTTCATGCTCTGGGCACAAAAGTAATTTTGAATAACGAGATTTCGGTTTTCGGAAGTTTGAAAACGGATTCTTGGTTTGGGTTCGGGATGATGCTTCCGGATGCCGGCTTACGGAATCATTATTGCGAATTCGAGTTCGGGAATGAAAAAGGATTTCTTAAAGTGATTTGGTATGATCGGACATGCCCCATGTGTAATAATGATTTGAAAATGATTTGTGAAGTAAGATTTGGGGATTTGAATGTGGAAATTCGAACTATGAGTCCTGTTGGGAAAAATGTGATTTCGGGATGGATCCCGCATTGTTGTGATTGAAAAATGTTTTGGGTGTAAGGACCCGCTGAAAACTGTTTTGGGTTTTAAGACCCGGTGCTATTGCTGGAGCAAGTTTTGAGTTTAAAGACTCGGTTAATTGATGAAGGGGAGGGGGGGCCTTAATGAGTTTAAAGACTCGTGAGTTTAAAGACTCGGATATTGTGATACCCCCGAGGCCTATGTTGAGTTTAAAGACTCGTTGATATCCCGGGAAGGCCTGATTAGCGCATGGTTTTTAGTTTAAAGACTCGGGCGCACTTGATATCCAGCAAATGACTGACTTGTGATTTATTGTTAATTTCTGATGTTTCGGTTGAGTTGGGTAGTGGCCCGGTTTATGTGGTTGATGGTTTTGGATCGTGTTGAGTATCTGGTTTTGATTTGTGGTTTTGGACTGAGGCCCTGTGTTCATGATTGGGGGCTGAGACCCGAAGGCTAAGGATAAGAAAATGATTTGATTCCATGCACTGTTTTCCTTATGTTGACGATGTTAACCGATTGCGAAATGATTTTTGTATGCATGCATTGGTTTTACGCGAAGGGTAAAAACGTCTTTTTGTAACTGCTTTTGTTAACTAATTTATTTTTGTCCACTCACACCTTTTGGTTTTTATTGACCCTCCTGGTCGTGGCGCGTTGTTCGAGGCTGTTCGAGGGGCGGAGGCATGAGTAAGCACGTGTGGCTATCCCTGGTCTGGCACATACTGAGGGTAACTTGGGGATTTCAGTCGTCTTGCCAGACGGGAGCAGGACCGGGCACGGTTGATAATGCCCTTTTCGGGGGCGGTCCTGTCATCTAGGCCTCTCGCCACTCCGATCCGTCGTGAAGTTGTTCCACACTTCTATCAATCGAACGCTTCCCCTCCACTTCCCTATCAGCAACTTACCTCGATCGAGCACTTGGGGGACTGAGGGACACACCGAGTTCCAGCACTCAGGAGGTCTGTGCAAGTCCTCAACCGAGGGAGAAGCCTACACATTGGGAACCTACTTCCTAAGGCCTAAGCTCAAACATATAGAGCCGGGACTATCTTGCAGACTGGCGCACACAAACGCCAACCGAACACACACCGGGTCCGTCTACAATGGCGTATAACATGTAGAACACACATCATATCGGTCAGTCTCATCATACATATATTTACCTACACATTCGGACGGCGTTATACGTTATACACGTCAATATGTTTACGACCGATCGTCGGTCGATTCAACACTTTAGCAATTCAGCAATACGTACAATTTTACCGACCGATCGTCGGTCGATTCAGCACTTCGGTCAATCATGTCGGTCAACCGCTAGCCTATAGCATATAGGTCAGTGCATCCAATGGTTGAAAATTCATACCAAAGTTGACAAAGGAGCGGTGTCTGTTTATTCGGTGCTTGTCCTATTCTCCCAGTCGGTGCTGTCAAATACATACCCGTTCACTCATGTCAGCCTACTTCTAGCACACAAGTCAGTACATTAAGTCCTACCAGACAGACAAGTTAGCAGTCGGGGCAAACAAAACTTTGCAACAATTTCAGAAATTACTATCTATAAATGAAGGGCCCGACCAATCGGTCGGCCGAAGGATTACAAAAAATTACTACTGCCATACTCTACCCCGACGCGCAGGTCAGAAAAAAAGAAAACAAAATCAAAGGCTCAGGTCGCCGGTGGGTCTATTGGGGGCTAGTCCGCAGGCACTTCCACAGTCGGGGGATGGCCAGCAGTCGAGGGCTGGTCCGCAGGCACTTCCATTTCCTCATCTTCTTCCTCTTCACTCTCCCCTGGATGCTCGGTAGCGTTTAGGTCCTCCAGAGTCAACATGAAGCCGAGCGATGGGGTAGTGTCGAAGTCAAAATCCGAATAGGCCCAGAATATGTTCTTGTAGATCTCCCTCTTAGTCGCCGCCGCGAAATCGTCCTACCAACGGTTGAAGTCAGGAGAGCGGACGAAGTCCGAGACCGTGTCCGACGAGGCGAATATGAGTCGGTCTTGCAGAAGATGCATTTGCACCTCCCGACTCACCAATTCAGCTTGAAACAACTCGGCCGCCTCTTTACATCGCTCCGCCAGAGCCCGTTGGAGCTCGGTCTCCGCCTTCTGCCTAACCAGCTCCACGTGAGACTGGTTGACCTCGGCTACCCGGCGCTCCACCTCCGACTTGAACTTCTTCACCTCCAACTTCAGCTACTCTCCTTCCAAAGCCCTCCGGTCCCTCTCCTCACTGACCCGCTCCAACTCAACTTTGAATCGGTCAGCTTCTTCAACCGCTAGTTGGCTGGCACTGACCTCATCAGAATACATACCGAGTTGAGCCTTTTGTTCAGTCAGCTTCTGCTCTTGAGCTTGGAGCCTTCGCTCCATCCACTTAAGCTTGAAACAACTCGGCCGCCTCTTTACATCGCTCCGCCAGGGCCCGTTGGAGCTCGGTCTCCGCCTTCTGCCTAACCAGCTCCACGTGAGACTGGCTGACCTCGGCTACCCGGCGCTCCACCTCCGCCTTGAACCTCTCCACCTCCAACTTCAGCTGCTCTCCCTCCAAAGCCCTCCGGTCCCTCTCCTCACTGACCCGCTCCAACTCAACTTTGAATCGGTCAGCTTCTTCAACCGCTAGTTGGCCGGCACTGACCTCATCAGAATACATACCGAGTTGAGCCTTTTGTTCAGTCAGCTTCTGCTCTTGAGCTTGGAGCCTTCGCTCCATCTCATCCACTGCGACGCGAGTCGACTCGGCCTCAGCCTTCAGCAGCTGCTCTGTTTCCAGCAACTCCCGAGCGGCGTTAGCAGCTTGCTCCTTCAGCTCTTTCAGCTCCTTCTTTGCTTCCACTGTGGCGGCCGCTCAACCGAGAGTATCAGAGTAACTGACAAACAACCAACCGAGAGACTACACCGACAGGCAAACAAGTTAGTACAAAAACAAACAAAAAGGAATACAAGTAGACAAAGGCTACACCGACCAAATTACGTGTGAGGCAGCAGCAAGGGACCTGAACAACCGCTCGGGGACCACGTCCTCAGGGCATGTACCTAGACCACACAACTCTTTGGAGGAACCTGCCGCCATGTTATCCACGACGAGCAGCATCCGCTCTTGCACCGAGGTAAAAGTATCCACCCACCGAGAACCCCTGGTAGCAGGGTCACCCTGACTTGGTTGCTGTTGGGACGACGACTTGGGCAGGAGAGCAGCTTTAGACTGAGAGGGATGTCGCGGGATCGACCGAGAATGCTCGGGCTGTAACGACCTTTTCCGAATTTCAAAATTTGATTTGTGACTAATGAAGGATTAATGAGATTAATCGGTGATTAGTTGAGCGAAATCGGACGGATGGTGCGAAATGACCGTTTTGCGCCTAAGTGTGGGCAAATGTTAACTTTTTTACTCGGGGAGTCAAACATACGAAGACCGATGACCGTGACGAAGATCAGGATGTCACGAGTCCATAGACAGGCGGCACGTCGAAGTCGGACATCGGACAGAGAAGTTATGGTCACGGGATCGAAATCAGAGATTTACACCTCGGGATCTGAATAAAATATGAATTAATTCTGATTGGGTAGAAATTTTTGGTGGGACCCATGGATGAGTGACACTTGTCACTCATTCCATTAGTCAATACCCTTAAAAGGTGGATCTAAACATTAAACTATTACTACCCTAATTAAATTATAATTTCACTCACCTTTCATCTCCACCACTCATTATCTTCATCTTTATCTCTCCCTCCCATCCTGGCCGTACATAACGATATCAGCCATCATCCTTTTCAGTCTTTATATTTCTTCTCCAAAATCCGATCACCATTTACTCTTCACCCTCAAAACACACGACACACCACACCACCACCATATTTGCATCCTTGTTCTCGTGCGAAGGACTGGTGAGAGACTAAGAGTTCGAGGACAAAACGACGGTGAGCTGGGCACGATGAGGACGATGGTGGAGGTATGAAACCGTAACCAATTTCAAAACCAAAAATGGAAACCGAACTTTGAACGTGTGTTAACCATTGGGGTTGATCCTAAAATGTTCTAGGAACCTAGACGAGTGCAATGGACGTGGTTTCGAGGCAAAGGATGGCCTGAGTCGACGGGGAGGACGACGGAAATTTCTTGGTTTCAGGTTTGGCATCACAGGTGAAAATCTTGAACCTTTTTCTAGTTTTCGAGTCCGTAGAACTCTAGATTTAGCTGATACGATGACATAGGAAGAAACAGGGAGGAAAATGGTTGGATATTGGCAGAGAACAGGCCAGATCGGTTCACCAGTTAGGTCGACCCGGAAAACCAGGTGAACTGGGTTCACCCGAGGTTGACGATGACATTGTTCATCGCGCGTGACTTTCATGCGCAGCCTTTTGGGGCAGTTTGTGGGGGCGAGTGGAGCACTTTTGGCTCAAGTGTTCAACATGAATTTTTATCTATTTGATGTAACGAACATTTTAGGACTGGTTTCGTGTCGATCGGACACCGTTTCGATATTGTTCGGGACATCTGAAGGTTTAGGATCGAATTTAAAAATAGTTAAAAAATTGGAAAAATTATGGGGCTTTATTAGGAGGTTAATGAAGAGGTTAGTAACCATCTAGTGTGATTTGGACAGGTTTAGAAGTCCCGGTGATAATGACGGGGCCCGGGAGGGCTTATGGCACGCATATCGAGGCGGCAGCGTAGGACAGTCTGTGAGTGGACTTCGTTTTCTAAACTGTGATGCATGCATAACTATTTTATATGTTTTACATACGTGATTTCTAAGATGATTGTTGTGGCACTGGTGGTTTACATGATGGCACATATTTCAAGGTAATTCTGTATTTACACGTATTTCGAGGTTTACGAGTTTATGCTATTGCTATGTGATTGTGAGTTTAAAAATGGTGCTATGGCATGATTTTGATTTTGGAAAGATAAACTCGGGCATGAGACCCATTTGAATTCTGTGATCGGGCCAGGGGCCCAATTGGTTTACAAAATCGGGCTGAGACCCTTTGAGTTATGTGATCGGGCCGGGGGCCCAGTGGTTTACAAAATCGGGCATGAGGCCCAGTTGAGTTTTATAAATGTGATTTCGGGTCTGGGACCCTATGTTTCATAAACGTGATTTCGGGTCGGGGACCCTAAATGGATTTGTGATGTTTTATGGGAATTTCGGGCATGGCCCAATGAGATGTTTGAAATGACTTGTAAAACTGTTTTTCATATACCATCTTGATACGAGGATATGTGATGGTCTCCTCCAGTTGTCTGGGACACTGGGGAAGTCACAGTACATTGCATGCGAGGGGTCATTATACGGAGCTACCGAACCGTATAGTGACTCAGGAGTAGGAATGCTATGATTAGACGTTTGGGACGTCAGACATTTGAGATGTCAGGATGTTAGTACATCCTAGTGGTGATTGCTGGTGTGATGGATGTTAGTACATCGGGGTTAGCTGATGACCTTAGTGGTGGAACCCTAGTTGTGTTGATGGTAGGATTGGATTGACGTCCATACGATGTCAGGACCGTGGGGTCGGTCAGATTGTGGATTTTATTATAGAGAGTAGTTGGGTTCAGGGGAACCCTAGGGTGTGATTGTGGAACCCTGATTTATGATGGATGAACTGGAAAGGTGAAATTTAGTTGTGATTGATGAATTAGAATTGTGAGTCCGTAGTTGTTGAGGATTGGATGACTTTTCGAAGTCGGGGTGGTCTGTCAAGTCGAATGTAACGACCCGTCCCAAACTCCTAGATTAGATTAGTGATTAATCATGATTAGTGAGGTTAATCCGTGATTAGTTGGGCGAAATCGGACGAACGATGCAAAATGACCGTCTTGCCCTTGGCCGTGAGCAAAACGTTGACTTTTCATTCGGGCGGTCAAATGGACTTTGACCGATGACCGTGACGTATTTCGTGACGTCACGAGTTC
Source organism: Prinsepia uniflora (assembly GCA_032719365.1). Taxonomy (NCBI): domain Eukaryota; kingdom Viridiplantae; phylum Streptophyta; class Magnoliopsida; order Rosales; family Rosaceae; genus Prinsepia; species Prinsepia uniflora. The sequence continues at coordinate 86,316,076 of CM064862.1, forward strand.
ATAGACAGGTGGCACGTTCAATTCCGACATTCGAGGAGGAACTTATGACGTTCGGAAGTTTAGGGGCATTTTGGTAATTTTGGTTAAAATAGGGGATCAAATGTTGACTTTTTGACCGAGGGGTCCAATGGCCGAGGGCCGAGGACCGTTACGTAGATCGGGACGATACGAATCCTTAGACAGGCGGCATGCTGAAATTGGACTTCGAACGGGGAAGTTATAGGTCACGGAAGTTCGATTTCACTATGCACATACTTCAAGACGGGGCTGATTTGGCAAGATCTGATTGGGCAGATATTTTAGGTGGACCTATGGATGAGTGACAAGTGTCACTCATCCCATTGGCTAGATCCCCTAAATTGTGGATCTAATTAATTAAATAACATTATAATAATTATTATATAATTAATCCTAACCACACTAAATCCTATCCATCCATTCTATTTTAATCTCTCAAATCCCCACCCTCCATTTCACTCCTCTCATCAGCCATCAATATCATCATCTTCATATTTGTTCATCTCCTACAAACCCGAAACCCCCCCTATATGCACATTTCTCCATTTTCTTCAAAACACACAAACACCACACCTCCATCATCCATCCTTTGAGTGTGTGAGCTGAGTGTGACCGTGTGAGTGAGTGAGGAAGGACAATGAGGTTGGATGGCCAGCCACGGCGGCGGCCACGGCGGAGAGAGCAACCCGTAAGGTGAGTTTTGTCCAAAAAATCAAAATTCGGTTTTATTGCTTTTTGTTCGATTCTAAGACCTAGGTTAGGTTTCTGGGGACCTAGGGTGAAGTTTGGGATAGGTTTTGAGGTTGGGGATGGCCAGAAACGACCGTGGACGGCGGAGGAAAATACCCCCGCCATGGCCGGATTGAAGAGCACAGTTTTGGTGGTTTTTCCTTCGGTTTTTAATGTCCAAATGATTATAAATAGGATTAGTGTCAGGACCCGTCCCAAATATCACCTCGGTACCCGGGACGAACCCTGCTCCCGTCTGACAATCACACTTACAGGACCAAAGATAACCTTAATACAACTATAAGTACAACTATCAGACGAAGGAGTAAATATATATAATAGTAAGTCAGAGCATAGTTCTCCAAAATGGGCATAAAAGTCCTACAATTCTATGTCCGCAACGGAAGAACGGCGTAAGCTCTATGCCTCGATATCTGCCTCAACGTTCACCCCAGCGCTATCACCACGACCTGGAGGGGAATTTTAAAAAAACAGAAGGTGTGAGTGGACAGGAATAAATAGCAGTTTCAAAACAGTTTCTCGTCAAATCAGAGTTAAGGAAAAGTAAGAAGTTATTCCCTCCGCTTTGAAAACAGGCATGCCCAACGAAGTATTTGAAAATCATAATATGAAACATCATAAGAAACAGAAACACTATAAAACATCATAAGAAACAGATACACTAGCATTAGACCACCTTTTCCGATCAAACCTGCTGGACCTATCCGAGTCTTTAAACTCAACCAGGCCTCAAATATAAATCCGAGTCTTTAAACTCCCGAGTCTTTAAACTCAATAGGCCTATGGGGGTAAAATCATAAATATCCGAGTCTTTAAACTCCCGAGTCTTTAAACTCAATCCGGGCCCGTCCCCCGTCAAATAATATCCGGGTCTTTAAACCCAAATCCAGATCCAGCAAATCCAATCCATTTCAGTGTAAAACCCTTCCGAAAGTCATTACCAAACTCGAATTCGAAATCCCCAGTTCGAAGCCCGTCCGACGTTCAGAACTGACATTCCGAACCCAAATCCGGAAAATCTATGTTCATACCAAAAACCATAGGAAATCCCCAAATCATGTTTCATAACTCATTTACCATCATTAGAAAACGTTTATCGGTTGAATTTCTCAAGTATAGCATCAAAAGCTGAAAACCGGCTTTTCCTCGAAAAACGTGCAAAATCCAGAAACATCTCGAAAAACACGCAAACATTTCAATCACGCATAACCATCATGGAAAACATAAAAACACACATAATATCATAAAACATTGATAAAAAACAGTTAGGCATGCTCGGAAGTAGGAAAGAGTCCACTCACAAATCTAAGCAAGTCAGTCGCGCTCTGTGCGCTCCTCGACCGTCTCGGGTGCCTCCCGTCCTGTCAAAATGCACCAAATAGGGTCACAAATACATTAAGGATCCTAATCCTAATTTCCCCAATTTTTCGGGAATTAACTAATATTTTAATCCTAAACCCGTAACCGTCTGGATTCCCGAACCATCCCGTAACACCGTCCGATTAACCCGAAAACGATACCATTTGATTCCTTAGAACGTTTAGGACTAAACTCATGTTGGAAGCTTGGCCGGATTCCTCCCCACGCGCCACCACGCGCCGCCCAAAGTGGCTGCGCGTGGGCCTCACGCGCCTGCTACAGTGCTTCTCCTTCCTCGAGCCACCCGGTTCAACACAGTTGAACCGGCGTGACCGGTTCTCTGTAATCCGACCACCATTCCAATCCAATCCAATCCCAATCTCTTCGTCCCATCCTAAGCAACCTTCCCACGTCCCTACATCGAACCATCACGGCTTAAAACCCACCATTCACGGCTTCGAAACAGACGGCCCGTGGCCCCTGTTTTGGCTGCCGGCCGCCCAGGTCCTCCCCCGTCATGGCGTTCATCTTAAACGACGCCTAGGACCTTCCTGAACTTCACCCTAACCTCCTAATCCCTCGACTCAACGCCCAACTCCACGACTTTGCGTTTGAACTTCACGGCTAAACAGAGTACAGAGTACTCTCCGTCGACTGAGCTCCGCCGTGTACGCCCCCGTCACGGCGACCGCTCTACCCCACTCCTAGAACCTCCCTAAACACCACGGCACTCACCAAACCCCTCGATTCTCATCCTACGTTCACGACTTTGGAATTTAAAATCCACGGGAAAACAGGGGAAAAGAACTCTCCCTTCGATTCTGTCGTCGCCGTGAGCACCGCCGCCTACCACGGTGCTTATTGCACTCCCCGTAGCCTCCTTAGTCTCCTAGTGGCTTGAATCGAACCACCACACGGCACAACAGCCACCACAGTTCACCGCCTTCTCTGTTTTCTCAGACTTCCGCCGTACCACCGTCGTCTCTCCGTGCTCGGTTTCTTCCCCAAATCACGATCAACACCTCACCCTCGTCTCACTATCACTCTCTCATTTCACTCTTCACTCACCCTTGCACTGAATCGATCAATCTCTCCCAGTATCCTCTCCTCTGTTTCTCTCTGTATTCGAACAATTGCACGGTTTGAAAACGTGCAAAGTGTGGTCGTGCACACTATAGAATTCCCTGGACCCTTCCAGCCCCCTGCACGTGTCCATCATTCTTTGGTCAGCACAAAATATCCCTGCCACTTGCCCTTATCTGATTGGGCTGAGGGAAAAGACCAAAATGCCCCTCCTACACAAATTACCATTTTACCCTCACACTTTCTAGACCCGTATCTTTCGCGTCCGACGTCCGATGACAGCGTGCCGCCTGTCGTTGAACTCAGGACGTCGAGACCTACCCAACGGTCCTCGGTCTACGTGAAAATCACAAATCCTCCAAAAAGTCAACATTTTCCTCACTTAATCAAAATTACGGTAACGCCCCCAATCTTCCGAACGTCATAACTTTTCCTCCGATTGTCCGAATCAAACCTGCCACCGGTCTACGGACTCGTAACGTCCTAACCTACGTCACGGTTAAGGATCAACACTCATCCAATCGGTAATTCAAAAATTCAACTTTTAGCTTACTATTCACAAGGGCAAAATCGTCTTATATACCAAACTTTACAAAATTACAGTTGTACCCTTCCCGAAGGTACGGGTTGTTACAATTAGGATCATATTAGGATTAAAATGGGATGAAATGGACTTAAAATCGGTCCGAAAACCGGAGAAAACCGAGGTTGAAGATGAATTAACAGTAACATGAACAGTGGGCTTGAGGTTGAAGACGATGAACAGTGTTTTCGACCTTCTAGGGGCGCGTGGTCCATAATTTGGGAAAGTGTTCAACAAAGGAAATCTTCTATTCGATGTAACGAAGATTTTGGGACTGGTCTCGTGTCAATCGGACATCGTTTCGATAGATTACGGGGTGTCGGAAGGTTTAGGGTCGGCTTAAAAATAGTTAAAAGTTCGGGAAAATTACGGGGCTTTGGTAGGAGGTTAATTAAGTAGTTAGTAACCTTATATTAAAATTTGGACAGGTTTGGGAGTCCCGGTGACAGTGATCGGCTCGGGAGAGTCTATGACACGCAAATTGAGGCGGCAGCTCGGACGGTCTGTGAGTGGACCTTGTTTTCTAAATTGGTGCGTGCATAAATGTTTATTATATGTTTTAAATACTTTTTTGTAATGCCATGAGTGCATTTGGATGTGTGGTTACGTATAGGCACGTATTTCGAGGTTTCGGCCCTATACGGTGCCTATACGGGTCTGTATGTCTTTATTGTTCTAAATGAAAAGGTTTTGGATTTCTAAAAGGATAAACTCGGGTATGAGACCCATTTGGTTTTGTCTCATGCATATGACCTTAGATATCGGGTACGGTGCCCAGCTGATGTCATATGTTCGGGCACGGGACCTAGTTATTTTACGGTTTATGATTTTGGGCCAGGGACCCGAGATGGATTTCCAAGTTCATGACGGTTTATGGGAACCGGCATGAACTCTGGAAAGGTCATTGTGGTTCATGACGGTTTATGGGAACCGACATGAACCTTTGTCAGGTTATTCTGGTTCTTGACGGTTTATGGGAACCGGCATGAACCCTGGTTAATGGATGTTATGGATCATGACGGTTCAAGGGAACGGGGCATGAATGTTTATGTTATGTATATATATGTATTCATATACCTTCCTTTACTTCTATTATCTCCTCCGGGGAGGGTCGTTGGCCTGGGTGGACCCCGGAGTAGTCAGGGAGGAGCACCGACTGAGTGGAGTCACCCCCAGTTGGGTTCCTTACTCTCAGGAAGGCTATGATTACTATTACCTCGGGTAGGGTCAGTGGTCTGCGGACATTGATCTTGACTTTGAGAAGACTCGGATTGAGACCTGGGTAGCACACGCGTAGCTTTGGAAACCGTGACAGGATTGGTTGTGTGAATTATATGTGTATATGATATATGATATGTGATGTGTGGTTACACAGGATTTGAGCGGTGGCTCGTGTACTTGGTTTATTTATGATTTGGGCTGAGTCCCTTATGGATTTGGGCAGTGGCCCGTATGGTCGTTTTATTATGATTTTGGGCTTAGTTCCCACATATGGTTTCTTTGGTTAAACGGTTTTCGAATGCATGCATGCTTTTTAGTGAAGGGTACAAATGTCTTCTCGTTAAAATGTTTTTATAAACTCTTGTTTTGTCCACTCACAGCTTTTAATGTTTTGACTGCCCTTCAGGTTGACAGCGGATGTGGACTATAGCAGAGACCGAGATATCACATGCCTCCTCCGGATCCTGGCGTACTCTGATAGCCCGGAAGGGCAAAGGTTGGAAATATCCCTTGTCTGACACTTCGTGTCAGACGGTAGCAGGGTCATCCCGCACTAATCCCGGGGGGATTGGGATGGGTCCTGTCATCGAACCCCAAATTGTGACTGGTAGATTGGAACTTGTGCTGCAAAGAGCGGCTGTGGTCGTGGATGACCATGTGGATGACTCTAGTGAGTCTAGTCTAAACTATGTAGAGTGGTTGGCCCGACATGAAATGAAATGATGGGATCCGATCCACGGGTACGGCTACGAGATAAAATATGGAATCCTGAGTTGGACCGGATAATAGTGTGATGCGTGGATGTGGATCTCGATAGCGATGACTGTTGGTCGACAGTCGTGTGGAGATGGCTGGCTATCGAGGATAATTGGTGTAGTTGAGAATCGGGGGACGTTCATTATCTTGCTGTGGATTGTCAGAATGGTGGTACCCATAGTTGTGGGGTACGAGGGGGGTAGAGTTCCTTTCACCTGAGCGGAGGTACGGGGTTGTTTCTCGGTATGAGTAACGACTCAGGATTATCTAATTCGTACACTATGTGCTAGTGGTTGTGATGACGATGAGTCATAAGTTGGGATGTGACTCAGTCGTGATGGGCATATGTTCGGTAACTGAGATTCGATAGTGGTTAAGTGATGGACTGGATGGGATCTAGCAGGGATTGTGATGTGTTAGGATAAGTCCTAACAGTTATGAGATGACTAAGTGATGAATGGATGATAGAGGTACGATTGAGACACAAGGAGTTTTTGGATGACGCAGGGGATGTCATGGAAATTAGTGGATTCGGGGAGTTTTCATTAACTCCGAAACTTGTGTGGTTGTACGTTTCTAGTATCCTTAGGAAGTACAAAGGAATTATTGAAATTGGAAGAAGCCGAAGAGAATCAATGGTAGTATTGATGTGAGAGTTTGAGATTGTGAATATCGTGGAAACCCGAGAGTTGAGCCTGTAAAGGTTGAGATATGAGAACGAGATAAAAACGAATTACATCCTTTCAGATGTGCATAAACGGTCATGAACGGACAGGAGTTCTAAGTAATAAATTGGTTACGGACATGTGGTTGTCCAAGTGAGTTGAGGATTTGGGAAGTCCAGTGGTTGGACAGTTGGACTTGACACTTAGTTAGAAGCAGGAAAGTTATGATTGAGGAGGCGAGAGGAGTATTTGTTTCAGCATTGGTGATGGATATTCTGAAGTCATTGAGGATGACTTCTCATTTTCTGCCCATGGCAGATGATGGCTGTTGTCCCCAGTACGTTGAGCGTGTATTGGTTGGTGGACCCGTGCTGTGTTTTTGGGTTCATCAGGAGGAGTTGGGTATTTCGAGGTTAGGTGAATGAGATTTCTCATTTTCTGCTTAGTGGCAGTTGATGTTGGGTTACTTGGTGTGGTGGGTGCAGTGAGTAGTGTTTGCACTCACGTAGGATGAATGTTGATGTCATCGTCTGGAATCATTCTTGATTTTCCTAGGTGGAATGATAAGGATCGATATGAGGTAATTAGAGAGGACTCACGGTTTAGACATGTTTCGTTTTTGACGGAGTGTTTAGATGTGAAAAATATTTGAAGAGTAATGTGACTAACGAAGGATGCAATGAGGGTGTAAGACCCTACGGTCAGATTTTAGGAGAATTGTTAGCTGGGTGAGCATGTGTGGATCCTAGGTGAATCAGGATTGTGATGTTGTGGACATTGGGAATTGTGACGATCTAGGATCGTGATGTTATTGATTGGGTGTTGTTGTGATGGATCTAGATCGTGAGCTGGATGATTAGGTTAGGTGGTAGGTCAGGATGACGTGGATCGTGATGTCGTGTTGTGCTGGCAGACTTCACCTTGCTAATTATGCTAAGTTAGGAGCAGAGGAGAATCGTTTCATGAGACAGTTAAAGAACCTTATGGAATAGTTGTGAGATGACAGAACAGAGGTTGAATATGGGGATGTTGGGACTGAACTTCTTTTCGAAGTTAATCCGGTATGAGACGGTACTCAAGTGAGTTGAGATGTTTATGATTTGGCTTGGATATTTGACTTTGTGAACTAGTGGGTATCCGACAGGGTCGGATTGGTCAGTATTGGGTATGAGGACAATGGGATTGACTTCTTTTCGAAGTCAATCGAATGTGTTACGGAAATCATTTGAGCAGGTAACCGATAGGTTCGGTGTTAGTGCGTCTCAGTAGACGTGGGTGAGATTGGATACCCAATTGGCATGAATGGGTACGCCTCGGTGATAGGTCGTTAAATAAGCATTATTTTATACCCTTTATACTTGACTTTTAATATTAAAATAATAAATAATTAGATAAAATAATTTATCATTCATGGACGTTGATAAGATCCTTCCATTTAGTAGCACCTTAGGGGATGGCATAGCCTTAAATAAAGTTAAGGGCGAGGTTCAAACGAGGAAAGGCTTACGGTGGATACCTAGGCACCCAGAGACGAGGAAGGGCGTAGTAAGCGACGAAATGCTTCGGGGAGTTATTCAGTGCTAACAGCCCAAATCATTTCTTTTGCTCAGCCCAAATCTACATTTGCAAGCCCAGAGAAACAGCCCAAGCGCCCGGGCCCGTGTCACAATCTAACCTGCAGCCCATCAGACCCGTCGGCATGAGGCAGCCGAAACTACCTTCCTTCTCTCGGCGCGCGCGTCCCAAATTACATCGCCCAAGTCAGTGCGTGTGCGCTGACATTCAGCATTCCGTTTCAGTCGCCTACCACCGATTTTTGAGTTGTTTTTTCAGCTGGTCTCTGTTGATCCCTTGCCCAGCTGCAACCCACTCTTTTGTACAGCAACATGCCCCAAATTATGCAACTTTTCAGCCACTTTACAGCTAAAACCATCCCTAAAATCATCATAAATCATCATTATTCATCATTCCACTTTTCTTTATTTTTTTTATTTATTGTAATTTTTATTTATTTTTGGTAGTTTTTTCTCCCTGTAAATAGGGGTTCAATTCTTGTAACAAGGGTCCCCATTTTTCCCATTTTGTTTCTCCTTTTAGTTTAGGTTCTTATATTTTCTCTCTAGATTTTCTCTTCTTTTAGTTCATCTTCTTTATTTTGTTCTTTATTTTTGGGGACCATTTTAACTTCTTGTAGATTTTCTTATTAATTAGTTTCCTTTTAATTCTTATTCTTAATTTATGTTACTTTTATTTTTCTTAATTTCATTTCTTCTTTACTTTGTTCTTGTGATATTTCTTTGAGATCTCTTGAACACAGTTTTATGCTTTCCTTAAGAAATACCTAGGCCAAGTAATTTTAAGGCAATTCAAGAGTTTTAAGACCGAATTCCTCGTATTTCTTCTTCCATCTTCACAAGTTTCCTGCCGCTGTTCGGTGATTCTTGTGAAAATCCATACTTTTCTACTTAAATTCTTGTTATTGTTATTGGTTTTACTTATAATTCAATATATGTGTTGGTATTTTCTTTCTAATATTTGTAAGTAAGAATGCAATCTCCATGTGTTTTACTTTTTGAATTTCTTTTACTTCATATGTTTTAGTGCTTAAACTTCAATTCAAAGCTAAATGTTAATCCGCTGTTCGGGGCATTTAGAATAGAGTTGAAGAGATTTAATGTTTGATCGTTGTTCGGCGCATTAAATCACTAGCTTAAGGTGAATCATATTGTAAGTAATAATCCGTTGTTCGGTGCATTTATAATATGAAAAATGTATGCATGTATTTGAGATGATTAAGGTAGGATTTCGTAATTGGTTCACTATGAGCATGATGTTAGAGTGTTGGTAAAAATATGTGTTTGAAAAAAGTTCACTAATACAAAGGTTAAAGTAGAAGTAGAATTAAGTATTTAATTATTTTTATTTGTTTTCTTTAGTTTAGATTACAAATCTTTTCAAACCCCCCTTTTTAATTCTTTATTCTTTGTTCTTTTATTCTTTTATTCTTTTATTTTATTTTATTCTTTAATTCTTTATTCTTTATTCTTTTACCCCTTTATTCTTTAATTAATTAATTCTTTGATTATTTAATTCTTTTATTATTTCATTCTTTAATTCATTAATTTATTCATTATTCTTTCCCACTAACATATTATTAATATTCCCTAATTTCCCCGGTTAAAGAACGATCCTTATTTACCAATACTACATCTACACAAAAAGGGTTTAAATTTCATAACACTCAAATTACGTGTTTAATTTAATGCGTAGGTTAGGCGTTGTCACTTGGTAGGCGTAAGTCAGATTGGTACGTGTTGGATTACATGTTTGGGAGTAGACGTCATGATGCTGGTCGGGTGACCATGGGACTCAGAATGGATGATGTGTTGGAGTAATCAAATTGTTTAGTACGGGATTAGACAGATGAACCCCAGTATTAAATCGTGATTGACTATGAACCAAGTAGTGGACTAGTTGGAGGATAGATACACATAACATGTACGTTGTGCGAAAATCGATACTGGAAAGGCCAAGTGGTGCCTGGTGGCGGTACATAGGATGTAACGGCCCGGAACTTAAAAAAGGGTGAAAATGTAAATTCGGAAAAGATTTGTATAAAAATGACGATTTACCCTTGTAAATAGTGTGGTTAAACATTGATTTTTTGTTTGGCAGGTCGAACGGACGTTGGCTGATGACTATGACGTAGTTCGGGACGTCACGAGTCAATAGACAGGTGGCACGTCCGATTCTGACAATCGAGGAACAAGTTATGATGTTCGGAAGGTCGAGGGTATTTTAATAATTTGGTTAAAAAGGGGAAATTTGTTGACTTTTTGCACGACAAGTATTCTTCACGCAATTCGAGGACCATTAGGTAGGTCTCGATTTCTTGAATACAACGACAGGCGGCACGCCGTCATCGGACGTTGGACGATTTAGATACGGGTCTAATTATGTGAGGGGTAAAATGGTAATTTGGACATTTGAGGGGAAAATGGTCTTTTGGGAGCTTGAATTATGTGAGCAATCAGATGAGGACACCTGGGCTGAATGGATTGGATATTTTGGCTGAGAACCACAGAGATGAGGACATATGTCCACTCTCCAGTGGCTTCTAACCAAGTCTCACACGGTGGGCTATTTTAAAATTTGTTGAATCGATTAATGGGAGAAAACAATGACAGATAGGGTAATGGTTCATGTTCAGTGTGTGAGTCGTGTGTGAGTTCATTGTGTTTGAGTGAGAGATCAGAGATGTGTGGTGACTTGAGTGATTGTGTCTAAGGGAAGGACTGGGTGAAGGAAGTCTGTGAGAAGTGAGAAACCCAGAAAAACAGAGAAGGAAACCGTGAACCTCAATCGATCAAAACCAGCTTAAGTCTTGCCTGTGGTGGTGTTCAGCGAGCAAAAGTAAACCTTGGATGTTGAAAAACCACGGTGGAGGACAGAGAGCATGTATGATATCTCAACTGCTCTGTTTTTCCTGAAATAGTTTGAAATAAAATCGAGAGTTTTGGCGTGTTGTTGAACCGCTGTGTTGATGTTTATCATCTTAGGAGGTTACTACTGAACCCAGGGAGTCGAAACCATGATCGGAGAGGCTTGTGGTGGCCGGAATCAGAGAGTGGAAATCTCTGGTTTTACTGTTCGACTTTGAGAGGTATGACATAGGGTTTCCTTTTGTGTTTTAGTTAGTTAAATCAATTCTAAATTGAAGGACGAAGCTTAGGGTGAAGAAAGGATCGAAAATGGTTTGAAAATGGGTGAAAACCGGCCTCGCCGGCTCAGTTGGATCGGACCGGTCTGGACCGGTCTGAACCAGACTGGCGGGAGGTAGACGATGATGAACAGTACCCCGCGTGGTTCCCACGCGCAGCCCCTTTAGGTAGTGCGTGAGGGCATGTGCGACCTTTTTTTGGGGAAGTGTTCAACATGATTTTCACTCTAATCGATGTAACGAACATTTAGGGACAAGTTTCGAGTCGATCGTACATCGTCACGGGGTAGTTTTGAGTGTCCGAATGTTTAGGATTCAATTTAATTACATTTAAAAATCCCAAAAAATTGGGGAAATTAGTGTGAGCTTAATCGAAGTGTGTGTGACTCGAAATTATGACATTTGACAGGTCGGGATATTCCTGAGGCATCCGAGGAGCGTACGGGACGCGATTGACGCGTTCGAACTTTGTGAGTGGACTTTTTTTTCCAACCGAGCATGCATAACTGTTTTTATCTACTTATTCCATGCTTTTAAATATGGTTTTATGTTTTGGATTACTATATATCTGCTTTACATAATTGCATGGTTTTTGAGATGTTTCTTAAATGTATACGTATTTCAACACGTTTTACGAGGTATGTATTTATGCTATGATTTGATCATGATTCTGATGCTATCGTTTTGGGATTTAAACACATGACTTGTTTTCAATGATTACAAATGGGTTTTGAAAAGTGATTTCGATAACCAAGATTTTGGGTTTTAGAATCGGATTTCGGAAATCGAGATTTGGTTTTAAAGCTTAAGAAAAGAGATTTCTGGATTTGGATTCGGATTTGGACATGGATTTGGAAATGGTTTTCAAACGGTTTTGGATTGGATTTGCTGGATCAGGTTATTGGTTTTAAAGACCTGAATATGATACATGACGGGGGCAGGCCTGTATTGGGTTTAAAGACCCGGATTGAGTTTAAAGACTCGGGAGTTTAAAGACTCGGATATTATGATTTTCCCCCGTAAGCCTATTGAGTTTAAAGACTCGGGAGTTTAAAGACTCAGATTATATTGAGGCCTGGATTGAGTTTAAAGACTCGGGAGTTTAAATACTCAGATAGATACAGCAGGTTCGATTGGTTGATGATATATTTCGTATTTCATGTTTTGATGATGATGTTTTCCATAATGATTGCTATACGGTTGTTTTTCAGATACTTAGTTGTGTATGCATGTTTTAAAACGGAGGGTAAAATCCTGGTTTGCTTTTAAAACTATTTTTGAAACTCTTATTTTTAGTCCACTCACACTTTTATGGTTTTAAATACCCTCCAGGCCGTGGTGCAAACGTTGGGGCTAACATTGAGGCGGAGGCAGGGGCATAAAGTTTTCCTGTTGCGAGTGTAGTTACCTCACAGTAGGATTTTGTTCTTATCTTGTACTGTTACTATGCTCTGTGCTACTATTGACTATTTGTATTGTAACTTCTCCCTAGTCTGACAATGTATGTTTTGTGGTTATTGCGGTTATTTTGGTATTTTAAAGTTTGGTGTTAGACGGGAGCAGGGTTCGTCTCGGTTATCAAGGTGATAATCGGGGTGGGTCTTGTCAATTGGTATCAGAGCATAGGTTGACGATTTTTTTCTGGCACGTGCATGTGCCTAGGATGTTATACTAACATTATGCCTCTTTCAGAGAACGATCGACCATGCCTCCAAGATGTGAGCCCCTTCCACGACCTGCAGAAGACGTTGTGAGAGATGCTGAGAGTGCTACGATTGAGCGAGCCCAGCGTCTTGGGGCTACCATGTTTAGCGGTGAGGCAGATACTGAGGAAGCCCATAGGTGGATTACTCGACTTGATTGGATTTTTACGGTGATGCGATGCCCCCCTGAGGATCGAGTGTTATTGGCCACCTTTTTACTGGACGGTGCTGCATATGAGTGGTGGTATACCTTTGAGCTGTCAGGTTGGGATGCCCACACAGTGACTTAGGATACTTTTTCGTGAGCGGTTCCTTGACCAGTATTATCCCCGCTCGTTCTGCGATGCCAAGGAGGCAGAGTTCCTACACCTCAAACAGGGGAACATGTCAGTGGTCGAGTATGAGCAGAGGTTTCAGATGTTACCACGTTTTGCTCCTGCTTTTGTGGCTACGGAGGCTGAGAAGTGCCACAGGTTTGAGCTTGGCATGCGAGGTAAGATTCGAGCTATTGTGAAGGCCGGATCTTTTGAGACCCTCAGAGAGTTATCAGATGCTGCAGTAAGGTTGAAGGCTAGTTTACCAGCACGACCACAGTTCTCGAGTGGTGGACGATGTCGAGAGCGTCCGTTTTCTGGAGCATCGAGCCAGAGGACCCCGAAGAGGGGCAGTTATAGTGGATCTTCATCTGCGGGTGGTGCTCAGTTTGGTCGACCGGGCAGTTTCCAGGGTTCCGGATTCCGAGGATCTAGAGCACAGCCGACCTAGCAGGTGAGTGTGACATCAGTTGCTTCCAATGGGAGATAGAGTGGTGGACCCAATCGGGATGTTTGCTATTACTGTGGAGAGCGAGGTCATTTCCGGCGAGAGTGTCCCTCTTTACCCCAGGAGGGTGGCACGGCGGAGCAGGGTCGGAGTACCACTTTAGTTTCAGGGGCAGCAGGCACTAGAGGAGGTGGTGGTTCTACTAGTAGTTCGAGGGGACGCAGTCGATCTTCGGGATCTCAGGCTCAAGTTTTTGCGATGACGCAGCAGGAGGCTCGATCAGCACCTAGCGTGGTGACAGGCACGCTTACCATCCTTGGTCATGATGTACATGCTTTGATTGATCCCGAGGCTACCCATTCTTTTATATCACGGAGTTGTGGATTGGTTGCGGATAGAGAGGTGTCCGCACTGGGTTATGATATGGATGTGAGTACACCTACAGGTGAGGTGTATGTGGTGAATCAGATCTTGAGAGAGTGTCCAGTATTGGTAGGCGATGTTGAGTTAGTGGCGGATTTGATTCTACTGGACTTACAAGACTTTGATGTTATTCTGAGGATGGACTGGTTGACCATGCATCATGCTTCTATCGAATGTTTCGATAGAAGGGTGACTTTTCGGAGTCCGGGGTTACCAGAGACCACTTTTCAAGGAAATTAGCGAGCGCTACCTACTGGTGTTATTTCGGCTCTGGAGGCGAGCAAGTTGTTAAGGAAGGGATGCTAGGGATACTTGGCTTACGTGGTGGACACACGTGCTGCACCATTGAGGACGGAGAACATTCCAGTAGTGCGGGAGTTTCCAGACGTCTTTCTGGAGGATTTTCCGGGATTGCCACCCCACCTAGACATTAAGTTTACCATCGACCTTATTCCAGGTACACAACCTATTTCTCAGACTCCTTACTATATGGCGCCAGCTGAGTTGAGGGAATTGAAGGCGCAGTTGCAAGAGTTAGTCGATATAGGGTTTATTCGGCCAAGTGTGTCTCCTTGGGGAGCTCCAGTTTTGTTTGTTAAGAAGAAGGATGGAAGCTTGAGACTTTGTATTGATTATAGGCAACTGAACAAGGTAAAAATCAGGAATAAATACCCCTTGCCTCGAATCGATGATTTGTTTGATCAGTTGAAGGGAGCACAATACTTTTCTAAGATTGATCTTTGCTCCGGATATCATCAGTTGAGAGTTAGAGAAGAGGACATACCCAAAACAGCTTGTCGGACCAGGTATGGCCATTATGAGTTTGTGGTAATGCCATTTGGTTTAACTAACGCACCAGTGGCGTTTATGGACTTGATGAACTGAGTGTTTCGGTCATACCTGGATTGTTTTGTTATTGTGTTCATTGATGATACTTTGGTGTACTCAAAGAGTGCGAAGGCACACGAGAAGCATTTGAGGATGGTGCTTAACACCCTGAGGAAGAATCAACTGTATGTTAAGTTAAGCAAATGTCTGTTCTGGTTGAATAGCGTTGGTTTCTTGGGTCATGGGATTTCAGCCGAAGGAATTAGCATGGATCCTCAGAAGGTTGAGGCAGTAGCGAACTGGGAATACCCAAGACAGTGACCAAGGTCAGAAGCTTCTTGGGGTTAGCTGGTTATTACTGGCGTTTCATAGAGGGATTTTCTATTCTTGCTGCTCCATTAACACGGCTAACTAGGAAGGGAGTCCGATTTGTCTGGGATGAAAGTTGTGAACAGAGTTTTCAAGAGTTGAAAAGGAGTTTGACGTCTACTCTTGTGTTGGCCCTTCCGGATGATAGTGGGGAGTTTGAGGTATACAGTGATGCCTCTTTGCAAGGTCTGGGGTGTGTTCTGATGCAGCATGGGAAGGTGATTGCTTATGCTTCCCGATAGTTGAAACCTCATGAACTGAATTACCCCACACATGATTTGGAGCTTGCAGCGGTGGTTCATGCGTTGAAAATTTGGCGACAATACTTGTATGGTGAGAAGTGCAGAATCTTTACGGACCATCAGAGTTTGAAGTATCTCTTTACCCAGAAGGAGCTGAATTTGAGACAACGCCGATGGTTGGAATTGATTAAGGACTATGATTGTACCATTGAGTATCACCCAGGGAAAGCTAATGTGGTAGCCGATGCCCTGAGTCGGAAGTCAACTAGCTCTTTGTCACATTTGAGGATGATTCGGTTGCCCTTGTTAGTTGAACTCCGTAAAACTGGAGTGGATTTAACTGTTGACAGTCAGGGAGCGTTACTAGCGAGTTTCCATGTACGACCTGTCTTGGTCGATCAGATTATCGATGCTCAGTTTCAGGACCCCGTTTTGGGCATTATTCGGATTGAGGTTGAAGCTGGGGAGAGACATGATTTTGGAGTTCGTGAGGATGGAGCATTGGTAAAAAAAGGACGGTTGGGTGTACCTGAGGAAGAAGCACTAAAGAAGGATATTCTTGATGAGGCTCACATTTCAGCTTATGCGATGCATCCTGGTGGGACCAAGATGTATCGTACGCTTCGGGAACATTATTGGTGGTTTGGTATGAAGCATGAAATTGCTGAGTATGTCAGTGGATGCTTGATTTGTTATCAGGTGAAGGCCGAACGACAGAGACCTTATGGAGCGATGCAACCACTGCCGATCCCAGAGTGGAAATGGGATCATCTGACGGTGGACTTCGTGTTTAAACTCCCCAGGACACCTAAAGGTCATGATGGCGTGTGGGTAATTGTGGATAGGCTCACGAAGTCAGCCCATTTCTTGCCAGTGTGAGAGAATTTCAGGATGACGCAGTTTGCTCAGTTGTTTATTGATGAGATCATATGATTGCACGGTACTCCAGAATCAATAGTTTCTGACAGGGATCCGAGGTTTACCTCACGGTTTTGGCAGAGTCTGCAGGAAGCGTTTAGGACGAAGTTACATTTTAGCACTGTTTTCCATCCTCAGATCGACGGACAATGAGAACGGACCATCCATACTTTGGAGGACATGATGCGAGCATGTGTTTTCCAATTTCAAGGTACATGGGAGTCGCACCTAGCACTGATGGAGTTTTCTTATAACAACAGTTATCAGGCGAGCATTGGAATGGCCCCTTATGATGCTTTGTATGGATGACAATGTAGAACCCCGTTGTGTTGGACAGAGGTGGGTGAAAGGAAATTTTCGACTTTAGAGTTGGTAGACCTTACCCAGGAAAAGGTTTCACTTACCAGAGATAGACTCAAAGCAGCTCAGGACCGACAGAAGAGCTATGCCGATCGTAGAATCAGGGATCTTGAGTTTGAAGTAGGAGATTGGGTCTTCTTGAAGTTATCCCCTTGGAAGGATATTGTACGGTATGGCAGGCGAGGGAAGTTAAGTCCCCGCTACATTGGACCCTACGAGATTCTGGAGAGAATTGGTCCTGTTGCTTATCGGTTGGCATTACCATCAGATCTGGCTAAGGTACATAATGTTTTTCATGTGTCTATGCTTCGGAAGTATGTACGTGACGATTCTCACATTCTGGAAGCACAAACCGTCGAACTTAGGGAAGATTTGAGTTTTGAGGAGCAGCCTGTGGAGATTCTGGACCGTAAAGATAAGGTACTACGGAGGAAGACGGTTCCCTTAGTAAAAGTACTATGGATGAATCATAATGTAGAAGAAGCAACTTGGGAACCCGAGGCTTTAATGCGTGAACAGTACCCCTATTTATTTCATTAAATTTCGGGGACGAAATTCTTTTAATGGGGGGTAGATTGTAACGGCCCAGAACTTCAAAAAGGGCAAAAATGTAAATTCGGAAAAATATTTTTATAAAAATGACGATTTACCCCTTGTAAATAGTGTGGTCAAACATTGACTTTTTGTTTGGCAGGCCAAACGGACGTTGGCTGATGACTGTGACGTAGTTCGGGACGTCACGAGTCTGTAGACAGGTGGCATGTCTGATTCCAACAATCGAGGAACAAGTTATGATGTTCGGAAGGTCGAGGGTATTTTGGTAATTTGGTTAAAAGGGGAAATTTGTTGACTTTTTACACGACAAGTATTCTTCACGCAATTCGAGGACCATTAGGTAGGTCTCGATTTCCTGAGTACAACGACAGGCGGCACGCCGTCATCGGACCTTGGACGGTTTAGTTACGGGTCTAATTGTGTGAAGGGTAAAATGGTAATTTGGACATTTGAGGGCAAAATGGTCTTTTGGCAGCTTGAATTATGTGAACAATCAGATGAGGACACCTGGGCTGGATGGATTGGATATTTTGGCCGAGAACCACAAAGATGAGGACATATGTCCACTCTCCAGTGGCTTCTAACCAAGTCTCATACGGTGGGCTATTTTAAAATTGGCTGAATCGATTAATTGGAGAAAACAGAGACATAGAGGGTAATCGTGCATGTTCAGTGTGTGAGTCGTGTGTGAGTTCATTGTGTTTGAGTGAGAGATCAGAGACGTGTGGTGACTTGAGTGATTGTGTTTAAGGGAAGGACTGGGTGAAGGAAGTCTGTGAGAAGTGAGAAACCCAGAAAAAACAGGGAAGGAAACTATGAACCTCAATCGATCAAAACCAGCTTAAGTCTTGCCTGTGGTGGTGTTCAGTGAGCAAAAGTGAACTTTGGACGTTGACAAACCACGGTGGAGGTCACGGTGGAGGACAGAGAGCAGGTATGTTATCTCAACTGCTCTGTTTTTCCTGAAACGGTTTGAAATAAAATCGAGAGTTTTGGCGTGTTGTTGAACCACTGTGTTGATGTTTATCATCTTAGGAGGTTACTACTGAACCCAGGGAGTTGAAACCGTGATCGGAGAGGCATGTGGTGGCCGGAATCAGAGAGTGGAAATCTCTGGTTTTTCTGTTCGACTTTGAGAGGTATGACATAGGGTTTCATCTTTTGTTTTAGTTAGTTAAATCAATTCTAAATTGAAGGACGAAGCTTAGGGTGAAGAAAGGATCAAAAATGGTTTGAAAATGGGTGAAAACCGGCCTCGCTGGCTCAGTTGGACCGGACCGGTCTGGACCGATCCGAACCGGGCTAGTGGGAGGTAGACGATGATGAACAGTGCTGCGTGTGGCTCCCACGCGCAGTCCCTTTGGGCGGCACGTGAGGGCGTGTGGGGCCTCTTTTGGGGAAGTGTTCAACATGATTTTCACTCTAATCGATGTAACGAACATTTTGGGACAAGTTTCGAGGCGATCGGACACCGTCTCGGGGTAGTTTTGAGTGTCCTAAGGTTTAGGTTTTAATTTAATTACGTTTAAAAATCCCAAAAAATTGGGGAAATTAGTGTGAGCTTAATCGAAGTGTTTGTGACCCGAAATTATGACATTTGACAGGTCGGGATATTCCTGAGGCATCCGAGGAGCCTACGGTACGCGATTGACGCGTTCGAACTTTGTGAGTGGACTTTTATTTTCCAACCGAGCATGCATAACTGTTTTTATCTACTTATTTCATGCTTTTAAATATGGTTTTATGTTTTGGATTACTATATATTCTTTACATAATTGTACAGTTTTCGAGATGTTTCTTAAATGTATACGTATTTCGACATGTTTTACGAGGTACGGATTTATGGTATGATTTGATCATGATTCTGATGCTATCATTTTGGGATTTAAACACATGACTTGTTTTCAATGACTACAAATGGGTTTTGAAAAGTGATTTCGATAACCAAGATTTTGGGTTTTAGAATCGGATTTCGGAAATCGAGATTTGGTTTTAAAGCTTAAAAAAGGGGAATTCTGGATTTGGATTCGGATTTGAACATGGATTTGGAAATGGTTTTCAAAAGATTTTGGATTGGATTTGCTGGATCTGGTTATTGGGTTTAAAGACCCGGATATGATACATGACGGGGGCGGGCCCTTATTGGGTTTAAAGACCCAGATTGAGTTTAAAGACTCGGGAGTTTAAAGACTCGGATTATATTGAGGTCTGGATTGATTTTAAAGACTTGAGAGTTTAAAGACTCGGATAGATCCAGCAGGTTCGATTGGTTTATGATATATTTCGTATTTCATGTTTTGATGATGATGTTTTCCATAATGATTGTTATACGGTTTATACGGTTGTTTTTCAGATACTTAGTTGTGCATGCATGTTTTAAAATGGAGGGTAAAATCCTAGTTTGCTTTTAAAACTATTTTTGAAACTCTTATTTTTAGTCCACTCACACTTTTATGGTTTTAAATACCCTCCAGGTCGTGGTGCGAACATTCGGGCTAACGTTGAGGCAGAGGCAGAGGCATAAAGTTTTCCCATTGCACGTGTAGTCAGCTCACAGTAGGATTTTGTTCTTATCTTGTACTGTTACTATGTTCTGTGCTACTGTTGACTGTTTGTATTGTAACTTCTCCCTGGTCTGACAATGTATGTTTTGTGGTTATTGCGGTTATTTTGTTCTTTTAAAGTTTGGTTGTCAGATGAGAGCAGGGTTCGTCCCGGTTATCGAGGTGATAATCGGGGTGGGTCCTGTCATAGGATGTACCAGCGATGTGTGGTTGAGCGTGTTGGTAGTTGGCTTAGTTCCGATATCATTGGATTGGTTGAGGACGTGAACTAAACATTGAATACTATGCACTAGGCAGAGTGATTTTGACGGATTCAGTGATTGTATGAGCAGGTGCTCAGAGCCGTGGATGGCTAATGGAACCCTAGAGTTAGGATGTATATTACTGCTGGGCAGGTATTCGATGGGGTCCAGTTACATGCAAGTCGAGTGAGATGTTGGTATACGTATACTCAGGTTGAGTGAGTGGTGGTTGGTGTAACCACGGGTTGCTTTGCGTGGATCGGCTGCTTTGTGACTCTCACTAATGACATCATGGATTATTAGAAAATTTTGGTACGAGGTACCTTGGTGCGACTCTAGAGTGAGTCAGTGTGTGTCGGTCATTCGACTTGTTACCATGGGGCTGTGAGTGACAGCTGAGCGCGACGTGATGGAACATGTGTTGTTGATATGTTAAAATTCAGGAGACGCGGAGAAATTGCGAGTTGTGATAACTATCGTTGTGGGAGAGATGTCGGACTGATTTACGACTAGCCAAGTGGTGACGGTTTGGCTGAATGTGTCAGCGTGGACTGATGAGTAGGATTTGGCGACTCCCAGTGGGAGCAGATGTCAGGGTGTGATAGTGATTGAGAGAAACCGTTAAGCTGATTGTGTCGAATTAAATTAGTCAGAGTAATGGTAGAATTGTCAAGCGATATTAAATCGGATCGTGTGATCAATTTCACTCAAGGTGGTCGAGTGTAGTCGGTACGATGTGAGTCCGTGATGGAACGTCTAGGTGCAGACAAGTATGGTTCTGGTTAGTGGGTGTACAAGTGTACACATAGTGTGAGATCGAATTATTTTCCACGAGGTGGATGTCGAATCGGGATAGTTGGAATTTCGAGGACGAAATTATTTAAGGGGGGGAAGGTTGTAATGACCCGTTCTGAATTTCGGGATTTGATTTGTGACTAATGAAGGATTAGCGAGATTAATCGGTGATTAGTTGAGCGAAATCAGGCGGATGGTGCAAAATGACCGTTTTGTCCCTAAGTGTGGGCAAATGTTGACTTTTGACTCAGGGAGTCAAACATACGAAGACCGATGGCCGTGACATAGATCGGGATGTCACGAGTCCGTAGACAGGTGGCACGTTGAAATCGGACGGAGAAGCTATGGTCACGGGATCGAAATCGAAGATTTACGTCTCGGGATCCGAATAAAATATAAATTAATTCTGATTGGGTAGATATTTTTTGCGGGACCCATGGATGATTAACACTTTTCACTCATCTCATTGGTCAATACCCCTAAAAGATGAATCTAAACATTAAAATATTACTACCCTAATTAAATTATAATTTCACTCTCCTTTCATCTCCACCACTCATTATCTTCATCTCTATCTCTCCTTCCCATCTTGGCCGTCCATAATGATATCATCCATCATCCTTTTCAGTCTTCATATTTCTTCTCCAAAACCCGATCACCATTTACTCTTCACCCTCAAAACACACGACACACCACACCACCACCATAATTGCATCCTTGTGCTTGTGCGAAGGACTGGAGAAAGATTGAGAGTTCGAGGACGACACGACGGTGAGCTGGGCACGGCGGGGGCGATGGTGGAGGTAAGAAACCGTAACCAGTTTCGAAACCAAAAATGGAAACCGAACTTTGAACGTGTGTTAACCGTTGGGGTTGATCCTAAAATGTTCTAGGAACCTAGACGAGTGTAATGGACGTGGTTTCGAGGAAAATGATGGCCTGAGTCGAAGAGGAGGACGACCGAAATTTCTGGGTTTCGGGTTTGGCATCACAGGTGAAAATCTTGAACCTTTTTCTAGTTTTCGAATCCGTAGAACTCTAGATTAGGCTGAGACGATGACATAGGAAGAAACAGGGAGGAAAATGGTTGGATATTGGCTGAGAACCGGCCGGATCGGTTCGTCGATTCGGTTGAACCGAAAAACCAGGTGAACCGGATTCACATGAGGTTGACTATGACACTATTTATCGCGCGTGGCTTTCACGTGCAACCGCTTGCGGCGACGCACTGGGGTGCATGGAGCACTTTTGGGTCAAGTGTTCAACATGACTTTTAATCTATTCGATGTAACGAACATTTTGGGACTGGTTTCGTGTCGATCAGACTCTTTTTCGATATTGTTCAGGACGTCCGAAGGTTTAGGATCGAGTTTAAAAATAGTTAAATATTCGGAAAAATTATAGGGCTTTAGTAGGAGGTTTATGAAGAGGTTAGTAACCCTCTAGTGTGATTTGGACAGGTTTGGAAGTCCTGGTGATAGTGATGGGGCCCAGAAGGGCTTATGGCACGCGTATCGAGGCGGCAGCGTAGGACAGTCTGTGAGTGGACTTCGTTTTCTAAACTGTGATGCATGCTTAAAAATTTTATATATTTTACATACGTGATTTCTATGATGATGATTGTGGCACTGGTGGTTTACATGATGGCACGTATTTCGAGGTAATTCCGTATTTACACGTATTTCGAGGTTTACGAGTTTATGCTATTGCTATGTGATTGTGAGTTTAAAAATGGTGTTATGGCATGCTTTTGGTTTTGGAAAGATGAACTCGGGCATGAGATCCATTTGAATTATACGATTAGGCCAGGGGCCTAATTGGTTTACAAAATCGGACTGAAACCCTTTTGAGTTATGTGATCAGGCCGGGGGCCCAGTGGTTTACAAAATCGGGCATGAGGCCCAGTTGAGTTTTATAAATTTGATTTCGAGTCTGGGACCTTATGTTTCATAAACGTGATTTCGGGTCGGGGACCCTAAATGGATTTGTGATGTTTTATGGGAATTTTGGGCAGGGCCCATTGAGATGTTTGAAATGACTTGTAAAACTGTTTTCCATATACCATCTTGATACGAGGAAATGTGATGGTCTCCTTCAGGTGTTTGGGACACTGGGGAAGTCATAGTGCATTGCCTGCGAGGGGTCATTATACGGAGCTACCGGACGGTATAGTGACTCAGGAGCATGAATGCTATGATTAGACGTCTAGGACGTCAGACATCTGAGATGTCAGAGATATTGACCCGGAGAGACCCCGGGTAGCACGCATTGTTTACTACCGTGAGATATGACGTATGGGAAGTCAAGCGTCTGGGACGCTAGGCATCTGGGATGCCGAGGATGGTTATGTGGTATATATGGACTTTTGGATCTATGAAATGGTTTTTCGGTTGGATTTGTGCTTATGGATTTGGGCAGTGGCCCACTTGGTTTTGGATTTACGGTTTTTGGGCTAAGGCCCTAATGGCTTATTGAGTAAATGTTTTGATTGTTGATTTTCGATGCATGCATACTTTTTAGTGAAAGGCATAAATTATCTTTATGAAATGCGTTTTTATGAATTTATTGATTTTCGTGCACTCACAGTTCTGAATTGTTTTGAAGCCCTTCAAGTTGATCACGGTTGCGAGCTATAGTAGAGGCCGAGACATCGCACTCCTCCACCGATCCTGACGCGCTCTGGGAGCCCTGTATGGACTGAGGTACGTATAATCCATTGTCTGACACTTTGTGTCAGACGGAGGCATGACACATCCCACGTTAATACCGGAGGGATTGGGATGGGTCGTGTCATGGACACCCTCGGACACAATCCTGCTGAAGGAACGGGTCTCAGGGTAGGGAAGGCCATCTCGGTCGGATCGCGGATTGCAACCCGGGCCCTCACTTCCTCGACAATCTTAGAGAGTGAGTTCCAGACCTGCCTCTCCCGCTCAGCCTCATTCTCAGTAACCACGATGCTGACCGGGGTATCAGGCTGAACCACCGGCTTAGGATCCTTCCGACCTTCCTCTAGGTAGATCACTGGAGTAATCACCGACAGCTCGGTTCACGGGGCATTTGTGCTCGGCGCAGCAAGGATGTCCACCGACACGGATTAGGGTCCCGCAGCCTGATTCTTCCTTCTTTTCTTCCCCCACTGGTCCACCCAGACCAGTCGGCCCAGCCTCTCAGCCGCCCGCGGATCAAAATTGGGCGACCTCTAGGCTCTCGAGCCAGCATTCGGACCTTGCTTCCTTTTTTGGGTGGAACTGGCTAACCTGAATGTTTTCTTTCGCTCCTCTGACCCAGACATTTTTTGCTCCGCCCTTGCCTCATCAGCTGCTCTATCAATTCACTTTTTAACGTTTTTAGGGACGACTTGCACCGAACACCAAGTGTTAGCACAAGGGTAACATGAAATAAAAAACAACCAAGACACAACGACAAAGTCACTTACCAAGATTGGGGATCAGACCGACCTCGTGCAACAGTTGGGGTACCCGAAGCACGTCTCGGTGACGCCACAGAGAAGTGCAAACTTTCTTGACCCGCGCACATGCCTTTCTTTCCTCGTGGTGGGGATTGCCTCGGGAAGAGTACCTGCAAAAAATACATATTGGTCAGCCACTTTCGTACCGACCCACATACAATATAATATATTTAATTGCAACATGTCAGAGACCAACACTCGGCGCCCAAATTCTGGAATGACGACGAGATGCCTCGTCCTCACCAGTTCCTCCCGACATAAATAAACTTGTTCTTGTATGTGTTTTGGGAGAACGGCGGACCATAGATGAACTCCCCCTGAGTCATCTTATCCTTGCACCGAGCAAGCACCCAGCCCGTGCTCTGCTGCTGCTACGCAAACTCGTAGAGGTGGACGACCTGGGCGTAGGTCGGTGGCTTTTCCCCAGCTCTAGCAAAGGCAGCATACAAGCTGACCAGAATGATACAGGCTTTTCCCCGAGTCATCTTATCAAACAAACAAACTATTTAATAATATTTTATTATACTATTATATGAGTATACATATATTTTATATGTGTATATCTACGTATCATTTTATTTTTATTATTTTTACTTTGTATTAATAGTATATTTAAAAAATAATATATTTTTTAATGGTTCGATTTTGATTTAACGGGTTTCCAAAATGAAAATCCAAATTCAAACTGTTATTAACGGAACGGTTTGGATTCTCAACCATTTAATTTTTATTCGATCAAACCTAAACCGTTGGATAAATAAAAATTAGAAGTACGATTATGACCCCCTAATAGAAATCAAGTAAATTAATAATAAATTGATTGGAGGTACGCTTGTGGCGAAATTGACATATCTACTTTATTCTACATAACCAAACATGTGATGAGAGAAGACTGAAGAGACGGATCATAGATGGCACATTTGTACAGCCTGAGCCTATGGAGTCTATACAATACAGAATAATTAGGGGATGGTGAGATTGAGAGTGACCTCTGAAACCTAATTTCACCGCTTGGCTGTCAGCAAGCTTCATTGCCTCAACACCCTTTATTTTTTTAATTAAATTTAATTTAATTTAATTTATTGTAATTAAATTCATCGATTCTCGCTGATTTGCGTTTTCGGACGGAGTTTCAATTGCCGTATAAATCACAGTTCACACCTCACCAATTAATCCCTAAATAAATAAATAAATGGTAGAAATGGGGGTGGAAGGATACGTGGAATATTCCGTCTCCCATGATAAAATGTTGTCTTTTGGTATGTGGTTGGTACTTGGTAGTCCCACTAGCCACTACCACTCCTTCCTCCTCACTCCAATTTTTTTTTTTTGGGACAATTCTTCCTCCTCACTCCAATTTTTTTTTTTTGGGACAATTCTTCCTCCTCACTCCATTAAGCTAGCTTTCAGTGACATGACAACCTGTAAAAGTTTTTACACGACATATCGCTTCGTAGGTTTCGTTTCATTTCGTTTCGTTTTGGTGGCCCAATTACCACGGTGGTCAAATAACATTTCAAACGTTGACGGAGAGACCCCAATCGTCGATATCCCACACGTTATGCTTTCTTTTGTGTGTGACATTGAGACCAACATATTATAAAAGTGAAGCATCGTTCATAATATATATCTAAAAATTAAATTTGAAATATTTTATACTCATGAATAAGAATATTATTACAATTTACATGGATATATTAATAATTTTTTATAATTTAACTATTTTTTTTATACAAACATGATTTAAGTATTGCAAAAAATAATTGGAATGCCTAGTGCATATGAATTTAATTTATAGATACACGATATAAAATCAGCTAGTGAAGGATTTGGTTTCTACCTATCAAATCATGCTTGTGGGCGTTGAATAAAAAAAATTATCATGAAATTACACGAAAGCAAATCAAACAACCTCATTTAAGATCTTTCGTAACTAAAAAATAATTAATTATATAATGTACACGCCTAATTATAGATCTTTTAATTAAAAATAAATAAGTATCTAAAAAACACACTACAATATTTATATTTAGCACACCATAAAAGGATCTAGATAGTGTACAGTGTGTAATTTATATGAAGCGGTGTTCGATTGGTTTATGTCTAATTAACCAAGAAAATATTTTAAGTGCTTAACACTTCATGTTCAATTTACAATAATACTATACTCTTAAAATAGCTAATTAACTTAATCGTTGAACTATAATTTATTCAAAAATTATGGAGCTGATCATTTTTAATAATAATTACTTTGCCCTTGGTAAAGTTATTATTGGATATAATTACCATGCATTGGTTAAATATATTTACAAGATGAATATATTAATTAACAAACAATTATATCACCATAATACTTACTAAAGTTCAGTAATATTTATTGATTTGTAACTACTTCAATCAAGTAGAAGTTCCGAAAACCTCCAGATCTCCACTATAAATAAAGGGCATCCTCTCATAACTCAGTTATCTCATAATTGAACATCTCATTTCAAAATTCAATCATAACTTTTGTTATGTATGCAATAAAAACTTAACATTTATTATATGGACGATTTATGCATCAACAACACTAGAAGTATTATCATTCTTCTTTGACTCGGTAACTTTTCATCCCTCTTTCGTGACTCTTTATATCTGCCAATTAGAATTTAATGTAGGTATAATTCTCCCCACCAAAATCCCAATGGTGATTCCTTCCTTTGAATGAGCATCAAGTTTGGTAAGACCGTCAATTAGTAGTAGAAAACAAGCCGTACGTGTGCAATTGCGTATCACGTACCAATTTCATTTTGATTTTGATTTTGATTTTGATTTTGGCTTTTTGGTTAAATCACATCGACAGCGTAAATACGACGCTTCAAACGAAGAACGCGCTGCCTTCACACCCTTTCACAAGCCTACAGCCTTTCTCTTCATCTTCGTCTCTCTCGCTTTACTTCTTGCTTGCTTCATTGCCCCTTCAATTTCACGCAACGATCAATCTCAGCTTCTGAAATTGGATGTCATTACTCAGCCTCCTATTCAATTCAACAAAGATTTGATCTTTTCCAAATCCGAAGGATAAAGAAAGGGTCTTTGCCTATTTGCCCCTTTCCTCCTTCTTTACCGTTTTAGGGTTTCTCAATACATTTTCATCGCTTCTATGGCCTCCTCCTCATACTGGTGCTACACCTGCAGCCGATCGATTGAGGTTCGGGTACGGACCCAAGACTCAATCCTCTGCCCCGATTGTGGAGCCGGATTCATCGAAGAGATCACAACACCGACCAGATCTCCACTCCATCATCCCTTCCCCACTGCCGCCATGTTCCTCGACAGCGCCCCAGTTTCCCAGAGCCCAAGTCCACCTAGACTTCGCCGAAACCAGAGAAGCAGCCGCGATCGGTCCCCTTTTAACCCAGTCATCGTCCTCCCGGGCGCACCCGACACCGAATCGGACCCGAGAAGCTTCGAGCTTTACTATGATGACGGGGCCGGCTTGGGACTACGCCCTGTACCCTCATCCATGTCTGATCACCTAATGGGGTCTGGATTCGACCGGTTGCTCCATCAATTGACCCAATTGGAAAACGGAGTCGCAAGACTTGACCACCCTCCGGCCTCTAAAGCTGCGATCGAATCTATGCCCGTCATCAGAATCGCCGACATCCACGTCTCGACTGAATCGCACTGCGCTGTTTGCAAAGAGGCATTCGAACTGGACTCAGAAGCTCGCGAGATGCCATGTAAGCACATCTACCACTCCGACTGTATATTCCCATGGCTTTCGATTCGCAATTCGTGCCCAGTTTGCCGCCACCAGCTTCCCACTGATGTTCGAGGACCACGTGGAAGTGGCAGAGCCTCACCGGAGAATAGTGTGGTCGGTGAAGAGGAGACCGTGGGGTTGACTATCTGGAGATTACCCGGTGGCGGATTCGCTGTGGGGAGGTTCACCGGAGGCAGAAGAGCCGCAGAGCGTGAGCTTCCAGTTGTTTATACTGAGATGGATGGTGGGTTCAATACGTCCGGTGCTCCTAGGGGGATTTCATGGGCTTCTAGAAGAAGAAGAACAAGAGAGAGCGGTGGGATCGCTCAGGCATTTCGCAATTTCTTCTCTTTTTTCGGCAGGCTCGGAAGCTCGCAAAGTCGGTCTGGTAATAGGTTGAGTGGATCCTCACGGCGGAGGAGCCAGCGTTGGCCTTTGGAAGACAATTGATTGAGGTTCAGTGCATTTCATTTTGGGTTCTTCAAAATTTGATTACATTATGCTAATGCTGTTGTTGAGGATGGGTAAGTTTGTACATTTATGGTTGTTATGGTGTAAATAGCAATACTTGACAGAGATTGACGAGTCTCTCAATTGGGGCTCTGCGGAAGAGATGGAAATTATTTAGAAACTAGATGATTAGTTTCCACACTTGTGGACGGAAGTGGCGGCGGAGGAGGAGAAAAATTAAAGCTTTGTGTTAAATGTTTTGTATTGTTACTGTTGGAACTTGAAAGCCTCGCTGCTGGCAGATTTGCAGTGAATTAAATTAACCTATGAGCTTAAGGCTTCCTTGTTGCACTCTTAGAATTGTTTTGTTCAGATTTGCAATGAATTAACCTTAGAGCCAAGGGCTGCTTTGTTGTACTCTTAGAATTGTTTTAATTGTTCCCATTTCAATCCAAATTGGTCTCTCTTTGTTTGTACTGTTGTTGCATTTATGTTCAGGTCCCGATTTGAGACTGCAATCTCATAGTTTCGGTTGGTCTGCAACTCTACAAGGCCCTGTATCTCTTATGTTCATATTGGATCATGTGATTTAGAATTAGGTCATCTTCTTCACTCTAGCTAATTGAGTAATGTCTCTGGGAATCATCCTGGTTGACATGATGAAGCAACAGAGTTCATTGCGTCCTTTATGTTGGCTTGCCACTGGTTGTCTTCCCAACCTATACCTGAATCGTGTTTATTGTCACAAGTCATCATGTATGGTTTTTTCGTTTCCAGCGAACGGATGAATTTATCTGGTTGTTTATTTGATAGTTTCAATCACTCCTGCAACCATTCTGGACTTTGATCATTTATTGACCAATATTTCTCTGCGAATTTTACCTGTTGACTTATGTGCAAGAAGTAGGCTAGTGGATATGTCCAGCATTCTCTTCCTTCTATCTGTGGATGAACAACGAGGGTATATGGGTATATGGATAATGGATATGTGGACAGCAGATAAACAGATATTCATGTCCCTTGGTTGCATTTGAGCCACCGGCTCCACTACCGATACGTGAGTCTCTTGCCATTGCCCTCATTTCCGAGCATCCTCCTCTCATCGTGTCATTGCCCTGGTGGAGCCGCCACTCAGTTCATTGTTTAGGACTACAACCACCTGGTGGCCTCAGGCCCCAGCCACCAGTTGGTGTTCTCTCAGCTAGCTCCTACTTGCCCCCACCACTAGGGTCTAGGGGGTGGAGAAGGAGAAGGGACCTGTGTGGGATTCTCAGTTGAACCAGTGAACTTGTTGTGGACCCACCCTTATCTTCAAACCCACAAAATATCTTTGACGTCTGATGTGGCTCTCTATCCATAAGCCCTCAATACGAAGCCATCTTATGCCTTTTTAACATCCAACCAAACTTTCAGATTTGCTCTTCTTCCACGCCAAGATGGGATCAATCTCTTCACCTCCCACAATCATTTCTCCACAGCCACTGAAGCAATTGCCGGCCCTCGCTTTCAGCCGGGTCGATTGGACCACACGGACTGCGATTGGGAATGCCAAGAAGAGACCACTGACGGTGGTTGCTGCCATTGGAGATGTAACAGCTGATGGCACCCCGTACCTGATTGCTGGTGCTGCTGCCGTGGCTCTGCTCGGAACCGCCTTCCCGATCCTCTTCTCCCGAAAGGACCTGTAATTACTTCAAATTTAGCCCTCTTGTTCCATTTTCATTGATTTCATGTTTAGGAATGTTGAATTCTGTATGGTATATATGTTGATCATAGGTGTCCGGTGTGCGACGGGGCGGGTTTCGTTCGGAAGTCCGGGGTGACTTTGAGTGCGAATGCAGCTCGGAAAGACGAGAAGCAGATTGTTTGCGCAAATTGCAATGGGCTTGGCAAGCTCAACCAAATCGACAAAAAATAGATGAGTGTCACATGCAGGAAAGTTGAATTTAATGGTGTGGATGCCCCTACTACTTGTATTCAGAGGCAAAATTGTTGTTAAAAGTGCAATAAATTGGTGTCCTCTTCCAGCATTTGAACCATAGCAACTCGATTCCATATTTCCATCTAACAATCTGCATCTTCACAAGAATTATGTCATGGAAGTTTTTGCCATGTAGCAAACTAGAAAACGCTTAGCCCGTTTCATGTCACTTCTCTATGTCTCACCTCTATTGAAGCCAAAATGCCATAGATTGAAGCGAAGTGAAAATAAATGTTGTAAGAATAACATCAATAATTTACATACTAATCCGATTCAATCTCAGAAATCATTACATAATCAAGAAAAAGAAAAAGAAAAAAACAAGATAATTAGTCACACGCATATTTGGATTTGATCGCCATGGTGAATTCATCAATCGCAAGTCCGTCATTCCTCTATGCCAACAAAATATTAGAGGATAATGAATCAAACATATGGTCTTTGAATCTAGTGAATGCTTTTATTTGGGTTACACTTTGCCAAAGTGATTTGTTACATAAGTTTTCATTTTTATCTTTTATTCATATAATCGAAATTAGAGAAAGATGATCCAACTCATAATATTTAAATACATTACATGCTCTTCACTATTGTGGCGGGTCTTAGAAAATGATTAGCAATGACCATTGCAAAGCTACATATTTTCCATTTATTCAAGGGAAGTAGGCAACCACAAGAAAAAAGGCAACATTAATGTTGCCACAAATTGTTACAATTTCCTTACGAGTACACGTATTGGGAATTAATTATTTTAGCCAACACAAATAAAATAGAGGTTTAGATGCTTATGGATTTTTATTAATAATTAAAAGCTAATTAAGAGATCAAATGTGATTACAAGTACAAAGCCTCAACTTCGGATCCTATATATAGATTGGGTCTTATCCCTTTGCTTCTTGGCCATCATCAACCCATACCCTCCCTCCACCCAGAAGAAAGAACAAGACGATCAGACAAATGACTCCATGACACGTGTACGTCTGGATTTGCTGCATCCATTCGTTTCCTAAAACCTCGGACTCATGAGTTTGAATGTTGAAACCAAACCTCAGATCTGAGTCTGACGTAGATAAAGCAAGTTAATTAGCTACATAGCCGTGTACGTATATAATTCGATTAAAACTTGAATTGGTGTGGCGCATGCTTGGGTGATTGATTAAGTGATGATTAGTGGGTTGAAGCTGGACGAGGATCTTGGTCCCAATCGAGGAGACGACCACGTCCAAACAGACGATGAAGAAAACCAAGCACACAGAGTTTGCGATGAAGCCGACGCCGACGCCGACGCCGACGCCGAAGAAGATTCCGACATCGTCGTCAGAGTTCCTTCCAGAAATGTGTCTCACAACTCCATGGATGTTACTACGCATGCATGGCCTCAAAGTTACTGGTAATTATCACGTATTTTCTAAACTGAACATCACTATAGCCAGCTACATGTGCTCTCTTCTTAGGTATATATATATAACTTTTATGTCGTATCGTGATTTTTTTTTTAAGGGGAACGATAATTTATTAGAATGACGTATAATTCGTTGCCATATATGAAAGTGGTCTCATTAATTAAAACTTTGCAAGGTCTTTCAATTTAGATTAAGAAAAAAGAATATCACGTGGTAGCCATTAGGAGAACAAAGAGTAGGATGCACTGGATAATGTATAAATTTGTTGTTGCAATACCTTTTTGGTTATTGTATCTCCATTCTTCAGGTTCAGGGTCATAAAAGCATTTATAGTAGAAGTACATGCCACTTTTTCAAGAAGTTTCTGAATTTCTTTTATAACTAGCTTAAGAAACAGTTTTAAATGTTTTCAGAAGCACCTTTTAAATAGAAATGACCAAATTTTGAAAACAACAAAAAACTTTACCGTGTAAAATACACGACGAACGTGAGGTTAGATGACGGTAGTGGAAAGGCTTTTATATAAGTACGTGGATTTAACTAATAGAAACTAGTAAGAACATTGATCGAGGTAATTTGGTTGGTGATATTTCTCTACGCTTGATTGGAAGAGGTTTCGTTTCAGATTGATTTCGCTCATTAATATACTTATAATCCTAATCTTTTGATCGAATTTGAATTTAAATTTTGTTTTGCTGATGTAATTATGTGTGACAGGCAATCGATAGATATGTACACAAGTGTGACACCGCCGTCCCTAGGGTTTTTAGGGACGAGCTGGAATTCAATGGTGTCGATGTCTGCACTTGACAAGAGGAACGTCTCATTATCTGATTCAGAATCGAGTGCAACAAGATTATTACTTGCTTCCCAAACAAGTTTAGACAAAGAAGTGTCTCCCCCATCCCCCAACATAGCTGCCAAATTTTCTCTCTACTCCTCCTGCGCCTCAAAATGCTCCTCCCTCGTGGAACTCCCTCCGCCAAAGGAGCGCTGCTGTTCATTTCCTCAATCTGTTCTCAACGGTGACAACATAATTAACAATCAATCAATTAATTAAATTTCATGCCAACTAATTGGATTATTGAGACTAACATTTTCTTAATTATTTTAGGAATCAATGTCTTGTGTGGGATAGGCCTTCTCACAACACCCTATGCAGTCAAGGAAGGAGGGTGGTTGAGCCTCATACTACTTGCATTCTATGGTGTCATCTGTTGCTACACTGGAATTTTGTTGAAGAGATGCTTGGAAAGCTGTCCCGGACTCCGAACGTACCCTGATATTGGCCAAGCTGCGTTTGGATCAGCCGGCCGTTTGTTCTTGTCTGTAAGTTTTACTTACGTTGTCAAACTATGAAGTTGATGAACTAAACGTTCCAGGACGTGACTTAAAAAATGCTGACACATTAGTTTTTGGTCATGCAGATAGTATTGTATCTAGAACTATATGTAAGTACCGCTCCTCTACCTAAAATTTCCTACTTTATGTTTCAGAGTAAAACACCGATATTGTCATTCAGCATTGAAGATTTAAAGGTGAGCTTATATGTATGTGTAGGGTGCTTGTGTGGAGTTTTTGACAATGATGAGTGATAACTTGGCATCCGCATTTCCAGAAGCATATATCTCATTTGGTGGAATCCATCTTGATTGCCATCAAATCTTTGGGATTACAGCAACACTTATAATTCTTCCAACTGTATGGCTTCAAAACCTTAGTTTGCTCTCTTACCTCTCAGGTTTCACATTCTCATCACTCCACACTCGAAATCATTTATTTAGATATCATAATGCTGGATATATATCAATCTAACTATATATTGTTTTCAGTTGGAGGAGTAGTTGCATCAATCATGGTAGCCCTTTGCCTTTTATGGGTTGGGGTTGTGAACCAAGTTGGATTTCATCACGGAGGAACAGCCTTAAACCTTTCGGATTTACCAGTCACAATCGGAATCTATGGCTTTGGCTTCGCTGGCCATTCGGTTTTCCCAAACATCTACACATCCATGAGAGAACCCTCACAATTTTCAGCAGTTCTAATAATCAGGTATCGACTGTCATGTGAATCTCTCGACCAATGTCACATTAAATTGACTTGTATGATTGGTATTATATATGTTCATCTGCTTCAGCGTTACATTCTGCTTCTTCCTATACACCGGAGTAGCAATCTGCGGCTTTCGGATGTTCGGAGACTCCATTCAATCTCAGTTCACTCTCAACATGCCCAAACAATTTGTTGCCTCTAAAATTGCAGTCTGGACAACAGTATGATTTAAGAAACTAATTTGAGTGCAGAAAAAAAACGCAATTATGATTGTGACATATTGTGTTGGCTATGCAGATTGTGAATCCAATGACGAAGTATGCTTTGACAATGACACCAGTGGCTTTGAGTGTAGAGGAACTCTTTCCTAAGGCTTGGACGGGATCCCATTGGGTTTCAATCTTCATTCGAACACTTCTTGTTTTATCGACTTTAGGCGTTGCGATGAGCTTTCCATTTTTCGGTATATAATTTCCTAATCAATAGTTCCAATTTACACTCTAACAAGATAATATATTTGACTATCTTCAATGTTGGCTATCTCAATTGGACCTCAGGCTCTGTGATGGCATTGATTGGATCCTTAGTTGCAATGCTAGTGGTGAGTAATTTCTTGGATTTATTTTTACCCAATTAGATTGTATGAATTTCGTTGGTGAGTGAAATGTATTTTCTTGTTTTTTAACTGTGCCTTGACAGGCTGTTGTCTTCCCATGCCTGTGTTATCTAATGCTACTCAGAGGCAAATTAACCAAATTGCAGGTAAGCATGAATCAACCCATTTTCGTAATCAGTTAGTACTAATTAAATTAAATTTGATAAATTATTTAAACGTGTTAGTCACAAAATGGAATAATTCTTGTTCTGGTTTTCAGATTACAACTTCCATTTTGATCATCACGATGGGGTTGGTGTGCTCTATTATTGGAACGTATTCTGCAATTTCAAGAATTGCTCATCATATGGACTGAATTCAATTACCTTGAATCCTACGTATTACTTGTTTCAGAACAATTTTCTTCAAATTTCCATTCAATATAATTAGAACGAGACTGAATAGATCATCGTTAATACAAATATATACAGAGCAATAGAAGGGTTGTAGCTTAGACCTTTCTTTGTATACAAAATATATGCATAGCTTAGACCTTTCTATGGACTATCTTATAGTCCTTTTTAAATAGACGTGACGGTGACCATGCAATTCAATCTTTCTAAGGGAAAAAAAAAAACAAACAAAAAAAGGAAGAGCAGTCGTGCTCCTGGCCTCAGATTATTCACCATAACATGTGCAACCGCCCTGGGCTTTACGTTACCTTACCATGACATTCACTACCTCAACACCGATCTTCGTTTTGTTTTATGTTGTTAACAGTCAACATTTTAGACTATTCTAATTCATTGGTGGACGGAAGAAGGGGCAAGCAAGTAAGCAACGGGGGAGGGAGATGGGGTCCCCGGGGATCTTGGGGCCCACTAACTTATATATATATGTTATTACATAATAATATATCTAATATGTGTGTGTATATATATACATTTCATTAAGTTTATCAATATTTTTTAGTGAGTATTAATAGTTTGTTTGTTAGAAAATAAGTATGAAATTGATTCTAGTCCAACTAAGTATTTTTCTTTTCTTTATAATTTTGAAGTTGTAATTGATTTATTTATTAATCATTGCACTGTAATTTTCGTGTTTATAATTTCTTACTTTGTATTATATTTTCCCTATGTATGGATTCTATTAGAATTGTTTGAACTTATATTTAGTTAACATGTTTTTAGTTAAAAAAAAATCACAAAAGAAAATCAAATACAAATCGGGGTTTAAC
Source organism: Prinsepia uniflora (assembly GCA_032719365.1). NCBI lineage: Eukaryota > Viridiplantae > Streptophyta > Magnoliopsida > Rosales > Rosaceae > Prinsepia > Prinsepia uniflora. The sequence continues at coordinate 86,351,933 of CM064862.1, forward strand.
GATTTCAAAAGATAACAACTTGTCAATAACAATTATTAATGTAATAAATTAGTTTTATAAATATAATACTTTAGAACTTTTAGTTAGTTTAATATGTGTATATATATATACACATATTAGAACCTTCAAATTACCTTGGTATAAATTATGAGTTATATTATATTAGAAGTTTAAATATATTTTTTTCAGAAGTATTTTGTGGAAAGGATTTCTCTCAAATAATATCCCGATTATATCATTGGGGGCAAAAAGAGTCAATTGACCTTACGGTTGCACGAACTTCCTCCGTTGTACCAGATTGACCCCTAACCCTACTTAAAACTTGTCCTTCATTTCTCTCAATATTCAGTGCGGTGTATTTAATAGCGTTGCTTAGGTGCGCGCGCGAATCGACTAAGGTGCATAAGAGATTGATGATTCACCCAGACGTGCGCTTCACTGAGAAGGCGAGGGATAGGCAGGCTTAGTGTTTCTAGTACCAACGGCTGCCTTAAGCCTTAAGGTTAGTTCGCAACAAGATGAGTCTCTGAATTTTTCTGTAGATTTTCAACATTGACCGACAACATTTGGTTTTAATTTGTTTTTAAAAAAGCTATATGTTTGATGAACTCTTCAGCCTTCCCATTACTGTTTGAAATGGTTGTTTCTCAACCAAGTTCTATTAACTATTAAATTATTGACAATACTTACCTCCCACCCGGGTGACACCCTTTTAATTTATTGAAATGTCTTTGAACATATATCATAATCACAACCATTTATTCTCTAAATTATCATTTTAGAATGTTGTTTAGTGCTTCATATATATCAACTAAGCAGACAGTTCACCATGAAGATCTTAATTTTTACCAAAATCGTTGATTTATTTCATCCATGTGAATAACTAATGACCTCCAATCTTCTATATTTTTTACGAACATAATCTTAGCATGATAATTCATAGAATAAACAGTTCCGGTTATAATATATGTACAAAAATAATTTGATAAATCGAAATGATAGTACGAAAAGATACCATCCGAATGGAAAGTAAGTATTATCTTAGATTATTAATATATTAAATCTCTGTTTTTTCATTTTTGTAGGGAACTGATCCCATTTGTTGGCTGTCCATCATCCCCTAGGTAAATTTATAAATTTCGCCCTACAATATTGTAACGAACTAATCCCATTTAACGGCTATCCATCATCCCCTACTTAAATTTTTAATTAATCTCCTTTTTCTAGGGAACTAATCCCTTAATACGGATATCCTAAACCTGATGAGGATCGCTATTTGAATACATTTAATTAGCCATATGGTTTGAAATATTTCATATGATAGTAAATGTGATAGTCAATTTGTTCACCAAAAATTAATACAATTTAAAATAACATTCATATAAGGTGATTTAATTTATTTACATGTTATCCCTTATCATGCGCATTCAAATATTATTGCTCAAACTGAATTATAGCAATTATGTTAAAACAAAACAAAAATTTAAATTAATAATGCAATCACGTTATATATATATATTAACAATCTAGTTATAATTTGTCCCAAATAATAATTATTTTTAATTCACACAAAATAATTAAAAAAATTACTTTTTGATCCTCCGAAAAAAAAAAATTATGAGTCTGCCAGTGTTCTAATTTATAAATAGCTGATTCTTACTCAAGACTATTAGGGTATCCTAAGACATGCCACATGCCGAAGTACCCTAAATTTGTAGGACCAAAAGAAAAGAGGGGGCACCCTTAATATCATGTGCTAGCTGTCCATTGTAGAGCCTCACAGAGGAGAGAGCACCTCCGGCCCTACGAGAGGTAAAGCCACCAGTCATGTGCAGTCCCCCTTAAAATAAAAATTCATCTTCTTCCAACCAACAACAAGAAGAGGGTTGGTCCCATACCTTTAACACGAGGGTGCGGTGTGCCATCATCAAATATCAGAGAGTTTTGGCCTCCTCCTTCATCATGGCATATTTCAAAGCTAGAAGAAAAAAAAAATTAAAATTATACAGTCAAGTCAACTTTTAGTATGAATCATGGGATCCTTTTGGATCAGACAGAGCCCTTGGTATGTGAATCATTGGATCCTCATTAAACTAGGTAGATATTTTTCTAGAAGCCATTGTCTACTTACTTGTCTAGTTACTTTTGATCTGCTTGGTATAGTTCAAATTCAACTCTTGTTTGCCTCACTTTTGTCTCCTATTACTTAACAAGTAACAAATTATTACTAATAAGATTGGTGAGCTAATCATCGTTAATTACTTTAAATTAATTGATAACTTTAAGTTTTGACTCGTATTTAACTAGTTAAAAATTAGTATCACAGAAAAAAAATTGTGTTAATTAACTTTTTGAATTTTGTATAAAAATTAGATTGATATACTAATGTGATCGTCACATTGTCACATAATATTATTAATTTACATTTGACGACGTTATTAATAAAGCCCCACATTCATGCATAACATAGGTAGGCTACCACAACGAAGACTTGATCATGCAAATGACCAATGACATGGAAATGGAATGCTTCTTCAAAACTACATAAAGAATTAACATGAACCAAACTATACAAAAATAAAGTTGCCTGATGTGATGCAAATTTGATGTAACCGTAAGACGACATCGTTTCCTGGTACCCTAGTGCCCTAGGCTCGTATTCTTTTAGGTATTGACCTCACCATGTGTTCTAGTTCTTTTTGCTGCAAAGCCTGCAAGAACAACTGAGAAAGTGAAGCTTCTTTGATCTTTCTTTGCTTTCAAATTTCATCAGAATCAAATTCACTCTTTTCACTCTCTGTCCCCAAAACAAAGGGCACTCCACATTCTTCTCATTTAATACATACATACCTTTCACTCCCGCCCACATTTTCCCATTTCAATTCAATCTCCTCCCTTTATTAATTAATTTAATTCTCCACCATGAAACCCTGCATTTTCTGCAACTCCAAACCCAACCCATCTCTACAGTTTCGATCTTACCTCATTTTCTGCTCTGCCACTTTCCTCATTTGCTTCGCTTACCCCACCCTATGCTCCTCCCACTCTCCACCGCTCGTTTTGCCCCTCAAAACCCAGAAAATCCCATCCGTGTCCCTCCCCAAATCCCCAAATAAGCTCCCTTTCCATCACAATGTGACTCTCACAGTCTCCGTCACAGTGGGTACGCCTCCGCAGAACGTTTCGATGGTTATCGACACCGGAAGCGAGCTCTCCTGGCTTCATTGCAACAGAACTGGGAATTTCAACTCCACATTTGACCCTGTTGATGCAAGAAATGGATCAACCTACTCCTGCCTCGCTGAGCTTCCTTCGCGATCCCCCTCGAAATATTGTGGCCTGCACAGGAAGAGGGTAAATGCAAAGGGACACCGGTGTGATGCCGGCCGAACAGTCTCCGATGCCTAAGTTAGTTAGGTAGAAGGGTACTGTTGTAATTTAGACAGCATGAGGGCAAGATTGTCATTACCTTTTGGAGGGGTATGTCCTTGTATTTATAGTAGCATTGAATGTGTTTGTTGGTGTTTGTCAATGTGGGATAAATGTTGCTGCCCCTGGGAGCTGACAGGTGTCTATGGTGGTCCCGGGTAGCAGTTGTGACTTGTTGGTAAGCCTGGCCGACCAGATTTGTTCGTCTTAGGTGATTCTGGGCTTTATTGGCGTGAGGCTTGCCCGGGGTTGGTAGAGCGGGGACAGGTCTGATCAGTTTTGGACCTTTAACCAGGCCGACCAGTTTGGGTATGAACAGAAGTCCCCCAAGTCGTTGACTGAGGTGGATTGCCTCGGTTGAGGGCTTGTATTATGCTTGTCGGCCTGTTCTGGTGCGTAGTATGCTAGTCCCCAGTCCCCCAAGCCCTTGACAGAGGAGAAAAAACGAAGGATGGGAGTTTAAAACTGGCGTCGGACAGGTGTACGTGGGTGGTCCGATCGGCCTAGGGGTGCCCTGCAGGCCGACCACCTTGATCGACCAGCCTGCGCAGGACCTTGCACGATGAGGTGACCGATCGGCCTAGGGGGTACCCTGAAGGCCGATCCCATGTCACGTGGTGCCCAAGGTGAAGGGTGTCACCTTGGTCGGTCAGCTTGCGCAGGACCTTGCACGATGAGGTGACCGATCGGCCTAGGGGGTACCCCTGAAGGCCGATCACATGTCACGTGGTGCCAAGGTGAAGGGATGTCACCCTTGGTCGGTCAGCTTGCGCAGGACCTTGCACGATGAGGTGACCGATCGGCCTAGGGGGGTACCCTGAAGGCCGATCACATGTCACTTGGTGCCAAGGTGAAGGATGTCACCTTGGTCGGTCAGCTGGCGCAGGACCTTGCACGATGAGTTGACCGATCGGCCTAGGTGGTACCCTGAAGGCCGATCACATGTCACTTGGTGCCAAGGTGAAGGATGTCACCTTGGTCGGTCAGCTGGCGCAGGACCTTGCACGATGAGGTGACCGATCGGCCTAGGGGGTACCCTGAAGGCCGATCACATGTCACTGGAGGTGAAGGATGTCACCTTGGTCGTCAGCTGGCGCAGGACCTTGCACGATGAGGTGACCGATCGGCCTAGGGGGTACCCTGAAGGCCGATCACATGTCACTTGGTGCCAAGGTGAAGGATGTCACCTTGGTCGGTCAGCTGGCGCAGGACCTTACATCACCTTGTAGTGCGGTTTAAATGCGCGTGCAAATCGAGGTGACCCTTCCGCTTATCGAGGTCGAGGTGACGGTTGGGCTGGCCGACCATGGTAATAACGGCTAGTTTTGTAACCATGGTTAGAATTGGCTAGTATAAAAGTAGTGGAGCCAAATTCACTTTTTACTTTGTGCGTCCAAGTGAATTTGAGTGTTCGTTAGAGAAGTGCAAAAGCGATTTCCGGCTAGGCAAGGCGATTTTCGAACAAGCTTCACGGCGGTGCTCACGGCGACTTCCAAGCAAAACACGGTACGTAAACCTTTGACCTTGTGATTTTGGATTCAAAGTTTGTCTTTTGCAAGAACATGGGATGAACACAGATGCATGTTTGTCCCGTGGTTTCTAGATCCGATAGGTCGGCCAGTAAGGATAGTCGCGTTGTTTCCCATTCTTAGGAAGGTTTTTTATATATTTGTAGATGGTGTCTGAAGATTATCAAGGCACGGACGCCCGGTCTGGAAATGCCTTCGAGGATGATTCAACGGCTTCGGCCGCTTCTGTCTGACACACGGTTGAGGACGAGTGGGTCGGCTTCAACTTCAGGGACATCTCGGCCAGAGTGAATCTGAGGTCGCAGGCGGAGGAAGATAAGGATCTGGAGGAGGAGCTTGAAAAAGCTTTTGCCCAGATTCCAGACGAGGCTGTTTCGGCCATTGGTGAGGCCGAACAGTTGATCGTTGATGTAGATTCTGTGGGGCAGACCGATGTTTTTGAAGGCATTCCCCTCGTATCTGGCCGGTCGAGAGAAAAGGAAGCTGTGGGGACAAGCGATCAAGATGCGACATCCAGGCCGATGTTGATTGAGATTGATGTGGATAATGCGATGAAGCAGGTGACCGTTGCGACATCCGTCTATCACATTGATCGTCAGCTGAGTACGATCAAATGGGATGATATTCAGGCCTACCGAGAGGCGTTTCACGTGCCCGATTCGGTGGTGATGAGGCTAGTCGGGGATACGGACATGCCGAGTGATCCACCGGAACCCTGGACGACCTTCCACCCAGACGTCTTCACACACGGAGTCGTCCTGCCCCTCCATCCTTGGGTGCAACGGATGGTTGCCCAGGTTGGCGTTGCCCTCGGTCAGATCAACCCCAACACCTGGATTGCCCTGACGGGTGTGTACACGGCCTTCAAGCTGGCCGGGAAAGGAGAGCCGTCTTGGGGGCACATAAATTACCTCTACCAGTTTAGAAGGGATAAAACGGGGTGGATTTATGTGGAGGCTCGAGATAGGAAGACCCGGGGGCCGTTCATATGGGACATGCCCACATCGCAAAAGGCATGGAAACACCGTTTTGTGTTGGTTTGTGGAGACTGGGAGGGGTCCTACCTAACCGACCAAGATAGGAGAATTCCGAGGAATTATCAGTCAAAAGGTGTGACTAGTGTTAGGCTTGGAGGTCGGCTAGGGATTGTTGTTTGTTTGTTGTTTTCGTAGGTCGTGGCTAATGTGTCTTTGTTTTGTTTTTGTTTTTTTTTTTGCAGAGGTGTTCAAGTGTCCGAGCGTGACCGACCAGGAAAAAACTGACTGTGTAGAACTGTTCGAGAGGCTTGACCGAACAGAAAGGAGTAGGGATTTCTTGCGACTTCCCCAGAATTTGCTGAAGGTCGGCCTGATATCGGAACTTCGTAAGTATCGACTCACCAGGCCGTGTGTAAGTGTTGGCTGGCCTGGATAAGTGACCGATTTTTTGTTTATTTTTTTTGTGCAGCTCCTCCGGACTACGTGCTTGCTGCGGCCACCCAGTGCTCGAACCGAATGGCCAAGATCCAAGAGATAATGAAGCAGGCCGAGGATGCGAAGGCCGAGGCTCAGAAAGCTGGGGCGTCATCCCGAGTGGACTTCAGGCAGCCGCTGAAGACAAAGTCTTCGGCCCGAGTGAAACCGAGGCTGCAGATAGCCGGGGGGTCCAGTCAAGCCGGGGAACAGCCGGCAACTGATGTGGATGAAGCAACGCTGGAGCCCCTTGAGCCCTTATTCTCAAGTCCCCCTGCGTCGGCCGGTGAGAAGAGGAAGGCGGTGCTCGGCAGTTCTCCGGTCGTCATCGAAATTGATGATGCGGCCGAGCAGAGGAGAAAGTTTGTGGCCGAGGCTCGACTAAAGAAGAAGAAGAAACTGGCCGAGAGGAAGGAAAACAAGGATGACGAGGAGCCGGCCGAGAGAAAGCGGCAGAAGAGGCAGGCCGAGGTGGAGACCCTGGAACAGGTGAGGAACATGGTCGTGCCGTCGCAGACCTCCCTGTTGGCTGGCCGACAGGTGCTGAAGAAGCTAAAAAGGCCGACGCTGGACCTCGTCGATCAAGTCATACTTCGTCAATGCGGAAGGGGAGCCGGACCTTGGTCAGGACGACTGAGGTGGATGATAGTTGGCGGCACCTGAGCACGGCCTTCCATCCCTCGCAGCTGGACTTTATGAACACGGTGGTCCGGGGGTCCCAATATGAGTTGGGTGAAATAGCCGAAGTGCAGCCGAGGGACTTTGCCGACCGTTGTGACAAGACCATGCGGCTTGGCTCTCATGTAAGTTTCTGTTTCACCTTTTTGTTGTTATTATCTTTGTTTTTGGGACTAATGCGGCCTGTGATTTGTGCAGTTTCTTGGAGAAGTGTTCTCGACCTTCCGCCATGCCAGCAACCTCAGGCAGCAAGCCTTGGATATGAAACGAGAAGTGGAAGGGAGGGAGCACGCCTTGGCCGGCAATCAAAGACTGTTCAACCAGGCGCTCGAGGCCAAGGCGGAGCTTGAGCTGAAGGTAAAGGCCCTGGAGGTGGAAGCAGCTGCGAGGGCCGAAGAGGCGAGGCGGGTCCAAGCCGAGCTGGAAGAGTCCAGGGCAAGGTTGGCTGAGCAGGAGTCGGCCAATGCGAGACTAGCCGAGCAGTTGATCTCGGCCAAAAAGGTGGGGATAGAGGAATATAAGGCTTCTCAGGAATGCGAGAAGACCTTCATGAAGTTCGGGGCTGCCTTGGAGGATGGCTTCTACAAGTTGTTGCTGTCTAACCCGGGGGTCTCCATTGCCTTCCCCTGGCTCAAGTCCCCGCCGAGGGTTGAGGATTACCTGGACGATGACGGGAATCCTCTGCCCGATGAAGAGGAGGATCTGGAGTCCGATGAGGCCGACCAAGCTGAGGCTGAGAAGATAGGCAGTCCGCATGCCGAAGATGAAGAAACGACCGAGCTGGGTGGCGACGGCCAGTAGTATAGGGCGCATTCGCAATCTCATTGTAATTTGGCTTAGGCCTGTGTAATGTGACCTTAATTTTAATAAACAGACATTTTTGGCAACTGATGTGTTAGGATTTGAAATAAGCACCAAGTGTGTCAGACTAAGACCATAATTGGGGACTGTAGGCTTGGTAAGTCGGCCACTAATGGCCGATGGTACCCGTCAGTTTTAGAACATAGACCGGAAAGCACGCCTTGGGAAGGGTTGTAACAAAATTTGAATCGATCACTTGATGAAAGTTATTCATAGATCAGTCTGGGTATGCCAGAACATGTTTACAAAGATGGCCGTGGGCCGTCCGCCTTGCGGCGTTTTACAACAACTTATCTGTAATAATACTTGAGATGGTCCACGTTCCAGGGATGTGGAAGTGTCTTCCCCTCGGAATTTTGAAGCTCGTAGGTCCCCTCTCGGCAGACTCTGGCCACGGTGTATGGTCCTTCCCAGTTTGGGGCAAAGGTGCCCGCGGCCTTGTCCTTGGTGCCAAGGTTGACCTTGCGGAGAACCAAGTCCCCCACTCGGAAGCTTCTGTGTCGAACCCTCGAGTCATAGTATCTAGCCACCCTCGGCTTGTAAGCCAAGTTTTTCAAGTTGGCCTGATCCCGCCTTTCCTCCAGGAGATCGAGGTTGAGGGCAATCTGCTGATCGTTGGTGCCCGGGTCATAGTTGAGGACACGGTATGATGTTTCTCCGACCTCCACGGGTACCACGGCCTCTGTCCCAAATGCCAGAGCGAAGGGGGTCTCGTTGGTGGCTGTTTTGTACGACGTACGATGCGACCAAAGGACGTCATTGATTATGTCTGCCCATTTGCCCTTGTCCTCATCCAACCATTTTTTCAGGTTGTACTTGATATTTTTGTTCACCGGCCTCCACTTGGCCGTTGGACTGAGGGTGTGCAGGGGAGGCGAAGAGGAGCTGTATGCCGTATGTCTGGCAGAATGCTTTGAAGCGATTGCAGTCGAACTGTTTCCCGTTATCGGTTACGATGGTGTGCGGGATCCCAAAACGGCAGATGATACTCTGGTATACGAACGATTCGATCTGAGGAGCCGTGATGGACGCAAGGGGCTTTGCCTCGGCCCATTTGGTAAAATAGTCTACTGCCACCACCGCGTAGGCTACCTTGCCCTTGCCCAAAGGCATTGGCCCGATAAGATCGAGTCCCCACTGTGAGAAGGGCCAGGGGCTCATCATGGAAGTGAGGGGTTCAGCTGGCAGGTGAGGGGTTTGGGCGTGCCGCTGACACTTGTCGCATTGCTGTGTGAGAGCAGTGGCATCTGCGAGCATCGTTGGCCAAAAGTATCCCTGGCGGAATGCCTTGTGTGCCAAAGTTCTTGCGCCCGAATGGTCCCCGCATATGCCCTCGTGCATTTCCCGCAACACGTAGTCTCCTAGTTGGGGTGTGAGGCACTTTAGTAGCGGGGTGGTGAATCCGCGCTTATACAGGTGGTCTCGCTGAATTGTGTAGCGAGTTGCCTGCCTTCTGATTCTCTTGGCTTCCAACTTGTTGTCCGGGAGAGATCCATCTTGCAGGTAGGCCTTGATGGGGTCCATCCATGTCGGGCTAGTGTTGATGGTGTACACAGGGTTCGGTCTGGTACTAGGTCGGTGTTGGACCTCGACTAAAACTCGTCTCCCTTCCTTGTCATCCAGCGAGGATGCCAGGCGAGCCAGGGCGTCGGCATGGCTGTTTTCCGATCGCGGTATCTTAGCAACCTCAAAATTTGTGAACGACGTCAGGAGTTGTCTGGCAAGGGCCAAGTATAGAGCCATGGACGCGTCCTTGGCCTCGAAATTGTCGTTGATCTGGCTGACGACCAGTTGGGAGTCGCTGAAAATGCGTAGTTGTTGGGCCTCCATATCTCTGGCGAGGCGTAGGCCAGCCAGCAGAGCCTCGTACTCTGCCTCATTGTTGGACGCTCGGAAGCTAAATCTTAGAGCGTACTCTAGCTTGACCTGGTCGGGGGGACGTAAGGACTAAGCCCGCCCCCGATCCGCTGTGGCAGGCAGAACCGTCGACATACAGTGTCCAACACGGCCGGGTGGGGTCGATGGTAGAGGTAGACTTCCCTGCTTCTTCCCTGGCGGGAAGATTCTGCTCAGTAGTACCCCCGGGTGGCATGTACTGGGTGGGTTCGATAGGAGTAGTCAGCGACGAAGTCGGCCACCGCTTGTCCTTTCTCTGCGGTCCTTGCCACATAGTTGATGTCGAACTCGCTGAGCTCGATTGCCCATTTAATTAGCCTACCCGAGGTGTCGGGTTTCTGGAGGACCTGCCGGAGGGGTTTATTAGTGACGACTTTGATTTCGTGTGCTTGAAAGTATGGGCGCAGTCGTCGTGCTGTTACCACCAGTGCAAGTGCCAATTTCTCCAAGTCGGGGTATCGGGTTTCTGCGTCTTGCAAAGCCTTGCTGACGTAATAGACAGGATTCTCGGTCCCAGCCCTCCGGGTGACCAGGACCGAGCTAACGGCCGAGGTGGACACGGACAGGTAAAGGAAAAGGTGTTCCCCCGCCTCTGGCCTGGTTAGGAGTGGCGCGCTGCTCATGTATTGCTTGAGCTCCGCGAATGCCTTGGCGCATTCCTCCGTCCAGTTGACCTTCTTCCCCTTGCCTTTCAGCGCCTTGAAGAAGGGGGTACACCTATCCGTCGCCTTGGATATGAATCTGGTGAGGGCTGCTACTCGCCCCGTGAGGCTCTGGATGTCCTTGTGTGTTTGAGGGGGTTGCATGTCCATGATAGCCTTGATTTTTTCCGGGTTGGCCTCGATGCCGCGCTGGCTAATCATGTACCCTAGAAACTTGCCCGAGCCCACGCCAAAGACACACTTGGCGGGGTTGAGGCGCATCCTGTAGTGTTTGAGGACCTTGAACATTCTGGACAGGTTGGGGACGTGCTCGTCTGCCGTCCTGCTTTTGACAAGCATGTCATCCACATATACTTCCATGGTTTTGCCAATCTGGTCGGCAAACATGAAATTGACCAATCGTTGATAGGTTGCCCCCGCATTCTTCAGACCGAAGGGCATGACATTGTAACAGTAGACCCCCAAATTGGTCCGGAAGCTCGTGTGGATCTGGTCTTCTGGATTCATCATTATCTGATTATAGCCAGAATAGGCGTCCATGAAACTGAGCAGCTCGTGTCCCGCCGTCGCGTCCACCAGCATGTCGATTTTGGGAAGCGGAAAGTTGTCCTTCGGGCATGCCTTGTTCAAATCCGTGAAGTCAATACACATTCGCCATAGCCCCGTAGGTTTCTTGACCAGGACGACATTAGCGACCCATGCAGCATATATGGCCTTCCGGACAAAGTGGATCGTGCTGAGTTTCGTGATCTCAGCCTGCATGGCCAGTTGTCTCTCTGCATCATAGCTTCGTTGTTTCTGCGCGACCGGTCTGAAGGAGGGGTCGATGGTGAGCCGGTGGCAGATTACATCGGTAGAAATGCCGGGCATATCCGCGTAGGACCATGCGAACACCTCAGCGTTGTCCTGAAGAAACTTGATGAGGGCGGAGCGGATGGTGGGACTGAGTTTCGAGCCTATTCGAACCTGGCGGTCCTTGTGCTCCTCGGAAAGAGGAATTGTCTCTGTCTCCTCCACTGGTTCGGCATGGGGCGTGTGAGATAAATCGCGGGGGTCTTCCGGAGGGCTGCCCCTGAGTACTTCCATGTATTCTGTGTAACGACCCGTCCCGAATTCCGGGATTAGTTTAGTGACTAATCTTGATTAGCGAGGTTGAACGGTGGTTAGTAGGGCGGAATCGGACAAAATGTGCAAAATGACCGTTTTGCCCCTGGTCGTGGGCAAAATGTTGACTTTTTGTTCGGGCGGTCAAATGGACTTTGACCGATGACCGTGACGTAGTTCGGGACGTCACGAGTTCAGAGACAGGCGGCACGTTCGATTCCGACATTCGTAGAGAAAGTTATGGTGTTCGGAAGTTGAGGGGTATTTTGGTAATTTGGCTTATTAGGGGCCAAATGTTGACTTTTTGATCGGAAGATCCGACGACGACGTTATGGTCAAGGAAACGAACTAACGAACCGAGGCCGGGATTAAAATAATAATATAATAATGAATAGTGACCGTTGACTGTGCACATCCGGATGAGTGACAAGTGTCACCCATCCCTTGTTTCCAGCTCCATGTTTCCCTCCCAACACCATCATTACAACATCATCATTCCTTATCCACCATTATCCTTCCTTTTCCTTTGTTTTTCTTTCAAACCGTGCATGATTTAGGGAGAGTATGAACTGGGAGAATTGGCTCCCTTCTTCTGCTGTTCTTGTGAGAAAATGGGAGACTATGATGATTGAATTAACGGGGAAACACGAGGGGTTGTGAGGGTGTCGAATTTTGGATTTTGGATTTCGGGAAAATTGGGGGGAAAATTCGAATACTGGGAATTGGGCTGTGATGATCGAATTGGAGGTTACAAACATCTTCCTGAGGTTGTGACGAGTCGATCCACATCAAAAACGAGAAGGATTGGTGCCGTTTTGGCTCTGATCGAGCTTGGTGACAGAGGAAGAAATCGAGGCTGAGTCGTGGAGTTTGGGGCTGTGATTGACTCAATTGTTGTGGGGAAATGATTTCTCATGATCCCACGATGCTTCTGGGATCATCAATTGAAGGAAACCGGCTGAGATCGATGAAACTCCATGGTTGCACAGTGGACGGTGTTCATACTTGAGTCGTGATCATTTACTGATCAAACGACGAAATTGATGTGGGGGAATTGTTCCTCGTGGTCCACTGATGCTTCTGGTTGAACCAATTTAGGGAAATCAATCGAGATTGAAGGAATCCCATGATTGAACAGTGACCGGGTGTTCTTCGTGGATCATCATCGAATCGTGGGAATCTGGGTAAGGATTTGTGTAATTAAGTTTACAGACTTATAATTGGACTTAAAACGAAGCTAATGGATTGATCAATTGAAGGAATTAGGATCGAATTGACAGGATTGGAACCGGGTTGTGTCGCGGGTGAATTGGACCCGTTTACCAGACAAACGGGTTGGGCTGGTGACACTGTAGCAGGCGCGTGAGTTTCACGCGCAGCCACTCACGGCGGCGCGTGGCGGCGCGTGGACACGAATCTCGAGGTGAGGTCAACATGACTTCTGTCCCATTTAATGTAACGGACATTTTGGAATTGGTTTCGTGTCGATCGGACACCGTCTCGATATTGTTCGGGATGTCCGAAGGTTTTAAATTAAGTTTAAAAATAAGTAAAAATTCGGGAAAATTACGTGACTTTGATAGGATGTTAATGATGAGGTTAGTAACCCTCTAATGTGATTTGGACAGGATTGGGAGTCCCGGTGATAGTGGTGCGGCCCGGCAGGGCCGGTGGCACGCGTATCGAGGCACACGGTTAAAACGGTCTGTGAGTGGACTTTGGTTTTATAAATCCTATGCATGCTTACATGTGTTATATGGTTTATATACATGATTTCTATGATGGTATTTGTGAGTATTGATTTTGGGTATGTTGCACGTATTTCGAGGTGTTTTCCGTATTTCACGGTGTATCGGGATTAACGGTTTATTTGTGGTTTTGCATGCTTGTGGTTAAATAAATATTATGATAAAATGGTTTTTATATTGGAAAGATGAACTCGGGCTTGAGGCCCACTTGTTTTGGAAATTTCGGACTTGGAGTCCATTTGAGAATCGGGCCGGGGGCCCAGTTGGTTAATGAAATCGGGCCAGGGGCCCAGTTGGTATAAAATCGGGCCGAGACCCATTTGAGTTATGTTATCGGGCATGGGGCCCAGTTGGATTAAAATGATGATTTCGAGTCAGGGGCCCTATATTTAAAAAATGTGGTTTCGGGTCAGGGACCCTAAATGGAAATGTGTTGTTTTATGGAAAATTCGGGCAGGGCCCATTGTGATGTTGTGAAATAAGTTAATAAAACTATTTTTTCCATATACCATCTGTACACATGGATATATGATGGTCTCCTCCAGATGTCTGGGACACTGGGGAAGTCACGGTGCATTGCCTGTGAAGGGTCACCATACGGAGCAGCCGGACCGTATGATGACTCAGGAGCAGGATTGCTATGATTGACGTCTGGGACGTCAGACATCAGGGATGTCGGATATATGGACCCGGAGAGACCCCGGGCAGCACGCGTAGCTTGTGAAACCGTGAGACATGACGTCAGGGACGTCTAGCATCAGGGATGCTGGTGATGGTAATGGTAAAATACGAATTAATGAAATGGCTTTCCGGGTGTATTTATGATTGTGTGATTTTAATGAATTAATGTTCATTTATGGTAGTGGGTGGTGACCCACATGGTCGTATATGTATGGTGGTGGTATTCCACGGTTTTGGGCTGAGTTCCCACACTTGGTTTTTGGTTAACGGTTTTTGGGCTAAGGCCCTAAGGGCTCGGTTGAGCAAACGTTTTGGTTACTGGTTTTTTTTGTGGCATGCATACGTTTTTTATTGGAGGGCATGAAATGTCTTATAAATGTATTTGATGAACTTACTGGTTTTTGTCCACTCACAGCTTTTGGTTTTAATGCCCTTCAGGTTGATCACGGATGCGATTGCAGCAGAGACTGGGACATTGCACATCTCCTCCATCGATCCTTGCGCACTTCTGGATGCCCTGTTTGGGCAGTGGCTCTTGGTCATCCTTTGTCTGACACCCCTTGTTGGACGGGAGCAGGGCACATTCCATGGTAATCCCGGGGGATTGGGATGGGTCCTGTCATTCTGCCTCAACAGGGTCGTCACCGAGTGCTGATTCAGTGACCGTGAGCGTCTCTGTTGTCTCAGTCGGCCTCTGGTTGGTTTTAGTGAGAGAGGTGGCATAACACGTCCGGGCTGAGAGCTGGTCTCCTTGTACCTGGCCCGATCCCAAAGGTGTTGGGAATTTCATAAGCAGGAGGTGAGTGGATACGATGGCTCGTATCTGGTTGAGCAGGCCCCGACCGAGGATCGCGTTGTAAGCTGTTGGACAATCGACCACAAGGAAAGTAGTCAGCGTGGTGGTGGTGAGGGGGCTCGGAGCCCATGGTGATTAGTAAAGTGACAACCCCCCGGGGGAGGACTGAATCTCCCGAAAAACCAAGAAGAGGCGTGACCTTGCGGTCTAACTCTGTCTCGTTCAAAACCCATTTTCTGAAAAGCATCCCAAAAAAGTACATTGACCGAACTGCCGGTGTCGACGAGAATGCGACCTACGTCGCAGTTTGATATCAGCGCCCGGACGATCAGGGGATCGTCATGGGGAAAGACGATGCCCCGCTCCTCCTCCTCCGAGAAGCTGATAGGTTTCCATCCGGTCTTTGCGATCTTGCCGGGTCGGCTGGCGCCGATGCTGAGTACCTGGCTGGATTGCGAAGCCCTGTTGAAACCCTTCCTGGCCCGGTTTGAGGTGATGGGGGAGGATAAAGTCGGGCCTCCACTGATGGTGTTGATCTGAAGGCGCGCCGGGGCGGCCTGTGCTCGGGTCACGAATTGATCGAGTCTGCCATCGCGGACTAGCTGTTCGACTATGTCCTTGAAGGCGATGCATTCCTCAATGGTGTGCCCATTGTACTTGTGGTACTGGAAAAATGCCTCCTTGTTGGTGACGGGTCGGTAGTTTGGGTTTCTTGGTTTGGGCTTCGGGATCATCTCCTCCACACTTAGTAGGACGTTGTCGAGCGTCGTGTTTAGGATCGTGTATGTTTCGAACCGGCGTCTGGGGCCTGCGCCCTCTGCTACCAACCCTCTGCCCTCCTGGGTGTTCCCGCGGTGAAAGTCGCGGTCGTTGCGACCTGAACGTCCCCGGCTTCTCCTGATTGCGAGAATCAAAGTGAAGCTTCCTCTTCCCGGTCTCGGATCGACTTTCGTCGTGACCATGGGAGTTTTGTTGAGCCCTTCCCGAGCTTGTGGTTGGGGGGTTGGGCTGAGTGACTCTGCTCTCCTTCGGAGGAGTGTGGAAGAACTCGGCCTTCGCATGGATGCTGACCCTTCTCATAAGTTCGGCATAGCTCCCCCACTCTTCCGTATGGGCCGCGTATTTGAAAGGAGACTCCTTGAGACCGCTCCGAAAGGCATTGAATGCGGCCTTGTCGTCTGTATCCTGGCAGCGGGAGTACTCTAAGCTAAACCTTGCGGCATATTTTTGGAGGGTCTCGTCCTCCCTCTGCCTGATGGAGAACAGATCGTCCGTGGACACGAGCCTGACTGTTTGGATCATGAACTGACTTAAGAATGTAGAGTGTAGATCCTCAAGGGAATCGATTGTGCCTGGCGGCAGACGGTAGAACCAGTTCAGGGCCGCGTCGGTGAGGGTGGAGCTGAAAATGAGGCACTGTTCGTCTTCCGAGGCATCGCGGTATGCCAAGGCAGAAGTGTAGTTGTTCCAGTGGGTGTTGGGGTCCCCTTTCCCGGTGTATAGGGCAATCTTGAGGGGCTTGACCCCAGTTCTGTGACGGGAGCGGAGGAGTCTTTCCGAGAAAGGACCGGGGTTGGCCTTCTTCAAGGCTGGCGCCTTGCTCCTATCTTCCCTTGCTTCCAAGGCACGTACCCTTTTCAGGAGGGCCTCAATCTCTGCGCTCTGACCGCTGGGCAGTTGGGTAGGAGTCTCACTCGGCCGTCGGCCTTTGTCCTGGCGGACCCTCGCTTCTCTGCCCTGGGAGTAACTACCGGCCGTTGAGTCGGTCTCGTCCGGACGCTCCCGTGAGTGGGTTTCGTTCTTCTTGGTTGTCTGGCAACCTCTGTCCCTCGGCCCGTGGTCCGGGTGTTCCGTGTCGACCTGGCGGTCAGTTGAGCCGTGATGCCGTACTGACGAGGTTCGTTCATCCGACGTTTCGTAGGAGAGCCTAGCTGGCACGACTTGGCGTTCTTCCAGCAGCTGTCGGGCATCGCGGTAGATCTTGGTTCCTGAAGGCCCTGCCCCTGTTGGTTGGATGAGGAGGCGACCAGAAGAGGCAGGGTTCGGCTTCTGCTGTCTCCGCGGCTGATCCGATGACCTCTCAACTACAGTGTGCGCAGCATGTGGCCTGTCTGCCTGCCTCTCCTCAACCCGTAAGCGGTCGGCCAGTTCCCCTCCCGGTTGCCCCTCGCGCTGGGACATCCTCACGAGGGCAACCGTGCTTGCGTACTGCTCCGTTAGGAGTTGGTTCTTCGCGTCGATTTTGGCATTGTGTGCCTTCAGCGCGGCCACCTCGCGCATTAGGTCGTCCAGAGTCTGCCGGTAGGCATCTGGGACGCTCCCGGTTGTGTTTCCCCTAGTGAAGGGGGTGTGATTGAGCTCTCCTTCGTCTCGTTCGTCCGACATGACCCTTGGTATGACTCGGGACGACTGATCTGGTGAGAGAGCGTGGGCTGTTGTTTCAGCTTCCCACAGACGGCGCCAATCTGTTGATGCAAGAAATGGATCAACCTACTCCTGCCTCGCTGAGCTTCTTCGCGATCCCCCTCGAAATATTGTGGCCTGCACAGGAAGAGGGTAAATGCAAAGGGACACCGGTGTGATGCCGGCCGAACAGTCTCCGATGCCTAAGTTAGTTAGGTAGAAGGGTACTGTTGTAATTTAGACAGCATGAGGGCAAGATTGTCATTACCTTTTGGAGGGGTATGTCCTTGTATTTATAGTAGCATTGAATGTGTTTGTTGGTGTTTGTCAATGTGGGATAAATGTTGCTGCCCCTGGGAGCTGACAGGTGTCTATGGTGGTCCCGGGTAGCAGTTGTGACTTGTTGGTAAGCCTGGCCGACCAGATTTGTTCGTCTTAGGTGATTCTGGGCTTTATTGGCGTGATCTGAGGCTTGCCCGGGGTTGGTAGAGCGGGGACAGGTCTGATCAGTTTTGGACCTTTAACCAGGCCGACCAGTTTGGGTATGAACAGACCCGACTCGGTCCTCTTCCTACTCCCATGTACCCTGCTCCTCGCCCACCTGTACGACCCGGATCCGAGATTTGACAATACCCGCTTCATGCGACTCCAACAAGCATTGCCACGCCATGCTTTCCTACGCCGATGCCTCTTCCGACGAAGGCAATCTCGCCGCCGACACATTCTACATTGGAAGCTCTGGAATTTCCGGTTTGATATTCGGATGCATGGACTCGACCTTCAGCAGCAACTCAGACGAAGACGCGAAGACCGATGGGTTAATGGGTATGAACCGCGGGCCTCTCTCCCTTCGTTTCCCAGATGGATTTTCCAAAATTTTCGTACTGCATTTCGGATTCCGACTTCTCGGGTCTCTTATTGCTAGGCGATTCTAATTTCTCGTGGATCACGCTGTTGAACTACACCCCATTGATCCAAATTTCAACCCCATTGCCGTACTTCGACCGCGTTGCTTACACTGTCCAGCTCGAAGGCATTAAAGTCTCGGACAAGTTGCTTCCAATACCAAAATCGGTTTTCGAACCGGACCATACCGGGGCGGGTCAGACGATGGTCGACTCGGGCACTCAGTTCACATTCCTTCTCGGACCGGCTTACACCGCTTTGAGAGACGAATTCCTGAACCAAACCTTCAGCATTTTGAAAGTCATGGATGATCCGAACTTCGTTTTCCAAGGAGCCATGGATTTGTGCTACTGGTTACCACCAGGTCCACAGAGACTGCCGGCATTGCCTTCGGTGAGCTTAATGTTTCGTGGGGCGGAGATGAAGGTGTCAGGTGGACAGCTGCTGTATCGAGTGGCGGATCAAGTGAGGGGGAATGATACGCTGCATTGCTTCACATTTGGGAACTCTGACCTTCTGGGCGTGGAGGCGTACGTGATTGGTCACCATCATCAGCAAAACGTGTGGATGGAATTTGATCTTCGAAACTCCATGATCGGTTTGGCTCAGGTGCAGTGTGATTTGGCCGGTCAGAGATTTGGTCTCAGTACATAGCTTCCGCGTTTTGATTGTTTGATCGTTTTCGGTTCCAGACATCAGAACTTTTGGACGGTTGGATTATAATTATTGTGTTTGTGTAGCTTAAGGACCATGGCATTTACAGTGGTCCCTAAGCATTGATAGTGCTTGTTTGGTGGGCCAGTCATGGGTGGATGCATGCGCCATCTGATTCGAGGGCATGAACGGTTAGATTTGTAGTAGGATAAGAGTGTGAGCATTTTGCTTACCAAAAAAAACAAAAGAATGTGAGCATTTTTCTATCCACACTTAATTTTAATGTAAGTATTATTATTATTATTATTATTATTATTACTATTGGTGGCTCTGCGCCTACCTGAGACATTTTGGGCGTCCTATACGCGTTATCTTTCGTTATTTAAAATTACGATATTTTCTAACTAGCTTCATTACAGGTGGCTCTGCGTCTGCATGAGACTTTTCGGCACGCTTCGCGCTCCATTTTACGTTACTTAAGATTACATTATTTCCTATTTATAATACTTGAATATAAAAATGACCAAATCATATAATAAAATATAATAATGTACAAATTAAATGTCATATAAAAAATACTCCTAACTTGGGAGATTTTGAATTTTCATTTTTGATGTAGGCATTTTTTTATGCAAAGGAAAATTCAAAATCTCTCTAATTAGGCAGTTTTGATGTAAAATTTAACATGTACATTATTTTATTTTATTATATGATTTGGTCATTTTTATACTTGAGAAGTATAAATAAGAACTAACGTAATCTTGAGTAACGCAAGATGGCGCGCATAGCGTGCCAAAAATCCTCACCCGGGTGCGGAGCCACCTGTAGTGAGGCTTGTAAGAAACAACGTAATCTTGAGTAGCGTAAGATGGTGCGCTTCACGCAGGCGCGGAGCCGCCTGCAGTGAGGCTAGTTTGTACGTTGTTTCAGATTTATTATCTGATTTAGTGATTTTTATACTCAAGAATTGTAAATAAGAAATAATGAAATTTCGGCTAATGTAAGATGGCACGCGGGGCGTGTCAAAAAGTCTCACGCAAGCGCGGAGCCGCCTGCAGTGAGGCTAATAAAATTCATAAACCATGATGTGTGATCCAAATATGTTGTTACAATTTCAATATCCAAATAGGAGCAACTTCAAAATGACTTATTAGATTATGAATGCAAGAAAAATGATTTGTGATTCAAATATCGAAACCCATGATATGTGATTCAAATATGTTGTGACAATCACTACTTAAAAATGGCTTATTAGATTTTGAATGCAAGAGAAGAAAAATCTGTGATTCAAATACAGGAAATATGATATGTGATTCAAATATGTTGTGACAATTACAATATGTAACGACCCGTCCCTAATT
>CM064862.1:86372591-86510002 GCA_032719365.1 Prinsepia uniflora
GTTGGAGAATTGGAGGCTCCGGTGACCGCGAATACCAACGAGTGCGGCGTTATGACGAACGTGTAGGTTTACACTATAATACTGAGTAGGGGGACATACTTGGATATCCATAATTGGTTGTGGAATTGGGTCACCTTGAATTTCGAGGACGAAATTCATGAAGGGTGGAAGATTGTAACGACCCATACTGAATTATCAGGATTAATTAAGGCTTAATGACGGATTAGCGATGCTAATCAGGAATTAGACGAGAATTAATGGACGTTCAGGGCGAAATGACGATTTTGCCCCTAGAATGGGCGAAATATAGATTCTTTGTTCAGGAGGTCAAATGGACTTTGGCCGATGACTGTGACGTAGTTCGGGACGCCACGAGTTCATAGACAAGTGGCACGTCCGATTCCGACGTTCGAGGAAGAAATTATGACGCTCGAAAGTTCGGGGGTATTTTGGTAATTTGGTTAAAAATGGGCAAACAATTGACTTTTGACCCAAGAGGTACGATAGCCGAGGGCCGAGGACCGTTACATAGATCAGGACGATACAAATCCGTAGACAGGCGGCACGTTGAATTCGGATATTTGACGGAGAAGTTACGGTTCACGAAAGTTAGAACGTACTATTGCACATTTTATGAGACGGGAGACTTTTTGGCAGCAAGTGGGCCCTAGATATTTGTCCCTGGCCCAATGGATGAGTGACAAGTGTCACTCATCCATTGCACACTCAAACATACTCATGCATATCCACCCTTACCCGTGCTCGACCATTTTCCGCATTTCCAACCAAAACCTATCCATCCTTCAACCCCAATCCAAAACCCTTTCCCCTCCGACTATGACTAAGACCAAGAGGATGAAGTGAGGACTGGAGGATGTTGGTGGCAGGCTAGGGGCAGCGCCGCCAGGGACGGCGGAGGCAAAACCCGAGCAAGGTATCGGTTTGGCCCTTTTCTTGTTATTTTTTATTTTTGACGTTGGGGATGGTTTTAATTGATTGTAATGAGTTAGTTAGTTTGCTAGGGAAGTTCTAAGAAGGTTTTGGGAATGGTTCACGGCTGAGGAAGCCCCGGGGAGTTTTTGGAATTTTTGAACCGTGAGGGACAAATCGGGTTCATGGATTTTAGTAGGTTTTAGGTGTTTTAATTCATATATTTAGGTTCCTAGGATCAAAATAGGAAGAATTTGATTGATTAGGAAGAGAAAGGATGAAGAATGAACAGTTTAGAGGCCTGAACCGGCCACAACGGTTTAGTTGGACCGCAGTTGCAGGAAAAACCATGCTGGCTGGTTCGGACCGGCCTGACCGGGGAAGAAGACGATGCACAGTACTGGTGCGTGTCTCCCACGCGCAGCCACCTCAGGCGGCGCGTGTGGGCGCTTGTTCTATATTGAGAAATGGTTTTCGAATGCATGCATATGTTTTTAATGAAGGGCATAAAGGTTTTTTATGAAAACGTTTTATAAAATATTTGTTTTTTCCACTCACAGTTTTCGTGTTTTGAATGTCCTTCAGGTTGACCGCGGATGTGGGCTGTAGCAGGTACTGTCATGCGCACACCCATCTCTCCCCCCCCCCCCCCCCCCCCCCCCAGCCCCCCCTATCCCCCAAAACAAAATCCTATATTTCGGCGAAATATTGAATAAAATGTTCAATATTTTCATCCATGGTTATAACTTAATAATGTTTCTTTTACATGTTATATGAGAAATTTTGAGTTCAACTTTCGTAAATGACAAGATTGATACTCAATATATATATATATATTGTAATCCCCTTTCCTCATATTAAAAAAAAAAAAATCTTGACCTCGAAACTCCTTCAAGTATAAACCTAACTATTCGAAATTCGCATAAACCCCATTTCTTCCACCCGGTGCAAAAAACCCTTTTTCTCACGACAAAAGGTGATGAAAATAAACAATTTTTGTGTTTTTATTGAGAAGATAAACAATGTGAAAATTCAAATGCACTACATTAAATGGGCCTCAATTATGAAAATTTCGCTTTGTGTACTTATTTCACCGCAAGAGGAGTTAATTGGAAACTTGCGAGGAATTGAAAGATGACATGTCTTAGTCCTCTCTTCAAACCAACTCCTCTACCGCGTCCTTGAAGATTTTTCACATAAAAATAACTTATAAGAGAAATCGAACTGAAAACTTTGGGACATCTAAAGCTTATGCCATTACCACATGGAAACTTGATGCAACTTTCCGGCGTTTGGGTTGCTCATGGGGTTATTATTTCAATACGTGGCTCAAAAAATGCGGACACAATTGCAAAGGAGATAATGGTTTTTTTTTTTTATCTGAAGAGAGATAATGGTTTATGTGGAAGGATTGAGCATGGAGATCGACTTGAGTTTTTTTTTTTTTTTGGAAGTAAATAAAAATGTATTAAGGGAATAAAGTCCAGAAAGCAACAACACAGGGAATCAAAGGAGAACAAGGCCGAAAAAGGAGCAAGCCAGAGCAAGACCTATACTAATAGGAATCTGTGGACTCGATTCGTCCCACCTTTTTTCGTTAAAAAAACGTAAGGGATACTAGAGAAATCGGTAAACCTAAGGAATTACACATGAGGAACCTAATTAATTAATCACGAAGCCCAGATTCAATGATAATAGAATGAGCCCATTACACCTAATGCTCAAAACATAAATGGATTGAAACTCTTTTCTTTTTACATTTCGAATTATTTCAACATAAAAAGAAACTTAATTCTTACAAACACAAACTAAAACCCACATGTCCCCCGCTCAAAACTCAAACCTTTTACGCATAGCTTTTCAACTAGCTAATTCCTATATAAGACCTCAAAATTAATGCTAATGAATGCTTACAAAATCAATGCTTATGTCACATTCAATGGAAGAAAACAATGGAATCGACAGTTGGGCGCTGATTTCTGATGGATATTTCGATAGTTTTCCAGCTGGTTATCGATTTGATCCTAATGTGATCGAGCTGGTTGTTTACTACTTAATGAATAAGTTATTGAATCAGAAAAGGATATTACACTAGTAAAAAACAGCTAATAGATGACACTCAATTTTAGATTTTAATGACACTATTTTAAAATAAATGACATTAAAGGTCTTTAATGACACTTATGATATAATTGGCAATAAAGAAAAACTTCTTTCGCATAATAAACACAAAAAGCGAAATTTTATTTGACTAAAATTTCCAAGTCTTTCGAAAAAAGAGAAGGAAAAAAAGAAAAAGAAAAAAAGAATGATAAACCAAATCCTTCTCCAAAAGACTCTCCCGATGAGGAAACTAAGAGGAAGAGAAATTCTCAACTAGGTAGGAAACTTGGAGGAAGACTGAAAATTTTCTCAACTGCTGGTCCTATAGCGCGCAAAAATGAAAACGAGCGGGCAGCCAATTTTTTTCACTTCCGCCAAAACTCTATATTTTCACTTCAGCCAAAGAAAACCTCGAAAAAGTAGGAATCTCCAAGAATTGCTGCTCTTACCGACTTGACCGAGAAATCTAATCCACCACTGGAATCAGCCGAGAACACCATTGGAGTCAACAAACACGACTGGCATCAACGGAGAACACAACTGGCATCGAAGTCAAAGGTAAGATATTCCTATTTGGTATTCAAAGTTTTGTTCGTTATTCCTATTTGCAATATCTTCACCTATTTTCATGTGGGTTTCTTGGGTTATAGGTACCAGTTGTTTTCTTAGTTTGATTGTTTTGGTTTAATTGATGAATTGACGAATTTGGTTTGGATTTTGTATGGTCATGGGATGCCCAGATTATAAGTACAATATAATTGTAGGGATTTCTGTTTTTTTTTTATTTGATTGTTTTGGTTTAATTGGTGAATTGACGAATTGGGTTAGATTTGTTTTGGTCAGGGGATGCCCAGATTAGAAGTGCAATATAGTTGTAGGGATTTCTATTAAAATTACATGAATTTTTTGTATGGTTTAATTGGTGAATTGACGAATTGGTTTGGATTTGTTTTGGTCAGAGGATGCCCAGATTAGAAGTGCAATAGAGTTGTAGGGATTTCTATTAAAATTACATGAATTTATTGTATGTTAGGGAGTGAATTTTTGGAAAGCCAGACGTGGTGACTTGCATCAGTCAAGGAACCAAAGGGAAATTAAGTGTGTGTTTCTACTTTCTGTGCCCCAATTATACATGTGTATAATATGAAGAAAAGACTGTTCTTATATTAAATATGTACAACTACAAGGTAGCTAGCATGGATCTGCTCAAATTTTTGCAAAGAAAAGGAAGGGAGAGAATAACATTTTTTTTACCAAATCGGTTGATAGATTGATGAGATCTTACATTTCGATCATAAAGGGTTTCAGATATTATTTGTTAATAAATTAAGCAGGGATATATAGAAACTAGTACAAAACATCCTATATATTCATAGATATGTTCGTACAAATCACACTTCATGTTTCTTAACATGTTTTTAGCAAAAACTAAATTATGTGTATCTAGGACATGCAAATTACCCAGCAGATCTTGTTCATTTCCTGGAAAAACAATAAGCTAGATCAATGAAAATCAGAGAGAAAATTCTTCTCTTGGAATAGGTCACCTTGCCTGTTGCATGATAGATTGACATCTATTGATTTCATCCAATATTTTCTATATAATCATTATGAGATTATGGATATTTAATGGGTTTTTTGCGTTGGTTTATTTATTATTATAATCTCTTTTAAGTAGTTTGTCATCAGAATTCAAGAAATTATGATTTTTGGTTGTCGAAGTGGTGATGATTCCAAGAGTACTTTACATAGAAATCTCTTTTTCTGTATATATATGAATGGTAAATCATCCAAAGATTAATTCTTTTGTCATGATTGTTTTACATAGAGAACATGAAAAGAAAATAGAGTACATATATTCCATATGCATTATTAATGATATGAATATAAGTATAGGTATTTTGAGTAGATGGAGCTCAAAATGACTCCTTATTAACCATTGGTCTCTCCTCTCACTACCCATCATCTGACTTTGCCTCCTTCAATGTCTCAGTGACTGATTTTAACTCCAAGGTTTTTAGGTTTTTTTCCTTGATATAGGCTTAATTATTGAAATGAAGGGGTGTCAAATGGGAAAGCAAGAGAATAGATAGCTAAGTGGACAAGGGTCTAGGCCATCTGTGTGCTGCTTTGCATTTCGGGTCTTGAAGTTTGTGATGGTCCTGTTTGCCTTATTTATGTTTTTCTAGTTTGTTGGCTGCTGCCTTGATGGGCAATAAGTCCTTATTCAGGTCCTTATTTTTCTTGTTTTACATATAACTTTGATATGTGCTTCATAGGTATAAAATAGACCATCCTTAACCTTGTATAAAATAATTATGATTGAATTTGGTTAGAGCCAATATGTGTATACTAGAATGTGGATCTTTTTTTTTTTTTTCCATTTACATTAATTTCAAGTAAATTATTGTTTGTGATTGAAAAATGATAATAGTAGTATTAACATGATTGAAGGTTGGGTATTGCTTTTGGGATCATGTCCTTTTGCATTTCATATTGTTGTGAGTACGATATCCATGTGGGAGATTTTGGGAATTGCGTTGCAGAATTTTTCGATCTCATTTGATTCTTTAATGTATTGCAGAATTTTTCAGATAGAACGTTCCGTATTTATTAGCTCAACATCAAGGTATGTAAATTTATACTTTCCTTATAGCTGAAACTAGATGGATTTGGCTGCTGTAAATTTATACTTTCCTTTTTCATTTCATATTGTTGTGAGTACGATATCCATGTGGGAGATTTTGGGGATTGCGTTGCAGAATTTGTCGATCTCATTTGATTCTTTAATGTATTGCAGAATTTTTCAGATAGAACGTTAAAGAAAATACTGCCGTATTTATTAGCTCGACATCAAGGTATGTAAATTTATACTTTCCTTATAGCTGAAACTAGATGTAAATTTATACGTTAAAGAACATTCCTTATAGAGCTTGTCCAGGTCCTATTTGCCTTATTTCAGTTTTTCTGGTTTGTTGGCTGCTGCCTTGATGGGCAGTAAGTCCTTGCTCAGGTCCTTATTTTTCTTGTTTTACATATAACTTTGATAGCTTTGATATTACATATATGCGGTTCTTTTGCAATATATACTAATATTTATGTATTAATTATTTAGAATGGATAAATCATGGATGACTAAGGATAGAAGATCACGAGAATACGAGGAAGGTGTTGAAAAGTTTTTGGATTTCGGGTTGCTTAATGCCAGTGATCCTAATTACATGCGATGTCCATGCCTAAAATGTGGCAACACTAAATTCAATATTCTAGAGAATATTCGAGCTCATTTATTTTTTGAGGGTATTGATAGAAGTTATTCTACGTGGTACTGGCATGGAGAAACAGTTCCTGAGATGAGTCCAGATGATAAAAACGAAAATAATAAGAATTATTATGAAGATGTTGTAGAGAGTACCGTAGATAATACAGTAGAGATGGTAGAAACTGCATATGATCATTTTTCATCTAATCCCGCCCAGTTTGAGAAGTTGTTAGAAGATGCCGAGAAACCCGTGTACCCTGGGTCAAAGCTTACAACCTTATCAATCTTGGTAAAATTATACAACATAAAAGCCAAGAATGGGGGTAGTGATCAATTACTTAAGGATTTACTAACTTTTCTAAAAGAATTGCTTCCACCAAACAATGAAATACCATCGTCTGTACATGAAGCAAAGAAAAAATTGTTTGCATTAGGAATGGAGTATGTAAAAATACATGCTTGTCCCAATGATTGCATACTATACAGGAAAGAGCATGAAGATGCAATTTCATGTCCTACTTGTGGGTTGTCTAGATGGAAGGATAACCATGGGTTGAATAGGACTAAGAAGGAGGTGCCGGCAAAGGTTATGTGGTATTTTCCTCCTATTCCTAGATTTAAAAGAATGTTCCTTAATAATAACATAGCAAAAAACATGATCTGGCACGCCCAAGAAAGAGAGGTTGATGGTAAATTGCGTCATCCGGCTGATTCTCCTCAATGGAAGCTTGTTGATCACAAGTGGCCCGAATTTGGGAGTGACCCTAGGAATCTTCGGCTAGCAATTTCAGCTGATGGAATAAATCCTCATAGGTCCCTCAGCAGTAGGTACAGTTGTTGGCCAATAATTATGGTCACTTATAACCTTCCACCATGGTTGTGCATGAAGAGAAAGTTCATGATGTTAACTATGTTGATATCAGGTCCTAAGCAACCGGGTAATGATATTGATGTTTATTTGGCACCATTGATTGATGACTTGAAAACTCTATGGGGGGTTGGTGTTGAAGCTTATGATGCATATGGTCAAGAAACTTTTATGTTAAAAGCTGTGTTATTATGGACAATAAATGACTTTCCTGCATATGGAAACTTATGTGGTTGCAATGTGAAAGGTTATTATGCCTGCCCAATATGTGGTAAAAATACATCTTCTAAATGGCTTCAATTTAGTAGAAAGGTATCATTTACCGGTCATCGAAAATTTTTACCGAATGAGCATGGGTATAGACGACAAAAAAGACCATTTGACGGTAATGAAGAGCTTGGCTCAGCTCCATATCCGTTAAGTGGTGAAGAGATATTGCAGAATGTTGAAGGCATTAAAACAACTTGGGGTAAGAAGGATATAGACCACCTATCAAAAAAAAAGATAAATATGCCATTCAAGAAGAATGTAACTTTGGGGATGGGGAAGGTGATGAGTGGAAAAGGGGCAGCCAAAATAGCAAACAAAACGGCTGTAAATGGAAATCGAAGACAAAAAAAAGGGTTGAACGATTCTGATCTGCGAACTTGTTGGAAGAAGAAGTCAATATTCTTTGAATTGCCATATTGGAAGTCATTGCATGTTAGACATTGTTTGGATGTTATGCATATTGAGAAGAATGTGTGTGAGAGCATTTTTGGCACATTGCTCAATATTCCTGGAAAAACAAAGGATAGTGCAGCAGCACGTAAAGATGTTATTGCTATGGGTTTACGAAAGGATTTGACACCAAGACCCGGAAAGAAAAAAACATTTCTTCCCCCGGGACCTTATACTTTATCCAAGGTTGAAAAAAAATCATTTTGCACTACTTTTGCTAAACTTAAGGTCCCATCAAGATATTCTTCGAATTTTCGCAGTCTTGTGTCAATGCAAGATCTGAAACTTTATGGTCTGAAATCCCATGATTGCCACACACTTATGCAACAACTACTTCCTGTGGCAATTCGTGGTATATTGCCAAAGCACGTAAGATATGCTATTACCAGATTCTGCCTATTTTTTAGTGCATTATGTAGCAAAACAGTGGATGTTTTAATGTTGGATGAAATTCAAAGTGAGTTGGTAATTACTTTGTGTTTGCTTGAAAAGATTTTTCCGCCTTCCTTTTTTGATATAATGGTTCACATCACAGTGCACCTAGTGAGGGAAGTTCGCTTATGTGGTCCTGTCTATTTACGATGGATGTACCCTTTTGAAAGGTTCATGAAAATATTAAAGGGCTATGTGAGAAATCATTATCGCCCAGAGGGTTGCATGGTCGAATGTTACATTGCAGAAGAAGCCATAGAGTTTTGTAGCGAGTATATATCAGATTTAGATTCTATTGGTCTTCCATTGAAGAATAATTCACAACTTATAGATGTTGGTTACCCATTATCTGCTGGAAAATTTGTAAATGCTGACAATAAGTATTGGCAACAAGCGCATCGATATGTTTTGGATAACACACCTGAAGTGGAACCTTACATTGGGTAAGTTTTCAACTTTAAACTTTACTTATATAGTATCATTTTGCATATAAATCATTCTATTCTCTTAACTAACTACGTGTTGTTATTCGAAACTTCTTAGTGAGCATAAAGAATATTTGAAGGCAGAGCACCCAAGAAAGTCAAAAAAACAGAAGTGGCTTCAAGATGAACATAACCGAACTTTCACCTACTGGTTGCAGAAAAAGGTAATTGACTCCTATCTTACTTGTGTATTACATAAGACGGTTTTCATGGTAAATACTTATACATCCTACTTTTTTCAGGTTGAGGATGAACTCAATATTCCTGATAACGACATCTCAGAAACATTGAGGTGGATAGCATATGGTCCTCGAGCAGAAGTAACTAAGTATTCTGGATATGCAATCCATGGTTGCGATTTTCACACGTCGTCTCGTGATTCTTCAAAAGTCACGCAGAATAGTGGAGTATGCTTAGTGGCCAAAACGATGCAAATTTCGACCTCTAAGGATAAGAATCCTATCATTGGAGATATGACTTTTTATGGGGTGATTCAAGAGATATGGGAACTAAATTATAACGCATTCACTCGTGTAGTATTTAGGTGTGATTGGGTGAAGAACGACACTGGCATCAAAACAGAGGAGTTTGGGATCAAATTAGTTGACCTTAGTAGGATTGGACACAAATCAGATACATTTGTTTTAGCATCTCAAGTGAAGCAAGTATTTTACATTGAAGATCCAGAAGATTCACGGTGGTCAGTAGTGCTACCAGGTCCTCAAAGTGACTGGTTACATCATGATGAGCTAGGAGATACCATAATTGAGCATGAATGCATGAGTACCAAATTGCCATCAGTAGAATCATTCGATGTAATCGACGAGCATGAAGATGTTTATATGAGAGATAATTGTGAAGGCATTTGGGAAGATAATGGAGCATAATCTATCAGTCATGGAACATTTTTTACAATTGATATGTTTATGCATGCGATATGATTGATAGTTTTCACACTTAGTTTTTTTTTAATTGATTTTCTTCTTAAAGAATTTTGAATTTGCATTGTTTGGTTTTAATGGTATATGTTCTTTGTGCAACTACCAAATTTATTAGGGATTATTGCACGTGTTGATCTGTTTGTGTTGTTGGGGAGGTTAATACATCTTCCTTTAGTTTGCTATTTTTTTTTTCTTTGGTAGTTTAATTTCTTTAGTTTTCCGTATCTATGTTCTCTTTATGCTTTGATGGGACATAGTGCACTTTGACATTAACTTTCAGTTGTCATTTTATCAAAACTTTGACATGATATTTAAACTGTAAATTCGACCTCCATTTGTCTAGTTATCTTTTGGTAACTTAGATTGATGATCCGAAGACTAATTCACTAATGTTTTAAACAGGTAAACCGTTTCTTATTTTTTATTTCTTAAGCAGGTGATGCTTGACATTTTGAAATCTAAAGCTTTGGTGATTAATGATTTTGTTTTACAGGTGTGTAGGTTTTAATATACATGGACCCCTTGGAGTATGATCAGGACGCTACAGATTCAGAAGAAGATACTGAAATCGGCAACCAAAGAAAAACAAGAGGTCCAAATCAACTACCACAATTAGTCCAATCTAGAAGCGGTGGGAATCGACTGGAAGTTGCATATAACAAAAAAGGGCAACATTGTGGAGCTTCAGGTAGTAAATTATCCAGTTATGCTGGCATATTGGCTCGTACCACTGTCCCTATTACATATGCTGATTGGAAGTTAAACGTACCGCTATCTCTAAAACAAAAGATATGGGATATGGTTCAGGTATTATTCGAAACAAGTTTATATTGTTTTGGATATTATGTTGCTCATTATATATATTTAAGTCGGTCTTATTGAAAATCCTGAAGTAATTATCAGAATAAACATTAGAAAATTAGGAAGAAAAACTCTTCTAATTTCAAAGAGATGGATCGAATGTACCTGATTTGGAAAATTAATTTGGTTAAGAGCTTGATGTTGAGGTATCCAAGTTTATTATAGGCTTGGGCTAATTATATGCTGATGTTTTTCATTCCTCCTTGATCAATTCCTTCAGAAGTTTGTCAATCTTATGTAATTCATCATATGATCATTTGCCCTAAACAACTATTTAACTATATATGTGTTTGTGTGTGTGTATATATATATATATGTCATTCACAGGCTCTATGTAATTCATCAATTCCTTCAGAAGGTTGACAATCTTTTGGAGAAGGGTCATTCACGGGCTCTATTATTATATGCTTTGGAACTACATATTGATATTTTATTGTGCATTTGTAGACAGCTTTCATCGTGGATCCTAGAAGTAGGAAAAATGTTTTGAGTGTTGCGGGAAAGGCATGGCGGACATTCAAGAGCACTTTAACAAAAAACTATATTTTTAAGTTTAAAGCATGGCCTGAACTCCTAAAAGCTCCACCAAAATGCTATTATTACATTCAACAGGCAACATGGGTGGAATTTGTGAAACAAAGATCAACTGATGAGTTTTTGGTACGTAAAAGTTCTTTATGGATAATGGAGGTGGCTTGTTATATAATATATATATATATATATATGTTGTAACATAGTTAGTGTTTATGTTCATTGTTTTTCTAGAAAATTAGTGAAGAACAGTCAAGAAGGCGAGCCAAGAATGAGTATAATCATCGTTTATCTAGAATGGGCTATGCGAAATTTGAAGATAAACTAGTAACTTTACTCTCTTTAATCCATTTATAAAGTTAACAAAATTCGAAGTTATCTTTTGATTGAATATGTTTTTCTAATTAGAAAGCAGCTTCTGGGATCACCACTGACATTGATCGATCGGTCCTTTGGAAATTGGCACGTGTTGATAAAAAAGGAAACTATCTGAACGAAAAAGTGAAAGAACGTGTCGAGACAATTGTAAGTCCTATATTCAGTTTAGATATAATTTTTTTTTGACCTTAAATGATGTGCTTGGCAGTATCTAAAATATTATTAATTCTTATAGGCTGCAGTAACTAAGCAGATGGAAGATGGAACCATATCAGCAACTGGAAGTAATGACATATTGACAATTGCTTTGGGGACACCAGAAAGCTCAGGTCGTATAAGAGGTGTTGGAAGTTGTGTCACTCATAGAGCGTACTTCAACACTCCAAAATGCAAAGCTCAATCTGCTGAGCAACAAGTATTGCAAAACCAATTGGACCAACAAAACTTACATATAGGGGAGATACATAAAATGTTCAATGTGTTTACTTCCTTTTTACAGCCAGATCAATTGAGCAAAATGAAGGAATTACTTGAAGCTAACCATATTTCTGAGAGAAATAGTTGCACAGCGGAGGGTAAGAGTGAAAGATCTAAAGAGGAGATGTCTAAATTTGCGAAGATGAAGGGTGCAGATAAAAATTATGTGGGGAAACGCAAAAGAAAAGTTTATGAGACTAATACTCCTCCCGAAAAGCCATCATCTGTGAAGAAGGTACATGTATAATCATTTATATATATTTTAATCATTCATTATTATAAATTATTATTAGCATGCAGATCTTTTTCATTTGCCTTCTTAGATTAAACAAGTGAATATGGATGGAACTCTATGGAATTTTAGCTCTGACTAAGTCTCATAAGGAATTGTTATATGTAATTTTGTTTTTGTGTAAGTTACTGCAGACTAGTATAGAGGAAATTCCTAAAGTCAAAATCCCGCAACAGGCTGGCAATATTGCAATTCCGATAGAAAAAAAGATGGAAGGGAATAAGGTACATTGTTATCTGTCTATAAATTGTGAACACAATAGTTACTCATTAATATAGCTATATAGTTATACACTACTACAATTGATATTTTGGTAGGTCAAACAATGCAAGTTGGCAGTAGGCAAGGTCGAAAACGTTGTCGCATTTGGAACAATCATCCCATTGGATGGTTTACTACATGGAGTGTCATTAGGAACTACAAATTTACGTGTTTCTGTTGACTGTGCTATTATGGAAACTGCTCTTCTTCCGATACCAAGTTGCGAAGCTGTGAATATCAAAGATGCAATTGGCTCTCACGTAGCATGGCCGCGCCATCTTGTGATAACTGATGAGGTATAAAATGTGATTTGTTTGTTACTTTATACCAAAATTAATGTTCTACTAATGTGTATTGTTCTGCTTTTAGTACTCAAATCATGCAAAGTTATCATGTAAACAACCACTCACACAAGCATCTCAAAAGCAACCGTTGGCAGTGCGTTTACTTATGCGTTTAGCTAAAGGAACTATAGATGAGACTCAATCCATAACCATCATAATGGATTCTTCTATCTTTGGAAATGAGCACAAAACGTTTTTGGCCCGAGATGACATCATTCAATTTTGTTCAATGTGTGAAATTTCGACTGTTTGCATTTCAGTCTACATCAGGTTTGACATATCCTCAAATATATAAGATTTTAATCTAACTCATATTTGGCATAACCACAATTATTAATTTTCATATTTCTTAGGCAACTTTGGTCACAGCTAAAAATGAACAATCAAGAGGAATTGTATGGATTTGTAGATCCTGGTCGAATTTCTCAGGATGCTGGAAAAGAAGAACAAAGAGCAATTGCACTTTCACTTAGATTAGAGAACTCCAAAAAAGGACAATTAATTTTTGCTCCTTATAATACAGGGTCAGACACGTTTCCATGATTAAGTTGGTAGCAATTGAATAGCTAATTGTATTAATGGAAGAATAATATGATGTGTTTGTTTACTGTTTGCAGAGGGCATTGGGTATTGGCTATCATTCACCCTTATGATGAAGTGGTGTATTATTTGGACTCTCTTGGTTCGAGTGGCATAAATCATGGGATAAAGAGCATTATTGAAGTGTAAATATTCCGCATATATATATATATATATATATGTGTGTGTGTGTGTGTGTGTGTGTGTACATATGTGTATGTTTTGATAGAAAAAAAGATTAATTTTATGCATGAATTCATTTGTGTCAACATATATAATATTTATATTTTCGTATACAGTGCTTTCAAGACATTTAAAGCTCGAAAGGGAATTAAGGGCCGGAAAAATGTCACTTGGAGAATAGTAAAGGTAAAGTCCAGCTTGCATTTTCACATTAAATTAGTATGATTACTTGATGAACTAGACTTAATGAAAGTTACAATTGATGAGTTTAAATTTGTGCAGTGCCCTTCTCAAGTTGGAAACGTAGAATGCGGCTATTATGTCATGAAGTATATGAAAGAAATCATTGATGAGCCTAGCTGTTCAATTATGAACAAGGTTAGTGCTATATCATTCAGAATATGTTGATATATATATATATATATATATATAACAAGTCACATATATATATATATATATATATATTTGTCTCTTATGTTTCTCTTCCCTCAATTTGATTCTCATATGTGATAAATGAAATTCAATTTTGATGGTTTTGACTATTTGGATTTTTTGTTAACTATATATGTATATAAATACACTATTGTTTTTGTGTGGAATAACTACAAAAAAAAAGATACAAGAACATGGAAGAGGGAAATGAATTGGTTCTTTAGGCTTCACCTCAACCCTCTTCCATTATTTCTTTTGACCTTCATTATCATTTAAAGGATTAATTAATACGTTTATGTTGTTGGTTCATTGCAGTTTAAAGGGAAAATGACTTACACTCAAGATGAAATTGATATGGTACGAATAGAGTGGGCCGAGCTTGTTGATAGCTGCATCCAAGTGGACTAGGTTAGGTTGCAGATTTTAAATCATTCGTATGTATTATTTAGCAGTATACGCTCGTATATTTTGGTTTGAATTGGTATTGATTGGAAACACTTTTCATAGTAGTTTTGTATCTACATATTTGTCCTTCATTTAATTAATCAAAAACATACTTTTATCATAATTCAAAGTATTTTACACGTCCTTAAAGCTAATTAAGGACGTATCTTTTCAAGGACACGAATTATGTGTCTTCAAATGTTTTAGATGACGCACAATTTATTATCAAGGACACGAATTATGTGTCCTTAATCTTTTTATAAGACATTAGAAAATTATTTAATGACACTTATTATGTGTCCTTAAAATGAATTAACGACACCTATTTATCTATTCAATGGCGTCTTGTAGGTGTCCTTAAATATAATAGATGACACGTTTTATGTGTCATTAAACAACTTCAATGACAGTCTTATATACTTCAATGACACGTTTTGAGTGTCCTTAAATATTATAGATGACACAAAAAATATGTCATTAATTCTCATTAATGACACACTTGTAAATTTTGTATGACACTAATTAGGTGTCTTAAACATAATAGATGACACTTTACTAGTGTCATTAATTCTCTTCGATGACACACCTATATATTTTTATGACACTTATTACGTGTCCTTAAATATAATAGATGACACGTTTTTCGCGTCATTAATAATATCTTACATGACACCCGTATAGATGACACGAAACTGTCGTGTCCTTAATAATAAAAGATGACGCGATTTATGTGTCATCTATTAAGATATTTGTAGTAGTGCACGTTTTGAAGCATTTAGAGTTTTTTGAGTTTAAAGGACGAATTCAGCTTCAACAAAGTCCTATCAAAAAATGTCATTAGGAACCACGTTTTGAAGCATACTCAGGTCTTGGCATCCTTCACAACATCCTTTGCTGATTCAATAACTTTGTAATATCCTTTGCTGATTCAATAACTTTGTAATATCGTTTGCTGATTCAATAACTTTGTAACACTACTACAAATATCTTAATAGATGACACATAAATCGCGTCATCTTTTATTATTAAGGACACGACAGTTTCGTGTCATCTATACGGGTGTCATGTAAGATATTATTAATGACGCGAAAAACGTGTCATCTATTATATTTAAGGACACGTAATAAGTGTCATAAAAATATATAGGTGTGTCATCGAAGAGAATTAATGACACTAGTAAAGTGTCATCTATTATGTTTAAGACACCTAATTAGTGTCATACAAAATTTACAAGTGTGTCATTAATGAGAATTAATGACATATTTTTTGTGTCATCTATAATATTTAAGGACACTCAAAACGTGTCATTGAAGTATATAAGACTGTCATTGAAGTTGTTTAATGACACATAAAACGTGTCATCTATTATATTTAAGGACACCTACAAGACGCCATTGAATAGATAAATAGGTGTCGTTAATTCATTTTAAGGACACATAATAAGTGTCATTAAATAATTTTCTAATGTCTTATAAAAAGATTAAGGACACATAATTCGTGTCCTTGATAATAAATTGTGCGTCATCTAAAACATTTGAAGACACATAATTCGTGTCCTTGAAAAGATACGTCCTTAATTAGCTTTAAGGACGTGTAAAATACTTTGAATTATGATAAAAGTATGTTTTTGATTAATTAAATGAAGGACAAATATGTAGATACAAAACTACTATGAAAAGTGTTTCCAATCAATACCAATTCAAACCAAAATATACGAGCGTATACTGCTAAATAATACATACGAATGATTTAAAATCTGCAACCTAACCTAGTCCACTTGGATGCAGCTATCAACAAGCTCGGCCCACTCTATTCGTACCATATCAATTTCATCTTGAGTGTAAGTCATTTTCCCTTTAAACTGCAATGAACCAACAACATAAACGTATTAATTAATCCTTTAAATGATAATGAAGGTCAAAAGAAATAATGGAAGAGGGTTGAGGTGAAGCCTAAAGAACCAATTCATTTCCCTCTTCCATGTTCTTGTATCTTTTTTTTTGTAGTTATTCCACACAAAAACAATAGTGTATTTATATACATATATAGTTAACAAAAAATCCAAATAGTCAAAACCATCAAAATTGAATTTCATTTATCACATATGAGAATCAAATTGAGGGAAGAGAAACATAAGAGACAAATATATATATATATATATATATATGTGACTTGTTATATATATATATATATATATCAACATATTCTGAATGATATAGCACTAACCTTGTTCATAATTGAACAGCTAGGCTCATCAATGATTTCTTTCATATACTTCATGACATAATAGCCGCATTCTACGTTTCCAACTTGAGAAGGGCACTGCACAAATTTAAACTCATCAATTGTAACTTTCATTAAGTCTAGTTCATCAAGTAATCATACTAATTTAATGTGAAAATGCAAGCTGGACTTTACCTTTACTATTCTCCAAGTGACATTTTTCCGGCCCTTAATTCCCTTTCGAGCTTTAAATGTCTTGAAAGCACTGTATACGAAAATATAAATATTATATATGTTGACACAAATGAATTCATGCATAAAATTAATCTTTTTTTCTATCAAAACATACACATATGTACACACACACACACACACACACACACATATATATATATATATATATATGCGGAATATTTACACTTCAATAATGCTCTTTATCCCATGATTTATGCCACTCGAACCAAGAGAGTCCAAATAATACACCACTTCATCATAAGGGTGAATGATAGCCAATACCCAATGCCCTCTGCAAACAGTAAACAAACACATCATATTATTCTTCCATTAATACAATTAGCTATTCAATTGCTACCAACTTAATCATGGAAACGTGTCTGACCCTGTATTATAAGGAGCAAAAATTAATTGTCCTTTTTTGGAGTTCTCTAATCTAAGTGAAAGTGCAATTGCTCTTTGTTCTTCTTTTCCAGCATCCTGAGAAATTCGACCAGGATCTACAAATCCATACAATTCCTCTTGATTGTTCATTTTTAGCTGTGACCAAAGTTGCCTAAGAAATATGAAAATTAATAATTGTGGTTATGCCAAATATGAGTTAGATTAAAATCTTATATATTTGAGGATATGTCAAACCTGATGTAGACTGAAATGCAAACAGTCGAAATTTCACACATTGAACAAAATTGAATGATGTCATCTCGGGCCAAAAACGTTTTGTGCTCATTTCCAAAGATAGAAGAATCCATTATGATGGTTATGGATTGAGTCTCATCTATAGTTCCTTTAGCTAAACGCATAAGTAAACGCACTGCCAACGGTTGCTTTTGAGATGCTTGTGTGAGTGGTTGTTTACATGATAACTTTGCATGATTTGAGTACTAAAAGCAGAACAATACACATTAGTAGAACATTAATTTTGGTATAAAGTAACAAACAAATCACATTTTATACCTCATCAGTTATCACAAGATGGCGCGGCCATGCTACGTGAGAGCCAATTGCATCTTTGATATTCACAGCTTCGCAACTTGGTATCGGAAGAAGAGCAGTTTCCATAATAGCACAGTCAACAGAAACACGTAAATTTGTAGTTCCTAATGACACTCCATGTAGTAAACCATCCAATGGGATGATTGTTCCAAATGCGACAACGTTTTCGACCTTGCCTACTGCCAACTTGCATTGTTTGACCTACCAAAATATCAATTGTAGTAGTGTATAACTATATAGCTATATTAATGAGTAACTATTGTGTTCACAATTTATAGACAGATAACAATGTACCTTATTCCCTTCCATCTTTTTTTCTATCGGAATTGCAATATTGCCAGCCTGTTGCGGGATTTTGACTTTAGGAATTTCCTCTATACTAGTCTGCAGTAACTTACACAAAAACAAAATTACATATAACAATTCCTTATGAGACTTAGTCAGAGCTAAAATTCCATAGAGTTCCATCCATATTCACTTGTTTAATCTAAGAAGGCAAATGAAAAAGATCTGCATGCTAATAATAATTTATAATAATGAATGATTAAAATATATATAAATGATTATACATGTACCTTCTTCACAGATGATGGCTTTTCGGGAGGAGTATTAGTCTCATAAACTTTTCTTTTGCGTTTCCCCACATAATTTTTATCTGCACCCTTCATCTTCGCAAATTTAGACATCTCCTCTTTAGATCTTTCACTCTTACCCTCCGCTGTGCAACTATTTCTCTCAGAAATATGGTTAGCTTCAAGTAATTCCTTCATTTTGCTCAATTGATCTGGCTGTAAAAAGGAAGTAAACACATTGAACATTTTATGTATCTCCCCTATATGTAAGTTTTGTTGGTCCAATTGGTTTTGCAATACTTGTTGCTCAGCAGATTGAGCTTTGCATTTTGGAGTGTTGAAGTA
Source organism: Prinsepia uniflora (assembly GCA_032719365.1). NCBI lineage: Eukaryota > Viridiplantae > Streptophyta > Magnoliopsida > Rosales > Rosaceae > Prinsepia > Prinsepia uniflora. Next base: position 86,391,485 of record CM064862.1, read on the forward strand.
CGCTCTATGAGTGACACAACTTCCAACACCTCTTATACGACCTGAGCTTTCTGGTGTCCCCAAAGCAATTGTCAATATGTCATTACTTCCAGTTGCTGATATGGTTCCATCTTCCATCTGCTTAGTTACTGCAGCCTATAAGAATTAATAATATTTTAGATACTGCCAAGCACATCATTTAAGGTCAAAAAAAAATTATATCTAAACTGAATATAGGACTTACAATTGTCTCGACACGTTCTTTCACTTTTTCGTTCAGATAGTTTCCTTTTTTATCAACACGTGCCAATTTCCAAAGGACCGATCGATCAATGTCAGTGGTGATCCCAGAAGCTGCTTTCTAATTAGAAAAACATATTCAATCAAAAGATAACTTCGAATTTTGTTAACTTTATAAATGGATTAAAGAGAGTAAAGTTACTAGTTTATCTTCAAATTTCGCATAGCCCATTCTAGATAAACGATGATTATACTCATTCTTGGCTCGCCTTCTTGACTGTTCTTCACTAATTTTCTAGAAAAACAATGAACATAAACACTAACTATGTTACAACATATATATATATATATATTATATAACAAGCCACCTCCATTATCCATAAAGAACTTTTACGTACCAAAAACTCATCAGTTGATCTTTGTTTCACAAATTCCACCCATGTTGCCTGTTGAATGTAATAATAGCATTTTGGTGGAGCTTTTAGGAGTTCAGGCCATGCTTTAAACTTAAAAATATAGTTTTTTGTTAAAGTGCTCTTGAATGTCCGCCATGCCTTTCCCGCAACACTCAAAATATTTTTCCTACTTCTAGGATCCACGATGAAAGCTGTCTACAAATGCACAATAAAATATCAATATGTAGTTCCAAAGCATATAATAATAGAGCCCGTGAATGACCCTTCTCCAAAAGATTGTCAACCTTCTGAAGGAATTGATGAATTACATAGAGCCTGTGAATGACATATATATATATATATACACACACACAAACACATATATAGTTAAATAGTTGTTTAGGGCAAATGATCATATGATGAATTACATAAGATTGACAAACTTCTGAAGGAATTGATCAAGGAGGAATGAAAAACATCAGCATATAATTAGCCCAAGCCTATAATAAACTTGGATACCTCAACATCAAGCTCTTAACCAAATTAATTTTCCAAATCAGGTACATTCGATCCATCTCTTTGAAATTAGAAGAGTTTTTCTTCCTAATTTTCTAATGTTTATTCTGATAATTACTTCAGGATTTTCAATAAGACCGACTTAAATATATATAATGAGCAACATAATATCCAAAACAATATAAACTTGTTTCGAATAATACCTGAACCATATCCCATATCTTTTGTTTTAGAGATAGCGGTACGTTTAACTTCCAATCAGCATATGTAATAGGGACAGTGGTACGAGCCAATATGCCAGCATAACTGGATAATTTACTACCTGAAGCTCCACAATGTTGCCCTTTTTTGTTATATGCAACTTCCAGTCGATTCCCACCGCTTCTAGATTGGACTAATTGTGGTAGTTGATTTGGACCTCTTGTTTTTCTTTGGTTGCCGATTTCAGTATCTTCTTCTGAATCTGTAGCGTCCTGATCATACTCCAAGGGGTCCATGTATATTAAAACCTACACACCTGTAAAACAAAATCATTAATCACCAAAGCTTTAGATTTCAAAATGTCAAGCATCACCTGCTTAAGAAATAAAAAATAAGAAACGGTTTACCTGTTTAAAACATTAGTGAATTAGTCTTCGGATCATCAATCTAAGTTACCAAAAGATAACTAGACAAATGGAGGTCGAATTTACAGTTTAAATATCATGTCAAAGTTTTGATAAAATGACAACTGAAAGTTAATGTCAAAGTGCACTATGTCCCATCAAAGCATAAAGAGAACATAGATACGGAAAACTAAAGAAATTAAACTACCAAAGAAAAAAAAAATAGCAAACTAAAGGAAGATGTATTAACCTCCCCAACAACACAAACAGATCAACACGTGCAATAATCCCTAATAAATTTGGTAGTTGCACAAAGAACATATACCATTAAAACCAAACAATGCAAATTCAAAATTCTTTAAGAAGAAAATCAATTAAAAAAAAACTAAGTGTGAAAACTATCAATCATATCGCATGCATAAACATATCAATTGTAAAAAATGTTCCATGACTGATAGATTATGCTCCATTATCTTCCCAAATGCCTTCACAATTATCTCTCATATAAACATCTTCATGCTCGTCGATTACATCGAATGATTCTACTGATGGCAATTTGGTACTCATGCATTCATGCTCAATTATGGTATCTCCTAGCTCATCATGATGTAACCAGTCACTTTGAGGACCTGGTAGCACTACTGACCACCGTGAATCTTCTGGATCTTCAATGTAAAATACTTGCTTCACTTGAGATGCTAAAACAAATGTATCTGATTTGTGTCCAATCCTACTAAGGTCAACTAATTTGATCCCAAACTCCTCTGTTTTGATGCCAGTGTCGTTCTTCACCCAATCACACCTAAATACTACACGAGTGAATGCGTTATAATTTAGTTCCCATATCTCTTGAATCACCCCATAAAAAGTCATATCTCCAATGATAGGATTCTTATCCTTAGAGGTCGAAATTTGCATCGTTTTGGCCACTAAGCATACTCCACTATTCTGCGTGACTTTTGAAGAATCACGAGACGACGTGTGAAAATCGCAACCATGGATTGCATATCCAGAATACTTAGTTACTTCTGCTCGAGGACCATATGCTATCCACCTCAATGTTTCTGAGATGTCGTTATCAGGAATATTGAGTTCATCCTCAACCTGAAAAAAGTAGGATGTATAAGTATTTACCATGAAAACCGTCTTATGTAATACACAAGTAAGATAGGAGTCAATTACCTTTTTCTGCAACCAGTAGGTGAAAGTTCGGTTATGTTCATCTTGAAGCCACTTCTGTTTTTTTGACTTTCTTGGGTGCTCTGCCTTCAAATATTCTTTATGCTCACTAAGAAGTTTCGAATAACAACACGTAGTTAGTTAAGAGAATAGAATGATTTATATGCAAAATGATACTATATAAGTAAAGTTTAAAGTTGAAAACTTACCCAATGTAAGGTTCCACTTCAGGTGTGTTATCCAAAACATATCGATGCGCTTGTTGCCAATACTTATTGTCAGCATTTACAAATTTTCCAGCAGATAATGGGTAACCAACATCTATAAGTTGTGAATTATTCTTCAATGGAAGACCAATAGAATCTAAATCTGATATATACTCGCTACAAAACTCTATGGCTTCTTCTGCAATGTAACATTCGACCATGCAACCCTCTGGGCGATAATGATTTCTCACATAGCCCTTTAATATTTTCATGAACCTTTCAAAAGGGTACATCCATCGTAAATAGACAGGACCACATAAGCGAACTTCCCTCACTAGGTGCACTGTGATGTGAACCATTATATCAAAAAAGGAAGGCGGAAAAATCTTTTCAAGCAAACACAAAGTAATTACCAACTCACTTTGAATTTCATCCAACATTAAAACATCCACTGTTTTGCTACATAATGCACTAAAAAATAGGCAGAATCTGGTAATAGCATATCTTACGTGCTTTGGCAATATACCACGAATTGCCACAGGAAGTAGTTGTTGCATAAGTGTGTGGCAATCATGGGATTTCAGACCATAAAGTTTCAGATCTTGCATTGACACAAGACTGCGAAAATTCGAAGAATATCTTGATGGGACCTTAAGTTTAGCAAAAGTAGTGCAAAATGATTTTTTTTCAACCTTGGATAAAGTATAAGGTCCCGGGGGAAGAAATGTTTTTTTCTTTCCGGGTCTTGGTGTCAAATCCTTTCGTAAACCCATAGCAATAACATCTTTACGTGCTGCTGCACTATCCTTTGTTTTTCCAGGAATATTGAGCAATGTGCCAAAAATGCTCTCACACACATTCTTCTCAATATGCATAACATCCAAACAATGTCTAACATGCAATGACTTCCAATATGGCAATTCAAAGAATATTGACTTCTTCTTCCAACAAGTTCGCAGATCAGAATCGTTCAACCCTTTTTTTTGTCTTCGATTTCCATTTACAGCCGTTTTGTTTGCTATTTTGGCTGCCCCTTTTCCACTCATCACCTTCCCCATCCCCAAAGTTACATTCTTCTTGAATGGCATATTTATCTTTTTTTTTGATAGGTGGTCTATATCCTTCTTACCCCAAGTTGTTTTAATGCCTTCAACATTCTGCAATATCTCTTCACCACTTAACGGATATGGAGCTGAGCCAAGCTCTTCATTACCGTCAAATGGTCTTTTTTGTCGTCTATACCCATGCTCATTCGGTAAAAATTTTCGATGACCGGTAAATGATACCTTTCTACTAAATTGAAGCCATTTAGAAGATGTATTTTTACCACATATTGGGCAGGCATAATAACCTTTCACATTGCAACCACATAAGTTTCCATATGCAGGAAAGTCATTTATTGTCCATAATAACACAGCTTTTAACATAAAAGTTTCTTGACCATATGCATCATAAGCTTCAACACCAACCCCCCATAGAGTTTTCAAGTCATCAATCAATGGTGCCAAATAAACATCAATATCATTACCCGGTTGCTTAGGACCTGATATCAACATAGTTAACATCATGAACTTTCTCTTCATGCACAACCATGGTGGAAGGTTATAAGTGACCATAATTATTGGCCAACAACTGTACCTACTGCTGAGGGACCTATGAGGATTTATTCCATCAGCTGAAATTGCTAGCCGAAGATTCCTAGGGTCACTCCCAAATTCGGGCCACTTGTGATCAACAAGCTTCCATTGAGGAGAATCAGCCGGATGACGCAATTTACCATCAACCTCTCTTTCTTGGGCGTGCCAGATCATGTTTTTTGCTATGTTATTATTAAGGAACATTCTTTTAAATCTAGGAATAGGAGGAAAATACCACATAACCTTTGCCGGCACCTCCTTCTTAGTCCTATTCAACCCATGGTTATCCTTCCATCTAGACAACCCACAAGTAGGACATGAAATTGCATCTTCATGCTCTTTCCTGTATAGTATGCAATCATTGGGACAAGCATGTATTTTTACATACTCCATTCCTAATGCAAACAATTTTTTCTTTGCTTCATGTACAGACGATGGTATTTCATTGTTTGGTGGAAGCAATTCTTTTAGAAAAGTTAGTAAATCCTTAAGTAATTGATCACTACCCCCATTCTTGGCTTTTATGTTGTATAATTTTACCAAGATTGATAAGGTTGTAAGCTTTGACCCAGGGTACACGGGTTTCTCGGCATCTTCTAACAACTTCTCAAACTGGGCGGGATTAGATGAAAAATGATCATATGCAGTTTCTACCATCTCTACTGTATTATCTACGGTACTCTCTACAACATCTTCATAATAATTCTTATTATTTTCGTTTTTATCATCTGGACTCATCTCAGGAACTGTTTCTCCATGCCAGTACCACGTAGAATAACTTCTATCAATACCCTCAAAAAATAAATGAGCTCGAATATTCTCTAGAATATTGAATTTAGTGTTGCCACATTTTAGGCATGGACATCGCATGTAATTAGGATCACTGGCATTAAGCAACCCGAAATCCAAAAACTTTTCAACACCTTCCTCGTATTCTCGTGATCTTCTATCCTTAGTCATCCATGATTTATCCATTCTAAATAATTAATACATAAATATTAGTATATATTGCAAAAGAACCGCATATATGTAATATCAAAGCTATCAAAGTTATATGTAAAACAAGAAAAATAAGGACCTGAGCAAGGACTTACTGCCCATCAAGGCAGCAGCCAACAAACCAGAAAAACTGAAATAAGGCAAATAGGACCTGGACAAGCTCTATAAGGAATGTTCTTTAACGTATAAATTTACATCTAGTTTCAGCTATAAGGAAAGTATAAATTTACATACCTTGATGTCGAGCTAATAAATACGGCAGTATTTTCTTTAACGTTCTATCTGAAAAATTCTGCAATACATTAAAGAATCAAATGAGATCGACAAATTCTGCAACGCAATCCCCAAAATCTCCCACATGGATATCGTACTCACAACAATATGAAATGAAAAAGGAAAGTATAAATTTACAGCAGCCAAATCCATCTAGTTTCAGCTATAAGGAAAGTATAAATTTACATACCTTGATGTTGAGCTAATAAATACGGAACGTTCTATCTGAAAAATTCTGCAATACATTAAAGAATCAAATGAGATCGAAAAATTCTGCAACGCAATTCCCAAAATCTCCCACATGGATATCGTACTCACAACAATATGAAATGCAAAAGGACATGATCCCAAAAGCAATACCCAACCTTCAATCATGTTAATACTACTATTATCATTTTTCAATCACAAACAATAATTTACTTGAAATTAATGTAAATGGAAAAAAAAAAAAAAGATCCACATTCTAGTATACACATATTGGCTCTAACCAAATTCAATCATAATTATTTTATACAAGGTTAAGGATGGTCTATTTTATACCTATGAAGCACATATCAAAGTTATATGTAAAACAAGAAAAATAAGGACCTGAATAAGGACTTATTGCCCATCAAGGCAGCAGCCAACAAACTAGAAAAACATAAATAAGGCAAACAGGACCATCACAAACTTCAAGACCCGAAATGCAAAGCAGCACACAGATGGCCTAGACCCTTGTCCACTTAGCTATCTATTCTCTTGCTTTCCCATTTGACACCCCTTCATTTCAATAATTAAGCCTATATCAAGGAAAAAAACCTAAAAACCTTGGAGTTAAAATCAGTCACTGAGACATTGAAGGAGGCAAAGTCAGATGATGGGTAGTGAGAGGAGAGACCAATGGTTAATAAGGAGTCATTTTGAGCTCCATCTACTCAAAATACCTATACTTATATTCATATCATTAATAATGCATATGGAATATATGTACTCTATTTTCTTTTCATGTTCTCTATGTAAAACAATCATGACAAAAGAATTAATCTTTGGATGATTTACCATTCATATATATACAGAAAAAGAGATTTCTATGTAAAGTACTCTTGGAATCATCACCACTTCGACAACCAAAAATCATAATTTCTTGAATTCTGATGACAAACTACTTAAAAGAGATTATAATAATAAATAAACCAACGCAAAAAACCCATTAAATATCCATAATCTCATAATGATTATATAGAAAATATTGGATGAAATCAATAGATGTCAATCTATCATGCAACAGGCAAGGTGACCTATTCCAAGAGAAGAATTTTCTCTCTGATTTTCATTGATCTAGCTTATTGTTTTTCCAGGAAATGAACAAGATCTGCTGGGTAATTTGCATGTCCTAGATACACATAATTTAGTTTTTGCTAAAAACATGTTAAGAAACATGAAGTGTGATTTGTACGAACATATCTATGAATATATAGGATGTTTTGTACTAGTTTCTATATATCCCTGCTTAATTTATTAACAAATAATATCTGAAACCCTTTATGATCGAAATGTAAGATCTCATCAATCTATCAACCGATTTGGTAAAAAAAATGTTATTCGCTCCCTTCCTTTTCTTTGCAAAAATTTGAGCAGATCCATGCTAGCTACCTTGTAGTTGTACATATTTAATATAAGAACAGTCTTTTCTTCATATTATACACATGTATAATTGGGGCACAGAAAGTAGAAACACACACTTAATTTCCCTTTGGTTCCTTGACTGATGCAAGTCACCACGTCTGGCTTTCCAAAAATTCACTCCCTAACATACAATAAATTCATGTAATTTTAATAGAAATCCCTACAACTCTATTGCACTTCTAATCTGGGCATCCTCTGACCAAAACAAATCCAAACCAATTCGTCAATTCACCAATTAAACCATACAAAAAATTCATGTAATTTTAATAGAAATCCCTACAACTATATTGCACTTCTAATCTGGGCATCCCCTGACCAAAACAAATCTAACCCAATTCGTCAATTCACCAATTAAACCAAAACAATCAAATAAAAAAAAAACAGAAATCCCTACAATTATATTGTACTTATAATCTGGGCATCCCATGACCATACAAAATCCAAACCAAATTCGTCAATTCATCAATTAAACCAAAACAATCAAACTAAGAAAACAACTGGTACCTATAACCCAAGAAACCCACATGAAAATAGGTGAAGATATTGCAAATAGGAATAACGAACAAAACTTTGAATACCAAATAGGAATATCTTACCTTTGACTTCGATGCCAGTTGTGTTCTCCGTTGATGCCAGTCGTGTTTGTTGACTCCAATGGTGTTCTCGGCTGATTCCAGTGGTGGATTAGATTTCTCGGTCAAGTCGGTAAGAGCAGCAATTCTTGGAGATTCCTACTTTTTCGAGGTTTTCTTTGGCTGAAGTGAAAATATAGAGTTTTGGCGGAAGTGAAAAAAATTGGCTGCCCGCTCGTTTTCATTTTTGCGCGCTATAGGACCAGCAGTTGAGAAAATTTTCAGTCTTCCTCCAAGTTTCCTACCTAGTTGAGAATTTCTCTTCCTCTTAGTTTCCTCATCGGGAGAGTCTTTTGGAGAAGGATTTGGTTTATCATTCTTTTTTTCTTTTTCTTTTTTTCCTTCTCTTTTTTCGAAAGACTTGGAAATTTTAGTCAAATAAAATTTCGCTTTTTGTGTTTATTATGCGAAAGAAGTTTTTCTTTATTGCCAATTATATCATAAGTGTCATTAAAGACCTTTAATGTCATTTATTTTAAAATAGTGTCATTAAAATCTAAAATTGAGTGTCATCTATTAGCTGTTTTTTACTAGTGACATCTTTTGGTTTTAAATTTTCCCTCCAGGTCGTGGTGATAGCGCTGGGGTGAACGTTGAGGCAGATATCGAGGCATAGAGCTTCTGACGTTCTTCCGTTGCCACACTAGCATAGTAGGATTTTGTGCCCATTTTGTCGAACTATGCTCTGACTGACAGTTGTATTATATTTACTCCTTCGTCTGATAGTCATGCTTATAGTGGTCTTGTAGTTATTCTGGCACTTTATGTTTGATTGTCAGATGGGAGCAGGGTTCGTCCCGGGTATCGAGGTGATATTTGGGACGGGTCCTGACACCACTGCTATCAAAACCCAAAGATAACGAGGACCTGTTCCTGTATCTGGGGGTCTCTGATGTTGCTGTAAGCTCTGCACTTATCTGGGAAGAGAATGGGATTCAACTACCTGTGTTCTACACATCCAAAGCCCTTCTTGATGCTGAGACACGATATCCGAAATTTGAAAAGCTGATTCTAGCATTATTGGTTACCACAAAGAAGTTGAGGCCATACTTTCAAGCTCATCGGGTGATCGTCATGACCGAATATCCACTCCGTTCGTTACTTTATGTACCCGATGCATCGACGCGGGTAATGAAATGGGCCATCGAGTTGAGTCAGCATGATTTGCTCTATCGTCCACGAACAGCTGTCAAAGGCCAAGCCTTAGCGGATTTTTTCGTGGAGTTCACACCAGCGTCACTGGAAGGAGGCAATAAGCTTGGCAATGCCCCCAGGGCCGCTGACACTTCTTTGCCACGAGATCATGGAGACAGTTCCTCTTCTCTACGGCCCTCAACTTCCAATCATCTATGGAAGCTCTTTGTTGATGGTTCCTCGAACCAGAGGGGGGCAGGAGCAGGGATTATTCTTATCACTCTTGATGACTCAATAATAGAGCAAGCAGTACAGTTCGGATTCAAAGCCTCTAACAATGAAGCGGAGTATGAAGCTTTGATTTGTGGGCTCACACTTGCCAAGGAGTTGGGAGTTAAACGCCTTGCTATTCATTCGGATTTGCAGTTGATCACTAACCAGTCGATCGGTGAATATGCTGCGTGTGATGCAATGATGCTCATATATAATTACAAGGTCCAGGAAATGCTTGCCTTTTTCTCAGTTTTCACTTTTCATCAACTTCCATGAGCCGAAAATACACAAACAGATGCGTTGGCCAATCTAGCGTCATCACTTGACTTCCGTTTCAAGCGCTCAATCCCGATTGAGTATCTCGAGCGGAGAAGTATTGATATGAAGGAGATTGAAGTAAGACAAATTGGTTCATCTCCAAGATGGCAAGATCCTTTTATCAACTATCTAGAACATGGAATATTGCCTGATGAACGGTTAGAGGCCCGCAAAGTCCAGATGAAAGCTGCGCGATACTATGTCGACAAGGGCCGACTCTTTCGAAAGAGTTTCACAGGACCAAACTTGTTATGCTTGAAGCATCCAGAAACGTTGAAAGTCTTGGTTGAGATTCATGAAGGGCATTGTGGAAATCATTCCGGTGAAAGGTCGCTTGCTCAAAAGACGCATAGTGCAGGATTTTACTAGCCTACTCTACGCCAAGAAGCTCTGCAATATGCTCAGAAGTGCGACAAATGTCAAAGGTTCAAGCCTAACCAATTGGCACCACCGGAAGAATTGCATGCACAGACGAGCCCTTGGCCATTCATGCAATGGGGAATTGACATTATTGGACCACTCCCAAGCACTCCAGTCCCAAGCAAGAAGTATTTGATTGTTTCCACTGACTACTTCACTAAATGGGTGGAGGCAAAGGCCTTGGCCACCATAACTCAAGCTGATGTTAAACAATTCATCTGGAGCCAGATTATCTGCCGATTTGGGCTTCCCAAGGTCATTCTAACAGACAATGGAACTTAGTTCACTGGCGCCATAATCAACGAGTTCTTTGAGTCTTGGAAAATCAAGCATTTCACTTCAACTGCATATTACCCCCAAGGTAATGGCCAGGCAGAAGCTTCAAACAAGACAGTCCTCGACTGTATCAAGAAGCGACTCGATGATAAGAAAGGCTTGAGGGAGGAGAAGTTGGATGGCACGCTCTGGGCGTAGCGTACAACTCCGCGTCGTGCAACATGAGAGTCTCCATTTGCCCTTGCATACGACACTCACTGCGTCATTGACAGGACTGCCCCCAAAAGGACATTGATAACCGTGGCCGGTCCTGCTCCCGTCTAGCAAGTCGACTGAAATTCCCCAAATAACCCTCAATACTTGCCAAACCAGGGATAGCCACACACATAGTCACTCATGCCTCCGCCTCTCGATCAGCCTCGATCAATGCGCCACGACCTGGAGGGTCAATAAAAAAACAAAAAGTGTGAGTGGACAAAAATAAATCAGTTATAAAACAGTTACAGAAATACATTTCTACCCTCCACGTAAAACCAATGCATGCATTCGAAAAATCATTTCGCAATCCATTACATTTTCAACATAAGAAAAATCGTGTACGAAAATCAAATCATTTTCCTTTTCTTCACCTTCGGGTCTTAGCCCGCAAACATAAACACAGGGCCTCCGCCCAAATCACGCGTCAAATCCAAGTACGTAGCATAATCCAAAAATCCATCAAAACCACATAAACCGGGCCATTGCCCAACACATCCGAAAACATCGGAAATCAACAATAATTCAGAAGTAAATCAATCTGCTGGATCTCAAGTGCGCCCGAGTCTTTAAACTCAAAACCATGCGCATAATCAGGCCTTCCCGGGATATCAACGAGTCTTTAAACTCAGAACATAATCAATAGGCCTCGGAGGTATCATACCGAGTCTTTAAACTCAAAACAGTAACCGAGTCCTTAAACTCATTAAGGGCCCTCCCCCGTCATCAATTAACCGAGTCTTTAAACTCAAAACACAATCCAGCAATAGCACCGGGTCTTTAAACCCAAAACATAATCCATCAATAATATCGGGTCTTTGAACCCAAAACCATTTGTAAATCACAACAATCCAGGATCCATCGTGATCCAAATTCCAAATCCAAACCAAAATCACATTTTGTCATAACAGGACCCATGTCCGAATTCCACATTCAAATCCCCAAAATCTTATTTCACAAAACATAATCAAATCCTCATTAAAAACGGGACATGTATAATCATACCAAATCACTTTATCAAACCATCATCCATTCCCGAATTCGAATTAGCAATAATGATTCCGTAAGCCGGCATCCGAAACTGCCATTCCGAACCCAAACCAGAAATTCACTTTCAAACTTTCGAAAACCGAAATCTCGTTCATCAAAATTACTGTTATGCCCTGGGCATCAAGCCCGAAATCATCTTTTCCAAAATCCGTTTTATATCCTTGAAATCACATAAAATTTCAAACCCCAAGGTCAAAACATCAAAACCATAATCAAATCACCAAAATCACGGTCCAACCACAACATACTCGAAATCTCGTAAAACGTGTAAATCCGTATCAGTCTTGAAATACGTGTCAAAATCGTGAATCATACTCACAATCACAATCACAACATCCTTAAAACATCATACTCACAAATCATGTAAAATCGTTCATCAAACCATCATCAAAACATAAGAGAAACCATAGTCTCGAAATACATGCAGTTTCGTATTGCATATTAAAAATACGTATAAATACGGAAATCGAAATCACCACAAGTCACAATCATAATCATAGCAATCAAAGAAACATTTATGAATGCATTAAATTTTTGAAAGCAAAGTCCACTCACACACCGTCCATAATGCTCGTTATCGCGCTGCACGCATTTCCGTAATTTCTGACATTTTCCAAAAATCTCGAATCCTGTCCGAAATCACTTTTCAGGGTCACTAAGGTCTCAAATAACTTCATACTAATTTCCCATAATTTTCCGGGAATTAAACGTTAATTAAAAATGTAACATAACCCTTCGGACCCTCGGTACAACATCGAAAAGGTATCCGATAACTTCGAAACCAACCCTAAAATGTTCGTTACAATGTATAGGACAAAATTCGTGTTGAACTTACCTCGAAAATTGGGCCCACGTGCTCTCATGCGCCGCCGTGAGTGGATGCGCGTGAAACTCACGCGCCTGCTACAGTGTTGCTACATTTCATCTTCTTCACCCGACTAGCCTGCAAACGGGTTGTTCAACCCGCGACACAACCCGGTTAATTCCCTATCAAAACTCACTCAATTCCTTTCCTTCTTCCATCTAAATCCTTCCTTTACATTTTAATTTAGGTTCTCATTCATTAATTACCCTCAACAAGCCCTAAAACTCTCATTCGACCCGTGATCAAACAAACGGGTCGACTTCTGAAACTCACCCAACTCAGTTCCATTTTCAAATTAACCTAGACAGAAGCTTTAGGGGACCTAAACGAACACTAGAACCCAACCAATTTCAGGAAAGCTTACCTGGAAGTAGTCGTCTTCAACCTCGAAAATTCTCAGAACCAGAGGCTTCTGTTCTTGGCCAATCTGTGATCGATTCCCTTCGCAATCGATGTGGTTGAGTTCCAAATGATCCCAGAAGTTAAAACAATCCTTGTTTCTGTCCAACTCGACTCACAAATCAAAAATTGAATTTCCCTCGAAAATCCAGTTTTTCCTTCCCGTATGTTTTTCTCTCAACTCTCAAGCTCTCTTCAGCAGAAAATGACCCCTCGACTCAATAACCTACTCTGCTAATTGAACCGTGCATCAACAACTCGTGGGAATCCCTATGGCCTTCCTGCAAATCCTGTTTCCCGCACAGCCCAAAAATCCAATTTTAAAACCTTCCCGTGCTCTGGTTTCCTGTACAACCCACACCAACATACTTCCATTAACCTCAAAACACTTAAACAATTCCTTGTTTCAGAGAACCCTTAAACAATTCCTTGATCAGAGGGTAGATTAAACAATTGTACAGCATTTCCCACGGCTGTTTCAAACTGGGCTTGGTAAATTACCATTTTGCCCTTCTGCTCAAAATTTCCAAAATGCCCCTCTTTTTCCGAGACCCGTACCTCAACTGTCTGATGTCCGTTTTTAGCGTGCCGCCTGTCATTGTACTCAGGGCATCGAGACCTACCTAAAGGTCCTCGAGTTATGTGAAAATCAGTGGTCAATCAAAAAGTCAACATTTTCCCCCTTTTGGTCCAAATTACGAAAATGCCCTTAAACTTCTGAACGTCATAACTTTCTCCTCGGATGTCGGAATCCGACGTGCCACCTGTCTATGAACTCGTGACGTCCCGTACTACGTCACAGTCATCGGTCAAAGTCCGTTTGACCGCCTGAGCAAAAAGTCAACCGTTCGCCCATTACCTAGGGGCAAAATCGTCCTTTTCTACAAATTTTCCAAATTTCACTTTTCTGAATGTCCGGGTAGTTACAATCTACCCCCTTAACGAATTTCGTCCTCGAAATTCCAATTAGTGGGAGCCATAAAATTTTCCCAAGGATACATTTCTACGGTACTCCCGAACATAAATACTCTCAAACGGGTATAAGCCATACCCAACTTATATACATCATACAACTAGTCTCATCCTCTGTATAAAACCCTGCCCCATGGGCAGTCATAACACATACTTGATCGAAGTACGCAGCCTAGCTCACGTTCGAGTCCACTCAATCCAAGAAACACAAAATCTGTCATCTATTCTCGTTTTCATGTCATCCACTCGTGACATGATCCCATGGCTAAAGCTGCACACGTGTCATCAGGCCACCAGGCCAATAAACTCATAAGGTCTAACAACTCGGAACTCATTTCCCCTCACTAGGTCAATCATACCATATCCCTCTACTAGGGTCACTGTGTATAATGATTTAGACTTTTCCTCCTGACCCCTTCCTATTGCCAATAAGTACTTAGTACATTCGCTTGTACTATAACGCAAGGCACATCCCTTCCTTAACTGCGACTTTACCATACACCAAGTATGGTCCTGTAGTTGGACGCCATCGTCCAAGTCATCAGAATCAGGTGTTACTCCAATCCTATAGAGTTCTATAACTAACAGGATTTCACCTATCCTTATGTTATCAAATATGACGATCCTCTCCCCAAATAGCACCTAATCCGCCAAAGTGGTTGTAATCTCAAAATATTCTGACCATCACCTCAACACATTTTAGACCCTGCATTTTATCCATTATTACTAATCCTGATGGTCGATGTAGTATTCTTACATTCCTTTCCAAAGGTATATGACCTCTACATTTGCAACCCCATGGGCCGATCTTAACTCCTACAAGGAAGGTCAACTTCTGAGGGTTTAACTATCATCAACGCCCGACTCACCGAATTCCAAAGCTCATAGTGAGTGGTTGAACATAAGTCACCGTCTCTCCACTTGTAACCATATGTTTCGCCATGAGGCAACCGCTACATCTGTCCGGTATCTCACACACTCCTCTGTACATAGGAGGACACCAACCAATCAACTCTCGGTTCTCAGTTCCAATAACTCTGGCCTCCTTTCGGGTCAATCACCATAACTAGAAAACATGTAGAGAACCCCCCCCTTTCAATTTTCTGTGGTCTCCAACAAGTCTCAGACCAACTCATGTTCCCCAAACCTACTCTAGTCTATCAGACCTACACTTATTCAATTATTTCTTTTTCTGAGGCATAATCAACTCACCTATTCAGTACATCACACGCCCCTAGGTACATGTAAGTACTCCAACCAATCATCCATCATGGTACCTTACATCTCCTAAATGGGGTCAGACTACCTGACTCCTTATCTCTCATCTATGACTAGCCCACATGGATGTCCAAGGGTATCACCGTTAACTAACCTTGGCCATACCAAATCCGGCCATTATCCTTCTCTCTCTTTTACTCAAAATCAACAATCAGCTTCAGGTTGGCCTCTCTTAATAAGGTCACTAACCACAACTTTCCCAAGAAACCACAATTCCTTAACTCGTGATACGGAATCCATAATCCATCCTGTTACCTTATTAAGTCGTCCATAACCAACATGTAACCTCAAATCATCGTAAACTCAATTTCTCATCCTAGAAAACATCAGGAATATGTTGAGAAATCGGGGCATCCTCAGCCCTCACTAAGCGCCTCACACCCGAAGCTCACACACCACACGTGTGACCAACAAACTTGAATGGCTCATACCAACCATCAATTGGTTGTGAGGATCAAAATCATCCTAAAGGGTAACACCCTCGAGTCTCCCTGATACATAACCTCTGGAATCCTAAATTCCACATATCACTCTCTAATCAACATACTCGATAGGGGTCTCATGGGTCAACAACCAATCTAAACCAAGGATGACATCCAATTCATCCAAGTCTAAGTCAACCGCTAGGCGAACGACACCAATCATCCTGGGTAACCTCACATCGATAGGTCTACCCCCCTTATATCTCACCAGTTTTACCATCTATAAATACCAAGGTTACCACATATCTATCATCAAGGTATCACATTGGTAACTCGGGTCGGTTCAACAACTTCCATACCAAAACCAATCACAAATAACACTATACCCGGCCAATAGCCAATCTCAAGACATGGAAGGGTGGATAATCCGAGACTTACCCAATACCTACGTCCGGGTTAAACTTACATCATGACCACATGTAATAGGTATCCAGGTCATCACTCTAGGGTTACTCAGGCTTCCTACGAAAGAATTGAAAACCCCCGGGCATGTGGTCGCAACTAACCATGCCCCTATGGTCCATCACGGGCCCCACCAACTCTTCCCTTGCCTGACATATCCACAGTCAATATAGGAGCCGATCCTCACTCTAACACACCCCCAACAGTGCCATCTCACTTATACCCATCAATCTACATCGCCATCTTTATGACGTGACAAAACAACTCACACTCACAACTATTACTATACCAATGCCCTTATCACTTTACCTCCTAGTGGACCCGACTTGCGTCCCACTGAACTGGACTATCTCCTAAGTCCAAATCCTTGTATACTTCGGGTCCCCGCCCGAACCTCAGTCACAAAGGACGCTAACACGTTCCACAAGTCTAAAAGCAAAACCAAGCCATAATTTTCTAACTCCTCAATACTTGACCATATACCAGTCCTTGGCATCTGAAGTGCCAAACGTTCCTCACTCAGCCTTTCTGGCTTCTCTCGAGCCTTGGTACCTTACCATGGCTCATCTCAAGTCTCTAACCAAACTCCTGACTCATTTTGAGTCCCACATCCACATCTTGACTCCTCCTGAGTCCAATTTCATACCAAATCAATCATGTCATCACAGACATACCCAGTCCCCGAGCAATTACCAATGCTATAAGGCCTAAGGGTTTCCCATCACATTTTGGACTCTTCAAACACACATTCCTCTTAAGGAATCCACTGTGAATAATTTCATCACGAGTACAACTCACTCGATTGTGCAACCCTTCTAGCCACTAGGCCCATTCGTCTATGTGACTCACACAACTCTACGTCTAACAGTAGGTCACAGCGTATTCTAAATGACATCTGACCCGCAATCCAGGGTCAATCTCATCCGAGATCTATCACAAGGTCTCATATACCCTTGTCTACCCATCTCACTACCAGGTCGCGCACGAGGCTTACGTTCCGGAGGCATGATGTGGCAACAGAATCAGCAACCTAGTGCTCTTATACCAAATTGACAGGACCGCACCCGAAGGGACATTGATAACTGTGCCCGGTCCTGCTCCCGTCTGGCAAGTCGACTGAAATTCCCCAAATAACCCTCAGTACTTGCCAAACTAGGGATAGCCACACACGTAATCACTCAAGCCTCCGCCTCTCGATCAACCTCGATCAACGCGCCACGACCTAGAGGGTCAATAAAAACACAAAAGGTGTGAGTGGACAAAAATAAATCAGTTATAAAACAGTTACAGAAATACATTTCTACCCTCCACGTAAAACCAATGCATGCATTCGAAAAATCATTTCGCAATCCATTACATTTTCAACATAAGAAAAACCGTGTACGAAAATCAAATCATTTTCCTTTTCTTCACCTTCGGGTCTTAGCCCGCAAACATAAACACAGGGCCTCCGCCCAAATCACGAGTCAAATCCAAGTACGTAGCATAATCCAAAAATCGATCAAAACCACTTAAACCGGGCCATTGCCCAACACATCCGAAAACATCGGAAATCAACAATAATTCAGGAGTAAATCAATCTGCTGGATCTCAAGTGCGTCCGAGTCATTAAACTCAAAACCATGCGCATAATCAGGCCTTCCCGGGATATCAACGAGTCTTTAAACTCAAAACATAATCAATAGGCCTCGGCGGTATCATACCGAGTCTTTAAACTCAAAACAGTAACCGAGTCTTTAAACTCATTAAGGGCCCTCCCCCGTCATCAATTAACCGAGTCTTTACACTCAAAACACGATCCAGCAATAGCACCAAGTCTTTAAACCCAAAACATAATCCAGCAATAATACCGGGTCTTTGAACCCAAACCCATTTGTAAATCACAACAATCCAGGATCCATCGTGATCCAAATTCCAAATCCAAACCAAAATCACATTTTGTCATAATAGGACCCATGTCCGAATTTCCACATTAAAATCCCCAAAATCTTCACAAAACATAATCAAATCCTCATTAAAAACGGGACATATATAATCATACCAAATCACTTTATTAAACCATCATCCATTCCCGAATTCGAATTCGCAATAATGGTTCCGTAAGCCGGCATCCGAAACCGTCATTCCGAACCCAAACTAGAAATTCACTTTCAAACTTCCGAAAATCGAAATCTCGTTCATCAAAATTACTTTTATGCCCTGGGCATCAAGCCCGAAATCATCTTTTTCAAAATCCGTTTTATATCCTTGAAATCACATCACATTTAAAATCCCAAGGTCAAAACATCAAAACCATAATCAAATCACCAAAATCACAGTCCAACCACAACATACTCAAAATCTCGTAAAACGTGCAAATCCGTATCAGTCTTGAAATACGTGTCAAAACCTTGAGTCATACTCACAATCACAATCACAACATCCTTAAAACATCATACTCACAAATCATGTAAAATCGTTCATCAAACCATCATCAAAACATAAGAGAAACCATAGTCTCGAAATACATGCAGTTTCGTATTGCATATTAAAAATACGTATAAATACGGAAATCGAAATCACCACAAGTCACAATCATAATCATAGCAATCAAAGAAACATTTATGCATGCATTAAATTTTTGAAAGCAAAGTCCACTCACACACCGTCCATAATGCTCGTTTTCGCGCTGCACGCATTTCCGTAATTTCCGACATTTTCCAGAAATCTCGAATCTTGTCCGAAATCACTTTTCAGGGTCACTAAGGTCTCAAATAACATCATAATAATTTCCCATAATTTTCCGGGAATTAAACGTTAATTAAAAACGTAACATAACCCTTCGGACCCTCGGTACAACATCGAAACGGTATCCGATAACTTCGAAACCAACGCTAAAATGTTCGTTACAATGTATAGGACAAAATTCGTGTTGAACTTACCTCGAAAATCAGGCTCACGCGCCCTCACGCGCCGCCGTGAGTGGCTGGGCGTGAAACTCACGCGCCTGCTACAGTGCTGCTACAGTTCATCTTCTTCACCTGACTAGCCTGCAAACGGGTTGTTCAACCCGCGACACAACCTGGTTAAATCCCTATCAAAACTCACTCAATTCCTTTCCTTCTTCCATCTAAATCCTTCCTTTACATTTTAATTTAGGTTCTTATTCATTAATTACCCTCAACAAGCCCTAAAACTCTCATTTGACCCGTGATCAAACAAACGGGTCGACTTCTGAAACTCACCCAACTCAGTTCCATTTTCAAATTAACCTAGACAAAAGCTTTAGAGGACCTAAACGAACACTAGAACCCAACCAATTTCAGGAAAGCTTACCTGGAAGTAGTCGTCTTCAACCTCGAAAATTCTCAGAACCAGAGGCTTCTGTTCTTGGCCAATCTGTGATCGATTCCCTTCGCAATCGATGTGGTTGAGTTCCAAATGATCCCAGAAGACTAAAACAATCCTTGTTTCTATCCAACTCGACTCACAAATCAAAAATTGAATTTCCCTCCAAAATCCAGTTTTTCCTTCCCGTCTGTTTTTCTCTCAACTCTCAAGCTCTCTTCAGCAGAAAATGACCCCTCGACTCAATACCCTACTCTGTTAATTGAACCGTGCAGCAACAACTCGTGGGAATCCCTCTAGCCTTCCTGCAAATCCTATATCCCGCACAACCCAAAAATCCAATTTTAAAACCTTCCCGTGCTCTGGTTTCCTGTCCAACCCACACCAACATGCTTCAATTAACCTCAAAACACTTAAACAATTCCTTGTTTCAGAGAACCCTTAAACAATTCCTTGATCAGAGGGTAGATTAACCAATTGTACAGCATTTCCCACGACTTTTTCAAACTGGGCTTGGCAAATTACCATTTTGCCCTTCTGCTCAAAATTACCAAAATACTCCTCCTCTTCTGAGACCCGTAACTCAACCGTCCGATGTCCGTTTTTAGCGTGCCACCTTTCGTTGTACTCAGGGCATCGAGGCCTATCTAACGGTCCTCGAGTTGTTTGAAAATCAGTGGTCAATCGAAAAGTCAACATTTTCCCCCTTTTCGTCCAAATTACAAAAATGCCCTTGAACTTCCGAACGTCATAACTTTCTCCTCGGATGTCGGAATCCGACGTACCACCTGTCTATGAACTCGTGACGTCCCGTACTACGTCACAGTCATCGGTCAAAGTCCGTTTGACCGCCCAAGCAAAAAGTCAACCGTTCACTCATTACCTAGGGGTAAAATCGTCATTTTCTACAAATTTTCCAAATTTCCCTTTTCTGAACGTCCGGGTCGTTACAGTCATTCCTCCACATGTTTTTGTTCCTGCACCCTTTATCGAGCTCGATGATCCAGTAGTCAACTCCATCGCCTTAAGAACTTCACTTGATCTCAGCCAGGAATTAAGAGACCAAGTGGTGAAGCGCATCTCCAGCTACCAGCAGCAAGTGAGAAGTTCCTACAATAAGAAGGCCCAACTCTGGCACTTTCTCCCAGGTGACCTTGTTATCATGAAAAAGTTTGCGACACCCAATCGTCCAGGGTCTCAAAAACTCAAATCTCAATGGGAAGGACCCTACCGAATCTACCAAGTAGGCGGAAAAGGAAGCTACACCTTAGAGATAATGGACGAAAAGTTAGTGAGTGGATCCATGAACGCTCATCACCTCCGAAAATATTATGTATAATGCAAACTAGAGCTCAAAGCTAAGCTAGTCACTGTTTTGTGCCAAATATAGGCTTTATTTTCACGAATGACGTGTTCAGACTTACAAATAAGGTTGTCAAGTCATTCTTCATTCACCTATGTGTTATTATACTTTTGGCAAGGTTCCCAAAGCCTTTCTTCCGGGAAGCATCCAAAGCCTTCTTCCGAGAAGCATTCAAGCCTTCCTCCGGGAAGCATCCAAAGCTTTCCACTAGGAAGCACTTAAAGCCTTCCACCAGGAGGCACCCGAAGCTTTCCTTTAGGAAGCACCTCAAGCCTTTCTCTTAGGAAGTACCCTAAGCCTTCCTCTTGGAAGCGCCCTAAGTCTTCTTCATTGAAGCACCTCAAGACTTCTCTTAAGAAGCACAAAACCTTCCCTGAAGGCAACATACCAAAAACTTCATCGTCTAACGCCACAAGTTATTTAGAACTCGATATTGTACACCCATGGTTGCAATAGGGGCATATGAATGAGCTCATACCGATACATTAACAAGCATTTTGCTAGCTAGAGTATAGGAAAAAGTTAACACTTGCGTTCCAATAATTCAGCTTAAATGATTTCTTTTATTTATTCATTTGGAGGGTGTTTGGAAAATCACATGTCGATTGCTCACACCAGTTATTCAATGCAAAAAATGGAAATGCAATAGCCAACATACACATGTAAAGGAACTATGGATGCAAGTCTTCAAAACCCATTGTTTTTCTAAACTCTTCACACTCTTCTACAGAAAGTAGGGAAGTGTCGTTAAACAATGAGTCAGCAATCTCAGGGGAAGCTTCCTTCCTGGTCCCGGTCTCGGACTCTGGGTCAGGTACTGGAACAGGCTCAAACTCTTGCTCCAGCTCTGGTTCCCGCTCTTTGGTGGTGACCCCGCTGTAGCTTGCCATGTCCAACTTCTGTACTTCATTTTCTTTTTGTCACAAAGTTGTGGGGCCATGCGGTGATAGTAAATGGTCGTGCCCCGGGAGCCTTCCAGTCTTCAGATTCTGGACCTCCACCTCCAAAAGTCTGATTGTTTCATCTGAGTCCTGCAATTTCCTGCGCAGCAAGATGACCTCATCTCGAGCAGTATCTCGCTCCTTTTTAATGAGCATCCTTTCTACACGGCTCGTTTTCATCTCCCAAACCAGCATTTCCACGAAGCATGTCAACCAACTTGTGGGCCCCAACTTTCACAATCCTAAGGTCTTGGACTACCTTGTCGTAAGCTCCTTGCGGAACAGTTTTTTGACTTCCCTCCGCTAGGATGGGGGCACCTATCACAACAGGAGTCTTGGATGAAGACCGTGTCTCCCCCACTATTCGATCTCGGCCTTCATCTTTCCACGCTTCAATCACTTCAAAGGAAGTAGGAATCGCCTTCAGCTTCTTAAGTTGTTTGGTCGCATCCTCACAGGGACCGTCTGAGGTTTTGTGCTTGCTAGATGATTCCGCAGAACTAGAACGGTCGGGCTTGGAAGGAAGCTGGTCATCATGCTTTTTCTCCAAAGAGCCAGTAGGTCCTTGCTTGTTGATATTCTTCTGGGCAACGAGTTTTTTCAAACGTAGTGGAGCGCTCAACCACTCCTTGATTAGGATGTCTGAAAGCCTCCCGCCATTCATGTCTCTAAGTAGAGAGAGTAGCCAGCTCATGTCTCGAAACTCTGGAGGAATTTTCAGGGCCGTGTCAATCTTTTTGAGATCAGGATGACCTCCAAACCCGCCGTACAACTCATCAAACATGCGGAAGTGCGAGGCAATCCTCAAGTCCAGGGAGGCGTATTTGTCTGATGCGCCACAAACTTCGATACAGTTGAATCTGTACGTATTGTCATCGAACTCTGTCGTAAAAAAAAACTCGACTTTGGGTATGACACGAGAAAGCCGACCGCCAATAATTCCGTTGTGTGACACAGAATAGCAATGCCAGAATTCATCTTCAGTGAGTCCCAGGCCAAAAAATTTGTTCAGCTTCTCAAAGCACATGATGTGTCGATAAGCATCGACGTCCAGTTGAGCAGGGCTGGATCCCATCCGGTCAATAATCTTGGAGAAGAACTTCGAGAACGGGAACTTGAAACCCCACCCAATAATCAAAGGGTGGAATTTAGTCCACCGACCGCCGACAGGGTTTTTTCCTCTTCCAT
This sequence comes from Prinsepia uniflora, assembly GCA_032719365.1. Classification (NCBI taxonomy): domain Eukaryota; kingdom Viridiplantae; phylum Streptophyta; class Magnoliopsida; order Rosales; family Rosaceae; genus Prinsepia; species Prinsepia uniflora. Next base: position 86,414,754 of record CM064862.1, read on the forward strand.
GCTAAAAAGCCTTCATGGAAGAACATCTGTCGCCAAGCTCCACAAAAACGTCGTCCGGAAAGGCAATTTGACTGCGAGACTTCCACTACTTGAAGTCTTCAGGCTTCTCAAACTCCATATATTTCCCCCGGAATTGACTTAGGCTACGAGAACTGCCACGCTCCCACAACGCGAGTTTGCTGGGTCTCTTGGCACCTTGACGCATAGCAAGCATATTTGTGGCACTAGCAAGAGTCACAGTGAATGTGAGCCAACCTACCAATGCTCACTAGTCACGTCTGCAGGTGCACTTAGTCACCTCCAAATCCCCGTCGACTGTTCAGCCAATCTCCACCCACCACGTGGTGCCAGTTGTACACCCGCTCCAACAAAGCTTCTAAACACCTTCAACGGACTCTTGACGCGTAGCAAGCATTTTATGGTACTAGCAAGAGTCACATTGAATGTGAGTCAGCCTACCAATGCTCGTACACATCGTCCAAACCGCTCGCTTTCCAAGCTGCACGCATTTCCGTAATTTCCTACGCTTTCCATGACAGGACTCATCCCAATCCCCCCGGGATTAGTGCGGGATGACCCTGCTCCCGCCTGACACGAAGTGTCAGACAAGGGATGACAAGACCCATCCTGGTTATCCCTCGATAGTCGTGATGAATCCTGCTCCCGTCTGACAATAACTAAAAATACCAAAAGTAACCAAACTTATATACATACACCACACAACAAATCCCAAAAACATTGTCAGACAAGGGATAGTTAAGTTTTACAGACCAATGACGTCACAAGTTTGACTAGTCAAAGGAAATACAGAGCATAGGTACTATTACAGATAGAGATCAAATTCCTACTCTGTAGAGTGTCTGAGTGCACAACAGTCTATTTATTCTTTTGCCTCGCTTGCCTCGTTTCTAGCCCTTGTACCTGTGCACTGGCCTGGAGGGTGCATAAAACAATAAAGGTGTGAGTGAACAAAAATAAACTTTTCTAAATACATTTACCGAAACTCAAGTTTCCCCTCCAGTTTTCACAAACGTGCATGCATAACATAAAACATGAGTAATAGTATGAAATCAGTTCATGACATAAACCATCATTTTCTAAAGTATATGGACACAAATATCAATAAATCATAATACCACCAATCCTCAATAGCCAATCACATTATCCATATAACCCGTCACGATATCAATGCAATGCGTGCAAACTCAGTGTCTCACGTCCGAGTACATCCCTCAGGATCTACGACGTTTGGGGGATATCAACTCTAGGATCAACGACATCTAGAGGATATCATCATAATCCCACGCTCCTGCGAGTGAGCCTCCCTCGGAGTTACTCATCTCCAGGCAGTGGATCGTGACTACTCCAGGATCTACGACGTCCGGAGGAGACTATCAAATCACAGAGGATGGTATATGTGGAACAGGTCACCAAATCCAGTAATCTCATTTTAAAATCATTTATGTCTCAAATCAAGTCAAAACCATTTCAATGGGGCCTATGCTCGAGACATAGCTTTCACAAATCATGTTCCACAAAACCATCATAAAACAGTGTCCAGAATTCACTTTATAAATCAAAATCATCAATTTAATCATATTTACATGTGACTCCAAATCCGAGTCAAAATTACTATTCACTTGGGTCTCAAGCCCAAAATATCATTTTTACGCAAATCCGTGCAACCGTAAACCCGAGTTGCCACGATCACGTAAATCCATAAAATTATTCATTGATTCATAACCCGAGTCAAAACATCATTTTGAATCCCAGGCCCACGCCCAAAAACATCAATTTCATCATTTCTCGAAAATGGTGCCAAAATATAATATAATAATCATAAACCGAGAAAATCGAGAAATCACCGGATTGAAACATAAATCATATAATATCATAAAAATCATATAATAAAGCATTTTAAATCATATATGCATGCATCACGGTTAGGAAAACCAAAAGTCCACTCACACACACCGTCCGGATTGCTTAGCCTCGAGCTGTTCCCCTTCTTCCGACGTCTCGGGAATATTCCAGCCTGTCAAACAAAGTGATTTAAGGTTACAAGACTATCATTTGGTCCTCGAATAAGAATCCCTTAATCGTCGGAATTTTATAATATTATTTAATTATAAATTAAATGCGTCGGGTACTCGGAACTACTCCAAAACCATATCCGATTTCCCCGAAACCAACGCGGATAGGTTCGTATCATCGAGAACATTAAGTTTCATGTTGACCACTTCGCTGGAATCCCATCCACGCGCCCTCACGCGATGCCGCAAGCGGCTGCGCGTGAAAGCCACGCGCGTAGCACAGTGTTGCTACAGTGCATCATTCCCACCCGAATGTCTGATAGACAGGTTGGAATACCCGCGATAGAACCGGACTCAATCTCATTCAATTCGACCTCAAATCAATCCATTCTTTCAACTGATGCCATCTAGTCCAACTGAATTCAAGTTCTGTAAGTTCAATTACCTCAATAAATGTTTAAAACCACACGACTGACGATCAAACTTTGACCGGTCTCCGATTCGGGTTTATCGATTTCGTCCCTGATTTTCAAATTAATTCACACAGTTAGAATCGTGAGAGTGTAAGGAACGTCTTTGCAAGATCAATTCGAGAATTCCTTACCTCCAACTGGTAGAACTCAAGCTCGATTTTCAGCAGCCATGGAAGCTTTTGTTCTTCCTTAATTCGACAACAATTTTCTTCGTTTTTGTTGCAGGGAGCTTCGTTTTGATCCCAGAAGCTCAATGTAATCCTCAATTGCCCATCTCCCAGCTCATAAATTCGAATTTGAATTTCCCCTAAATTTCTGAATTTTCGAACTCTGAATACACCCAGTTCTCTCAGTCCCTCGAGTTCCTCTCTCTCAATTCTGTTCCTTAAGTTCTTAATTGCACAATGACGAGAGACAGTGGGATATCACAGTTCAATTTTGGACAATTTGGACAAAATGATTACAATTTCCCTTAATTAAGGGATAATTGTCAAAAGTTAGCCCCAAAACCGGTTTCCATGTTATCTGGGGCAGGAAGAAGACAAAGGACAGGTGTCACTTGTCTGATCATGGTTAAAAGACCATTTTGCCCCTGGTTGGACAAATTACCATTTTGCCCCTAGGCTTCCGTGACCCGTAACGTTCGTATCCGAACTTCGTTTTCGACGTGCCGCCTGTCGTTGTACTCAGGGCATCGAGACCTACCTAACGGTCCTCGAATCGTGTGAAAATCAGTTGTCGAACAAAAAGTCAACATTTTCCCCCTTTTCGTTTAAATTACGAAAATGCCCTCGAACTTCCGAATGTCATAACTTTTTCCATGATCGTCGGAATTGGGCGTGCCACCTGTCTATGGACTCGTGACATCCCAAACTACGTCACGGTCATCGGTCAACGTCCGTTTGATTCACCAATCAAAAAGTCAACAAATTGACCATACTATTCACAAGGGTAAAAACGTCATTTATTCATTATATTACAAAATTACATTTTCCAAATTTCCAGGGCATTACAAAGGATATCTCCGACCTTTACCCTCCCGGCCTATCAGAGTACGCCAGGATCCGGAGGAGGTATGTGATATCTCGGTCTCTGCTACAGTCCACATCCGAGGTCAACCTGAAGGGCATTCGAAACATTAAAAGCTGTGAGTGGACAAAAAAAATAGTTTATAAAAAAATTTCCATAAAGAAATTTGTACCCTTCACTAAAAAGCATGCATGCATTCGAAAACCGTTTAACCAAATGAAACCATATGTGGGAACTAAGCCCAAAACCATAATGAAAACGACCGTCTGGGCCACTGCCCAAATCCACAAGGGATTCAGCCCAAACCAGAAATAAACCAAGTGCACGAGCCACCGCTCAAATCCTGTGTAGCCACACATCACATATCATATATCATATTTACATCATATACACATATAATTCACACAACCAATCCTGTCACGGTTTCCAAAGCTACGCGCGTGCTACCCAGGTCTCAATCCGAGTCTTCTCAAAGTCAAGATCAATGTCCGCAGACCACTGATCCTACCCGAGGTAATAGTAATCATAGCCTTCTTGAGAGTAAGGAACCCAACTGGGGGGTGACTCCACTCAGTCGGTGCTCCGTGACTACTCCGGGGTCCACCCAGGCCAACGACCCTCCCCAGCGGAGATAATAGAAGTAAATAAAGGTGTATGAATACATATATATACATAACATAAACATTCATGTCCGGTTTCCTTGAACCGTCATGATCCATAACATCCATAATAAGGGTTCATGCCGGTTCCCATAAACCGTCATGAACTAGAATGACCTGACAAAGGTTCATGCCGGTTTCCATAAACCGTCATGAACCACAATGACCTTTCTAGAGTTCATGCCGGTTCCCGTAAACCGTCATGAACTTGGAAATCCATCTAGGGTCCCTGACCCGAAATCACAAACCGTAAAATAAATGGGTCTCGTGCCCGAACATAGGAGTGAGCTGGGCACCGTGCCCGATATCTGAGGTCATATGTGTAACGACTCGTCCAGGAAAGTAGGGCTCAGACAGTGATTAAGGTGAGGTTAGTGAGTTTAATCGGGGGTTAGTTGGTCCCGATAAGGTCGTTAGCTTAGAATGACGATTTTGCCCCTAGTTTGGGCAAAAAGTTGACTTTTAGTTCGGGTGGTCAATTGGGTTTTGACCGATGAGCAGGACATAGTTTAGGACGTCACGAATCCGTAGACAGGTGGCACGCCCGATTCCGACATCCGAGGAGGAAGTTATGATGTTCGGAAGGTTGAGGGCATAATTGTAATTTGGTTAAAATAGGGGAAAAAGTTGACTTTCGTATGATTGGGTTTTCACACGTTGACCTAGGATGGTTAGCTAGATCTCATCGTCCAGAGTTCGATGACAGGCGGCACGTATTCATCGGACTTATGATGTGTGAGTTACGGGTCTAGAAAGGGAGTGGCAAGATCGTAATTTTGGCTTAAAAGGAAGGGCATTTTGGTCTTTGTGCTCTGGGATTGGTGCAACAGAGAGGGACAAATGGAAGGCTGAGATTGAGACAGTTGTGAGAGAGAAGGGGAGGATTGTGACGCGTGGCAAGGGCCTAGTGGCTTCTAGGCGTGTGCACGGTCCAAATAATTGGGGGTGCCTGTGTGTTCGTGTTTGTTCTTCGACCCAGAGAGAAAACAGAGACTGGGAATTGGGGAGGAATCGATCAAGTACGGTGAGAGTGGGAGTTTTTGAGGGTGTGAGAGTGACCAGAGAGCTAGGGAGGAGGCAGGGAGGAGCAGTAGTCGTGTGTGGGTGGCTTGTGAGCCGCGGGGAAAATCAGAGGAAACAGAGAACAGAGAGGAGTTGTGAGTGGTGGTGCGGCCGTGTTCGATCAATTGAAGCTGGTGGAGGTGTCCAGAGGCTGGAGGTGGACTGAAGGAGTTGTGTTTCCACAGTGGAGCTCACGACGGCGCCCGGAGGGCAGGTAATTTCTTGTTTCCCTTTCGATGCTCTGTTTTGCCGTGGATTTTCAAATTGAAAGTCGTGAAGTCTGGGGTTGAGTCGACGGTTCTGGTGAGTTGGGTGAGACTCAGTGAGGTCCTAGGATTGGTTTAAGCTAGCTACCGTGACGGGGGAAGACCTGGGTGGCCGGGAAGGAAAACAGGGGCAGTGTTCTGGTTTCTGCCGGGAAGGAAAACAGGGGCAGTGTTCTGGTTTCTGTTCGAGCTTGAGTCGACAGGTTTTAGGGTGAGTCGAGGTGTTTGGAGTAGGGGAATGGATAGTTTAGGATGGGACGAAGAGGATGGTGAAGAAAGGAGTCGATTGGGTGGACGGACGACGGAGAACCGTCCTAGCCGGTTCGAATTGCAGAAGCCGGTTTGACCGGGTCGACTCGAGGTAGACGATGACACTGTAGCTGGCGCGTGAGGGCCACGCGCAGCCAGTTTGGGCAACGCGTGGAGGCGCGTGCGGCGGCGGCTGGGAAAACGGTCAGCATGGTTTTTGGTCTAAGTGTTGTGACGAGTTTAATGGAATTGGTTTCGGGTTGTTCGGACGTCGATTCGATGTAGTTCCGCGAGGGTGAAGATTTAGGGTTCCGGTTCGTTACGATTAGGACCCGGGGATTTTTCAGGAAAATTAGGAGAGTCTTAGTAGACGTGTTAGAAACGTACTTTGGCGGTTGTTGATAGGATCGGGACTTCCTGAGGAAGCTGAGGAACGTACGATACGTTCGAGACGCGATTGAGGGCTTGGTACTGTGAGTAAACCTTTTCCTTAAACTCGAGCATGCATAACTATTTTTCTATAATTGTTTTATGGTTTTAATTATGATTTTATGTTTATCGGATATGCTTTATTGATTTTACATAATTGCACGTTTTTCGAGGAAGTTCGGTTTTCAGCACGTTTTACGAGGAAAAGTACGATTTCTGAATGTGATGTTATGGATTTAGGATTTCAATGGATAAGTGGTTTCAATGTTCATAAAGGGATTTGGAAACATGATTTGGTGATTAAAGGGTTTTCGGTTTTAGAATCCGATTTCGGAAACGGAATTTGGTTTTAAAGTTGAAAAGTGGATTTCCGGATTTGGGTTCGGAATGACGGTTCAGGATGCCGGAAGGGCATTGGACCAGTGATTTCGGATTCGGGTTTGGATGTGGAATGATAAATGGTTTTCAAATGGTTTTGGATTGGATTTTCTGGATCTGGTTATTGGGTTTAAAGACCCGAATATTGATTTGACGAGGGACGGGCCCGGATTGGGTTTTAAGACCCGGATTGAGTTTAAAGACTCGGGAGTTTAAAGACTCGGATATATTGATATTTCCCCCGTAGGCCGGTTGAGTTTAAAGACTCGGGAGTTTAAAGACTCGGATATTATTGAGGCCTGGATTGAGCTTAAGGACTCGGGAGTTTAAAGACTCGGATAGGTCCAGCAGGTTTGATCAGATAATGATGACTTGATATCCATGGTTTATGATACGGTTTTATGATGCTTATGCTATGATTTCTATAACTGTGTTTTATAGTGTTTCTGTTTTTATGATGAGGTATATGATAACTATAACTGCTTTAATAACTGGGTTATGCATGTGGTTTCAAAACGGAGGGCCAAACCCGGTTTTTCTTATAATGGTTTTGGAAACTTTTCTTTTATTTATGGTCCACTCACACTTTTTGTTTTAAATTGCCCTCCAAGTCGGGGAGCTAGAGCGGGGTTTCGACGTCGAGGCAGCGTCTGAGGCATAGAAGTCGCGGAAGGGATCCCGTAGTGTTTTAATTTTCCGTGTGCGTGTATCTAGTTTATCGGTTTTCTTTCCTTTGTATTTAGAACTATTCTCTGTAAACTTTTAACTTCGGGATGTTTAAAAGTTCTCCTGCGTCTGACGGTATAGTTTAGTAGTTATTTTGATGTTGTGTCGGGGTGTCAGACGGGAGCGGGATTTACCTCGATTTTCGGGGTGAAACCGGGGTGGGTCCTGACAATATGCCCGAGACAAAACCAAATGGGTCTCATACCCGAGTTTATCCTTTTAGAAATCTAAAACCAGTCCATTAAAACAAATAAGGAAAAATAGACCCGTATAAGCACCGTATAAGGCCGAAACCTCGAAATATGTGCTTATACGTAACCACATACAAATGCACCCATGACATCATCAAACATGTAATAAAACATATAATAAACATTTATGCATGCACCAATTTAGAAAACAAGGTCCACTCACAGACCGTCTGAGCTGCCGCCTCGATTTGCGTGCCATAGGCTCTCCCAAGCCGATCACTGTCACCGGGACTCCCGAAACTGTCCAAATTAATTAGAAGGTTACTAACTACTTAATTAACCTCCCATTAAAACCCCGTAATTTTTCCGAACTTTTAACTATTTTTAAACCGACCCTAAACCTTCCGACACCCCGAAAACTATCAAAACGATGTCCGATTGACGCAGGACCAATCCCAAAATCTTCGTTACATCGAATAGAAGATTTCATATGTTGATTACTTCCCCAAATTATGGCCCACACGCTCTCAGGCGCCCCTAGAAGGTCGAAAATACTGTTCATCGTCTTCAACCTCCAGCTTACTGTTCACTGTACTTTTCATCCGTCGGTTTTCTCTGGTTTTCGGACCGATTTAGGTCCATTTCATCCCATTTTAATCCTAATATGATCCTAATCCTATTTCTAATCTTTTAGACATTAAAAACCGAAGGAAAAACACCAAAACCCGTCCATTACCGATCGGCCATGGTGGCCGGAATTTCCCCCGCTGTTCGCGGCCACTCCAGGCCATCCTAGGACCTAAAACTAATCCTAAACTTCTCCCTCGGTCCCCAGAAACCTAACCTAGGTCTTAGAATCGAATAAGAATCAATAAAGCCGAAGTTGAATTTTTTGAATATTTTCTTACCTCACAGTCGAGCTCCGCTGTGTCCTCCTTCGTCCACAGCCGTGGACCTCCGTTCCTTGCCAGTCTCAACCCCTCATACTCCCTCACTCACGGTCATGTTCAACTCATAGGGTCATGGTGTTATGTGTGGGTTGTGTGCTTTGAAGAAAATGGAGAAATGGGGAGAATGGTGGGTTTCGGGTTTGAAGATGAAGAACAAAGGAGAAATGAAGTTTGGTGTTTGATCTGATGAGAGGGGAGAGGGTTAAGTGAGATGAGTGGTGAGGATTGAGAGATTAATTAAAATGAATGGTTAGGATTGAGTGAAGAAAAGATTAATTATTAAATAATAAAAATAATAGTATTTAATTAAGTTAGATCCCCTTTTTAGAGAAATTGACCAATAGGATGAGTGACACTTGTCACTCATCCATGGGACCCACCAAAATATCTGCTCAATCAGAATTTGCCAAATCTTCACCGTCTCGAAGTACGTGCATAGTGAAATCGGACTTCCGTGACCTATAACTTCCCCGTTCGAAGTCTGATTTCAGCGTGCCGCCTGTCTATGGATTCGTATCGTCCCGATCTACGTAATAGTCCTCGGTCCTCAGCCATCAAACCTCTAGGTCAAAAAGTCAACATTTGGCCCCATTTAACCAAAATTACCAAAATGCCCCTAAACTTCCGAACGTCATAACTTCCTCCTCGAACGTCGGAATTGAACATACCACCTGTCTATGAACTCGTGACGTCACAAACTACGTCACCGTCATCGGTGATCGGTCAAAGTCCGTTTGACCGCCAGAATGAAAAGTCAACATTTTTCCACTACTAGGGGCAAAACGGTCATTTTGCATCGTTCGTCCGATTTCGCCTAACTAATCACCGATTAGCCTCAATAATCGTGATTAATCACTAATCTAATCTAAGAATTTGGGACGGGTCGTTACATTCTAGGAATCTCGAATCCTGTCCAAAAACATCATGAAAGGTCAATAATGACATTCCAGGAATCTCGTGACATCCCGAACTACGTCACAGTCATTGGCCAAAGTCCGTTTGACCGTTCGAGTCAAAAGTCAACATTTTGCTCCTACCTTTCAAATTTACCAAAATGCCCTTGCCCTTCGCCTTCGCAGACCCATAACTTTTGCCTTCGACCTCCGATTGACGCATGCCGCCTGTCTGCGGATTCAACGCCTCGAGACCTACTCAGCAGTCTCTTCGGAAAACCCAAAAAGTATTCTACTCAAAAAGTCGACTTTTGGCCCTTATAACCCAAGGGCAAAATCGTCAAATAAACACTGACTTGATTTTTCAACCCAACAGCAACCGGGAAGCCCGGTAATATAAAATTCCAAAAAAATGTACTTCCCTTCGGATTCCCTGAATTCCGAGGCGATGTGGGGGCATTTGTGGAACCCAAAATCATCCGAAAATTATGGAGCTGCCATGCAGACCGTAATTCCGAAAAATGACCAAATTGCCCCTGGCAATAATGCTGATCATTTGAAAACACCCGCACATTAAATAATCTATTTACCAGCTAAATACGTTATTTGATCGGGTTAAAATCTCCGTAACATTAATATTTTCCCCGAGAGTTAATTGTCATTATTCTTAATAATGGACAATTAATATTAATATTAAAACAATAATTGTCATTACTATCATGATGAGCCATCATTACAATTATTAAATAATATATTTAATTAATAATATATTATTTATTAATTAAAAATTCAACCGACCAATCAGAATGCTCAAAGGCTCCCAAGATTTTCCTATAAATAGCAGAGCACATTTCATTTCCAAGGTACGTCGATTCTTCGCTTCAAAGTATATCCTTTTCCTCTCTCAAAGCTAACTTAGGCATCAGAGTGTTCTTGGTCGAACAACCCCCCTGGTAAATCGATCGAGGCAACGATAGCTAATCGTTTGCTGTTTGCAGGAATTGTGAGGACTTTTCGCGGCTGGTTCGATTTTTGATTCAACAATTACCATGTAGTTAGCACTAAATAATACAGTTATATATATATATATAATCATACTTTCAAATCTTATATTTACTACAATATATTCTTTAAAACTTTATAACCTTGTCTCTTCCTTAGATTTTCTGTTAAAAAATTTTGTACGTTATTAAGGTGATAATTTGAATAGAGTCTGGTTTATATTTAATTTTAAAAAATTCCAAATACGGCAGTATAGTATAAAATCAAGAAGGATCGTATGACCTCTTGGAACACCGTGGGACGTCTTGTTTCACCATTCTCTGTTTCAAAACCAAAACCCGACATTAGAGCCTCACAGGTTCATCTACCACCTTCGCTGTCTCTGCCCTTTCAGGCTCTAACATCTCCAATTCTCTCCCTTTTCCCCTTTCTTTCATTTTCCTTTCCTTTTTCCTCTTCATGGTCTCTCTCACCCACGGTGGTGGCCATTTCTTTATTTTTCTTTTTTTCGGCCTAACACCACCGAATGGCCACCTCACACACATAACACACACACACACACACACACACACACACACACACACACACACACACACACACACACACACACACACACACACACACACACACACACATATATATATATATATATATATCTTTAGGCACACACACACACACACACACACACACACACACACACACACACACACACACACACACACACACACACACACTCACACACACACACACACACACACACACACACACACACACACACACACACACACACACACACACACACACACACACACACACACACACACACACACACACACACACACACACACACACACACACACACACACACACACACACATATATATATATCTTTAGGTCGGTGAGGGAGAGACTGATGGAGGGAAGATGAAGACAGATGGAGAAGATTCTAGAAATCACTAGGCCTTCCACTCAAAATTACCAAAATGCCCTTGATGGCATAATGACCAAAATACCGCTAAAGAGTATTTGACCTGAAACACCTTAAAACGATCTCTGATTTTGGCGTACCGTTTGTCTAAGAACTCAGGATTCCGTAACATTCACAACGACCTTCTCGAAATTCTCAAATAAGGTCTGTAACAAAAAGTCAATATTTTGACTTTCTTTTGGTCAAAAGTTGAGTCAACTTTTGACTTGTAGGGGCAAAAATGACATTTTACATTCTCTTAAATACCCGGGGTGTTACACAGAGTCGCCAGAATTGATAAAGTTCTGATACCATATGAGAATTTAATATTGAATCGAATAAAAATAATCTGTGTCCATGATTCATAGCTTTATACAGAAAGTCAACATCTATTCTAAGTAAATAATTCTAATTAAAAGCACAGATTGGGGTATCCCTGTGATTTCTCCGCATGTCAACATTTAAGTGTGGTTGACTCTATTGTTTCCTTTAACAGTTTTATTATACCTGTTTGATTCGAATCTGGATCTAAAGTGATGAGACTCGCAAGGGGTGCTGGTTCACTTTCTTCTTAAGCCTGCCGAGTAACCTGCAGGGCAAAGAGAGAAAGCATTAGACACTGGTGGGGTGCCGGCGTAAGAAACTCTTATGCTTAAGTCAATAAGCGATGTGGAGATTCAATAGGCAGATCACAGCACAAAAACAGAAGAGACGGGTTTGTGTGTGTTTAGAAAGGGAAGTATATGAGAGAGTACCTCTATGAAAGGGTTTAAAGGAGTATTTATAGGAGCAATGAATGTGGTGGTTGAATACTATTGAAATAGGTTTCAAGCTACTTCAAGAGATACTACCACATGTTTCGCAGATTCGAGATGTGTTCCAGGTGGCAATCTTCTATTATGTCAGAGGGTTGATACCTGCGTTTGTCAGCGGATCAGACAGGCGTGCTAAACCGTGCTTGCCAAGTGGCCTTGTCGAATGGTCATGACGTGGGCCCTATCAGACATATGTTCTTGGTGTTGCCTAACGAGTGGCAGTCTGACATTGTCTACTGAGTGACAATCTGACATTACCATCCAAGTGATTGACCTGCTAACAGACTCAGGGTTGCCGTTTGGCCTACATCCGATTGCCTAGTGGTCGGTCGTGTGTTTGTGGTGATGTTGATCGTACTGAATTTGTGTAACGACCCGTCCCGAATTCCTAGATTAGATTAGTAACTAATCATGATTAGTGAGGTTAATCCGTGATTAGTTAGGCGAAATCGGACGAATGATGCAAAATGATCGTTTTGCCACTAGCCGTGGAAAAACGTTGTAATTTTGGTTAAAAGGGGCAAATAGTTGACTTTTTGATCGGGAGGACCGATGGCCGAGGGCCGAAGACCGTTACGTAGATCGGGATGATACGAATCCATAGACAGGCGGCACGCTGAAATCGAACTTCGAACGGGGAAGTTATAGGTCACGGAAGTTCGATTTCACTATACACGCATTACGAGGCGAGAACACTTGGCATGAATTGGGCCACATATTGTGAGTGGGTCCCATGGATGAGTGACAAGTGTCACTCATCCCATTGGTCCAAACCCCTAAATTGTGGATCTAAGCTAATTAAATATTAATATAATTATTATCATATAATTAATCCTAACAACACTAAATCCTATCCATCCATTCCAATTAAACACTCAATCCTCACCACTCATCTAATCATCGATTCTCACCTCTCTCATCAGCTATCATCTCTTCTTTGTTCTTCAAACACACCCGAAAGCCATAACCCCCATATTTCTCCATTTTCATTTCAACCCACAAACACACCTCACCAACACAAGGACCCTCTGAGCACGAATATGACCGTGAGGAGGTGGAGAGAGGCTAAGGATGGCAAGCCACGGCTGGGGACGGCGGTGGCCACGGCGGGAAGTCGAACCCGTAAGGTCAGTTTTATTTCAAAATTGTAAATCGGTTTTTGGTGGGTTTTAAATCAAACCTAAGGATTGGGTTGTACTTCTGGGGACTTTAGGAGGCTAATAGGACGGTTTTCGAGGCTTTGGATGGCTGGAATGCACATCGGAGGAGGGTTGCAGTCGCCGTTGCCATTAGTGACGTATGGAGGTACAGTTCCTTCGCGTTTTAATGATCTTTAACGTCTAAAAAGATGGATAATGGGATTAGAAATGTTTAGGAATTAAAATGGGACAAAATGGGGTAGAAATGGACGGGTTTAAGGGTTGAACCGGTCGAGCCGGTCCGGTCCGATTCGAACCAGTCAAACCCGGTTCGACCATCGGAAAAGACGACACTGTTCACCGCGCGTGGGCCTCACGCGCAGGAACCTTCACTGGGCGCGTGGGGGCGCGTGAGTCACTGTTTGGGGAAGTGTTCAACATACGAAATCTTCTATTCGATGTAACGAACATTTTGGGACTGGTTTCGTGTCGATCGGACACCGTCTAGATAATGTTCGGGGCATCGGAAAGTTTGATCGAGTTTAAAAATAGTTAAAAATACCGGAAAATTATGGAGCTTTAGTGGAAGGTTAATAAAGTAGTTAGTAACCTTCTATTACGATTTGGACAGGTTCAGGAGTCCCGGTGATAGTGATTGGCTCGAAAGAGCCGTATATCATGCAAATCGAGGCGGCAGCTCGGACGGTCTGTGAGTGGACCTTGGTTTTCTAAATTGGTGCATGCATAAATGTTTATTATATGTTTTATTACATGTTTGATGATGCCATGGGTGCATTTGTATGTGGTTACGTATAAGCACGTATTTCGAGGTTTCGGCCATATACGGTGCTTATACGGGTCTGCATTTCTTTAATGGTCTAAATGAAATGGTTTTGGATTTCAAAAGGATAAACTCGGGTATGAGACCTATTTGGTTTTGTCTCGGGCATATGACCCTATTGATGACCTACGGGTCTGATTCGTGGTCGCGGCGAGTGTTATGTGCACGTCGATCGACGATATGACGCTCACTTCTGGATTAGGATATGTTCCTTCCGGAGAGGTCACGATGCACGATTCGTGCTCGGGTAGCCTGGGGAGGCTCGACTTCAGAGTACTGACAGTTCAGGATAGCGATCGGTGATGAGTGCACCATGATCTTGTGGTGGTCACGTCGGTTGATTCGTTCACGGCGACATACCAGGATTGAAGGGGGTCCTGGATGGATGGTTGCACGCATCACTACGATCGGAGTCATGACTGACCCTGAGATATCGGGCAGGATGCCCAGCTGATGTCATATGTTCGGGCACGAGACCCAGTTTACTTGTATTGATGATTTTGGGTTCGGGACCCTAAATGGATTTCCAAGTTCATGGAGATTTATGGGAACCGGCATGAACCTTTGTCAGGTCATTGTGGTACATGACAGTTTATGGAAACCGAGCATGAAGGATGTTGTCTATATGTATATGAATATAATGGCTATTATGGATCATGACGGTTCAGGGGAACCGGATATGAATGTTTATGTTATGTATATATATGTTAATATACCTTCCTTTACTTGTTCTATTATCTCCTCCGGGGAGGGTCGTTGGCCTGGGTGGACCCCGGAGTAGTCATGGAGCACTGACTGAGTGGGAGTTGCCCCCGTTGGGTGCCTTACTCTCAGGAAGGCTGGTACTATAACCTCGGGTAGGGTCGGTGGTCTACGGACATAGACCTTGTCTTTGAGAAGACTCGGATTGAGACCCGGGGTAGCACGCGCGTAGCTTTGGAAACCGTGACAGGATTGGTTGTGTGAATTATATGTGTATATGATATAGATATGATATATGATATGTGATGTGTGGTTACACAGGTTTTGAGCAGTGGCTCGTGTACTTGATTTACTTCTGATTTGGGCTGAGTCCCTTATGGATTTGGGCAGTGGCCCGTATGGTCATTTTCATTATGGTTTTGGGCTTAGTTCCCGCATATGGTTTCTTTGGTTAAATGGTTTTCGAATGCATGCATACTTTTTAGTGAAGGGTACAAATGTCTTCGTTAAAATGTTTTTATAAACTGCTTGTTTTGTCCACTCACAGCTTTTAATGTTTTGACTACCCTTTAGGTTGACATCGGATGTGGACTGTAGCAGGGACCGAGATATCACATACCTTCTCCGGATCCTGGCGTACTCTGATAGCCCAGGAGGGCAAAGGTCAGAAATATCCCTTGTCTGACACTTCGTGTCAGATGGGAGCAGGGTCATCCCGCGTTAATCCCGGGGGATTGGGATGGGTCTTGTCAATTTGGTTGGTCAATATGGTATCAACAATACCAAATACCATGATCCATTAATTAATATTTTATAAATTCACATGAATACATGCATGGCCTGATAATTAACACTTTTGCCTTATGTTTGGTACAAATAATTTTAATGGTCATTTCTTAATATTTTTGTTGTTAGTTTTTTTTTTAGCTAATTGTAACAAATATTATGCACAGTACACTAGATGTATCCAGAATATTGTGATTTATTTTAATATCGAGGGTTTATATATAAAGAGGCGGAGCTAGCTAGGGCCCAGGTGAGCTTGGGCCCCCACTCATTTTTTTTTTTTTTCAATATTAAATATATAATATATGCAATATTTCGATGTTTATTATAGTGTAATATATATATATATATAGATTGTTTATCTATTACGCATAAATTTTTTTTTATTTTCTCTTCTAATTTTGTACTAAATTTTTATGCATTATGTTATACATGATACTATACCAGTTTATCATATATATATATATATATATATATATATATATAAAATCGAAATTTTAACCTTACTTTACCTTATTTCTTTATTTTGCTAATTTTCTTTTTAATTACAAATATTCCTAAAATGTATTTAATTACTTCATATTTTCAAAGGGTTCAATTCTTAATTTCTATTAATCTACTTAATTGTTTTTTTCATTTATCAATGTTTACAATGATAGTGGAGTTTATGAACTTTATTAAGTTATTGTTTTATTATATTTAAGATTATGAATTATATGAATCAGAGTGTTTATAGAAAAAAAAATAGAATAAAAATAAAGTCGTAATTTTTTTTTTTTTTTTGAGAAATCACCAAAAATGGTCCTTGGTAATTTATTAAAATGTGAAATTTTGTATAACATACTTTAAAATGTGCGACAACTAATAAATAAAATATCATCAATTAAGAGTACGTATTTGTTAAAAAAAATGATTATGTCATTTTTAATGTTACATCCGGACTACGCCACTATATATAGCTCCATTTTTGTTGTTGGTGAAGATAGTAATAAGATGATGAATTGTATACCACCAGGGTTAATCTGTCGAGGAAAATTTCGGTAAGTAATAAAGCATATATATATGGTACAAACATATAATTAGCACCCTTTTCATATTTGGATATGGAGAAATGAATTTAAATTCATAATCTGAGAATCTGGCTCAAATATTGCCTTACGATTTCCCCCCATTATTCCAATATCACCGTAATTTCATAATTTGGTAACAAATTTAAAGCCCTCATTTAACGCATTTTCGCAGCCAGTGTTTGGTGAGTGTACGTGACTTTCTCCTCATTCCTATAAATCTACACACTTTTTAGATCTCCTCATATCTTTCCCTCTCGGTCTCTCCCTCGCTTATTCATGAACATTCCTATGTCATCAGCACCGTCTTCGATCACTTGATGTATTGCTTGAAAGAAGTTGAGGTTTCACTCTAAAATCAATTGGTAATGGAGGAAGAGGCCCGACCCCTTATAAATCCTTGTAAAATTATGCAATTTTCCAATATAGGATTTTTATTCCTTCACATTTTCACACGCTCTCTCAAGTGCGGCAAATTTTCAAGCCTAACATTCGGACAACTCATATGCAGTAACGAGAAGCACGTAAGTCAGTTAAGCTTTATAGGTGAGATAACCCTCTCTGATATTATGACCAAAGTTGAGTTTTCACTCAAAAATCAATTGGTAATAGGGAGAGAGGCTCAATCACTTATAAGCCATTTCATTGTGAAACTTTCTAATGTGAGACTTTTATATCCTTACATTCTCAAATTGACATTCGTAGATGTTGTTTCTTCCGAAGAAACTATGTCAAATATGAATGATATTCGAAATGATCAATTTCTAAACCAAAGCCATGACATAGAGGCCACTTATGATCCACAAACTACTAGACATCTTCAAACTCTGAAATCTTCAAGTACTTATGATCATGGTTCTAGTACTTATCCAAGTAAACAGTTGCAACAATCCGCAATCTTCAAACTCCTTCGAACAATGGTTGCTGTAAGTCCCTGCCTTTAGGGTTTCATTGAAATCCCTTTAATTTTTAGTTAATTGTTTGACAATTTTAATTTTATTATACAGCAAAAGACAATGAAATTGAAAATTACACCGTCAGAGAACAATGATGATAGCCGCACTATGTACCTTCAAACTGCACCGTACCATCAGCCAAATGAGACTGATCCGGGCATGACCATGATACCATATCATGGAAGCACCCCAAACCAGCAAATTGTGTCATACCAACCGCTTGAAGAGGTCATACTCCCGACCATGGTGACACTAAACATCCATGAAAAGCGAACAGGAACACCAACCACATTGACCAGAGATATTTTTGTCTCATTTGAACTGCCCCAAGGTTTTCCTAAGGATCATGATGTCGGGATGGTACTACTATTTATTAAATAGTGATATCCTTTTGAAATCGTTTATATGTCTAAGGGTCTCATATTTATGTTTTGTATTTTTTTTCTATGGCCACAGTTATTGGCCGAGGGCAGTGAAAGTCCTCGGACTCCACGTCGATTTTCTGGCTTTGAGAGACTCGCTGGCTGGAGGATTACACGAAGAAGACGAGTGAAGGGATCCTATGACATGGTAATTTGATAAATTAATTAACTAGCGTTTGTGAATTATGATTTTGCTTTTAAAAACCTAATTTTTTTCCCTTCAAAACACGAGCATTTTTTCGTTCAAAATTTTAAAATTCATATATAAGATCAAATTAAATTTTCATACTTATATTTATACTTTTCTAAATGATTTTTTTTTTTTACAGTATTACCGACACATGAGTTCAAATGCTAGGTTTTTTTTTTTTTTTTATCAATTCTTGACGTGGTACGATTCATCATGTACGAGGAAGACCCAAAACAACAAGCGGCACATAGAGTAAATTTTGAAGAATATGAATCGGTGAGTTTATACATCTTGCATATGAAACTTTGTTAAGAAAGTTGAAGTTTCAACTTCAAATCAATTCACACAATTACAATATGCCTTTAGTATGTGTTAATTTTGAACTATGAAATCTTAGTTCGTGTTAATTTAGGCCGAGAAGAGGAGAATGACACCTGAAGCTAGGGAAGCAATATTGGTGGAAGAGTTTATGAAATCAATTGACAACCACAATGTTAAAGCTACGAAGAAAAAAAAATGGTATACGAAGGTAAATGTACTTAATTAATAACAATTTTGTGCACACGAAATTGATCTCTTGATGTTACGCAGGGCTTCTATATGTGGAGTGGAGGAACGTGAAAATCAAGGAGAAAAAGTATAGATTCGTCCAAGTATATACAGTAATAATATATAAGTTAGAATAAGTGCATATACTGGGTATAAGATTGAAACGAGAGTGTCATGATTATAGTGTATGAGTTGGTTGTATGAGACATAAGTGATTATCATCATAGTTATTGTTGATACATAAATCTACGATTCTATTGTATTCATTAATACGAGAGTAATACATTTCCATCCGTATCTTGATTCTTCTCCATCTTCCTCTTTCTATCACCCGTTCTTTTATTATTTTAGTTTCGGGGATTGTAATTTCGATTAGAGACATGAATTACTCTCTTATAAGTTATTTATATATTCTTCACAATAATTGGCAAAATATTAAACTGCCAAATTTGGTGGGACGACACCACAAATAACTTGATTAAACGGTAGCAAACTACCGAACTATGCTCGTCATCTTCCAATTTGGTGCCGCCAAAACAAGCTAACGTACACATCACAAGTCGACAAAAGCAAAATCTAAATTGTGCTTCATTTCGTTGGTCCCTAACTTCGACCTCATCTTTTATATGACAAGAACAACTTGTTTACTCACTGGACACATAACAAATAGCTTGACTGTAACTGGCCATGTCGATCGCGTACTTGTGGGATTTAACTCTATCAAAATTATATGTCTAATGTGTATATATCTACTGATGCTTCGATTCGGTGTGCTGTGGACAACTATTTCAAGGACATTTTTACTTCCTGTGGGAATCGAGATTGAGGTGATATTCTCAATTTCATCGACCCATCCATCGGGGACCACCATAATCTAGATCTCAATCGGGCTGTTTCTATGGAGGAAATCCATGATGCCACTTTTCAGATGGGGGCCCTAAAAGCTCCTGGGCCTAACGGTTTCTCGGGTATTTTCTACCAAACTTACTGGAATTCCATTCATGATGATCTGTTGGTTATTGTCAATATGGTTTTTGCAGGTGAGTACTCTCTAGAATCCCTCAATATTTCTCACATTGCTCTTATTCCATAAGTTATGAATCCGGAAGCTGTTGCCCAATTTCGGCCTATCGTTCTCTGCAACTACTCATACAAGATCATTGCAAGGGTCTTGGCAAACCGACTGAAAGGTCTTCTTCCTAATATTATCTCCCCTTAGCAAAGTGCTTTTATTTCAGGGCAATAGATTCAGGACAATATTGCGGTTGCCCACGAGGCTTTTCATGCCTTAAAGCTCCGAAAGGCTACAAAATTTTTTGAGATGGGCATCAAGTTGGATATGAATAAGGCTTATGACTGCATTGAATGGGACTTTCTTCAGGCTGTTATGCTTAAGATGGGTTTCAATTGCAAGTGGGTAAATCTGGTTATGAGATGTGTCTCCTCAGTCAGTTTCTAGGTTCTGGTTAACGGGCAACCCGGCAGGAAGTTCTCCCCTACTCGTGGTATCAGACAAGGAAACCCTATCTCTCCTTATCTTTTCATCATTGTGTGCGACGTTCTTTCTTAGATGTTCAACCATGCGGTGCGTGCTGGCATGCTTGAGGGTATCAAATTCAACCTCGAGGGGCCTACGCTTTCACATCTCCTATTTGCTGATGATGCTTTGCTATTCATGAAAGCCACTTGAAACAATTGTTTGGTTGTTGATAAACTATTTCAGGTTTACTATCTTTCTTCGAGTCTGCTCGTCAACTATAACAAATCCAATATGTTCTTCAGTCCCAACACTCCCCAATCTTTGCGCACTGAGTTGAACACCATTATGGCAATGGAGATTTCCGAGGATCCCGGTATGTACCTTGGCCTTCCAACCCTGTGGGGCAGATCTAAAAATGAGGCTTTAATGTTTGTCTGGGAGAGAATTGGAAAGAAAATACATGGATGGAAAAAGAAATTCCTCTCGCAGGCTAGCAAGGATGTTCTTATTAAGGCTGTTGCCCAAGCCATCCCCACCTACCCTATGACAGTGTTCAAGTTTCCTAAGAACACATGTCAGTCCATTGATTCCGAGCTAGTAAACTTCTGGTGGGGTTAGTCGAAAAGTGGTAATAAGATTCATTGGATTAGTTGGGCTAAGCTGGGACTCCCAAAGGCAACCGGTGGTATGGGTTTTAGGAATCTCGAGAAATTTAACCTTGCACTTCTAGCAAAGCAGTGTTGGAGAATTATTTGGGATCCAGACTCTTTTTGGGACCAGATTCTAAAGAGCATGTACTTTCCTAATCAGCGGAGGACCCATAAATTTTGCTCGAGGGGGTCAAAATGTAATACTTACACAAATTTAGGAAGCAAAAATATCCTTTAAAACTAAAGGAAAATATTAAATATTTTAATTTATGGGTTTGTTTGAAAAATTCACTGATGTTACTTAAGTATATTATGGGAGTGCCTAGAGAGATTGAAGTTATTACCCTATACCACCATGAGAATCCCTTTGGATAGATTTTGAATTTGGAAAATTTTCATCCCTCTGAGTTTCCCATTCATTGTTATAACAGATGACTGAAGCACATCGCCCCCCGTCAACATAACAACGATGACATGATCAATTCTACTCACCCCTACCTGTTTTGCTCAGCCAACACAAAAAACATGACCAATGGGGGAATATAAATAACTAATCCTAGCCTTTTTTCCATTTGACAAAAGAACTTTGGAGAATGATCTAAGAAATTATATGCCAATGAAGATACTGAACTCAAATATGCCAGAAACAGTAAAACAATGCATGTAATCCTTCATATTTCACCTTAGTATCAGGCAACAACTATAGAGAATTAGCTATGTTAAACATGTCAGTTAAGGTACTGAAAGTGAAATGCACCAGAAACATAAAAAGGAATGCAAAAGGATAATTTGAAGGACTAAGTTTGGATTATTTGTATGCGTCTTTATGCTTCTATAGAAGTGGTTGTTGTAGGTTCCGATTGAATTGTTTTATAGTTTTTTTCTTCCAAGTGAAAGAAACAAGTAGCTCTAAAATCCAAGTAGTTCATTCCACCTGGAAAATTTCCATTTATAAGATGATCATGTAAAGCATGCATGGATAAGAGGCATCTGAACTGAATCTAGCCCTTTGCTCCTCCCTCCCAAAATCCTGGCATAGAAAAAAAGGGAGGGAATTCTTCTGTCTCCTATCAGTGGTGATTTTTTCTTCACTCCGTCAATCTATATATTGTCGTGCACTCGTGCATTCCTAGTTAGTTGCTAAGCAGTTACTTATAATTCACTTTATTTAGTTCTTCTAGCCCATTTCTTAGGTAATATAATCTTGGTACTTGGATCTTCCTGATCCGAACCTAAAGGTTCTCAATTGCTCTGTAAACTGCCCAAATTTTTTTCCTTAATATGTTGTAAATATTATTTACTGCATTTTGCCTAGATCTACAACTTGTACAATTCCTTAAAGTTGAAATCTTCAAAAACTAAGGACTAAAAATGTCTGGCTTCACTAAAAAGCACAAAGGAAAACAAATATAATACCTGAAGGCTGGGGTGCTATGAAAAAAGGAGAGCGCATGGAGAGGGAGACGACCTGGAGCCTGGAGGCGGAACCGCTAGAGCTTGGAGACGATTCCTGGCTCGCTCTGCCTTGCTGGGAGAGTGGGAGGAGATGTCTCAAGTGCCAAAGAAGATTGAGAAGCGAGGAGAGCGAGAGTGCGAGCTGCAGAGAGTCGTCCTTCATCTTTAAAAAAAAAAAAAATTAAACGGCGTCGTTTAAAAAAAAAATTCATGTAAAACGACGTCGTTTTGAACCTTCCGCAAAAAAAAAAAACAGAGGTCATCTTCTCCGCTAGCTTGGGGGGCAGTCCGGCGCAGAGGAGGTCGGAGGGGGTTAAAAAACTTCTTTACCTGAGGGTTTCTCCGGTGGGGGGAGGGTCAAGTGACCCTCCTTGCCCCTTGGTCGGTCCGCCCCTGTTCCTAATGATAATTTATGGGATGCTGGCAGGAGCAACTGTGCCTCTTGGGCCTAGACGAGTATATTGGAGGGCAGGCGTATCATCCGTGAGGGCGCCCGATGGAAAATTTTGAATGGTGCTGATATAAATGTTTGGAACGATCGCTGGTTCTCGGGGAACTCGGATGGATTGCTTACCCCCCTTTCTCATTGGTTCCAGTGATTCACCTCAACTTGTGTCCTCTCTAATTGACCCCTCCTCCCACTCCCGGAATCTTGAATCTACTGAGCCCCTGATATCGGCTGTTGATTGTGAGATCATTCGTTATATCCCCCATGGAAACCCAGAGGATCGTGATCGTCTTATCTGGCCCCACTACAAACTTGGAGAGTATAGTGTGAAATCAAGTAATATTTGGATTTGGACGAATTCTCCAGCTTCTCGCCCTCTTGCTCTTGCTAGGGCTTCAAGTTCCTCTATTTTCCCATTGGAACTCTGGAAAACTGCTTGGAATCTGAAAGTATATCCGCGAGTCATTAATTTTATGTGGAATAGGAGAGTATAGTGTGAAATCAAGTAATATTTGGATTTGGACGAATTCTCCAGCTTCTCGCCCTCTTGCTCTTGCTCTTACTAGGGCTTCAAGTTCCTCTATTTTCCCTTTGGAACTCTGGAAAACTGTTTGGAATCTGAAAGTATATCCGCGAGTCATTAATTTTATGTGGAAGGTTCTTCATGGTTGCCTCCCCACTCGGACCACACTTTTTCGCCGACACTTGGGCTACTGCCAGATGTGCCCAATTTGTGAGGAAGTCTCAGCAACCATTGAGCATCTGTTTCTCCTCTGTCTTGGTGTGACTTGTATTTGGTTTTGGGGCCTTCTCAACTACCGAATTGATATTACCAATGTGACCTTCTTTGAAGCATGGGTAAGTACCATTCTCTCCCCTTCTATGGGATTTTGACAGGACCCGTCCCAACTGGACGTCAAATACCGTGCCTGGTCCTGCTCCCGTCTGACAAGTCAACTAAAGGTCCGAAACTACCCTTCAGTGCTTGCCAGACAAGGGATGGTTGCACGGATTTCTGCTGCTGTCACTGCCTCACGATCAGTCCCAAACGTCGTACCACGGCCTGGAGGGTCACAAAACAGAAAAGGTGTGAGTGGACAAAAATGACCTCTTATAAAAACATTTATCAAAGCACATTCTTACCCTCCAGTTTTCACAAACTTGCATGCATATCGTAAAACATGAGTGATAGTATGAAATCATTCAAGTATGAACAGTGGACCGATAAAATCAAAACATATTTTCCCATGGTCCACAAAACTCATGTTCACCAAATCAGTTCATGTTGTAAAACATCAAATCCCGGCTCTCAGGCCAAAACATGTGAAAATATAATCACTGGCCATAAAGACCAAAAACCCGTACTCAATACTAGTACGTATCACAATCATTACCAATCAGCACTAACCACCAGTGCACAAGAAATATATCAATCCAATCAATCCGCACTACTCACAAGTGCATAAAATATCACAAATCACATCTGCACTACTCACAAGTGCTGCACTAGGCATAGGCCAATATCTAGTCACTCTCGGGAACAGACACCTCTGGGCTCAACCCCCTCGGGCTCAGTCACCTCTGGTCGAACACATCCCCAGGCTCAGACACCTCCGAGTGGTACATCCAGGCTCAGTCTCATCCGAGAAGCTGACTACCATAGGATCAACTCCCGATCCTACAATCACATCCCCCAAGCTCCGGTCGTCTGGGTAATCCCCCCAAGCACCGACCGTCTGGGAATATCACAATCACAATGAAAACCATCCCGGGAATTACATCCCAAAACATTTCAATCAAATCTTGACTTCATACCAAGTCAAGATCATCCCCGACTGGGTCTCAAAGCCCAAAATACCATTTACACGTATTTCTTTAAAATCATCTTTTAATTCAATCAAATATTCCAGAAATCATCATTGACTCACCAACAAAGTCAAAATATCATTTTAGAAATCATTTAAACTCCGGGCCTAGCCCAAAACATCATTTGTACGTTCCTCGTAAAACGTGCCCGAAAAGATTGATTAAAATAATCATAAAATCCCAATAAATCATTAATTTCACAATTTCACAAGTGACTCCAAATCCGAGTCAAAATCACTATTCACTTGGGTTCTCATGCCCAAAATAACATTATCACGTAAATCTATGCGTTGCAACCTCCGTTGCCATTTTCACGTGAATCCACGAAATTTACCATTGACTCATTCCCGAGTCATCACATCATTTTCCAATCCATGACTCAACAATCCGAGTCCAACCATTATTTTCATTCAATTTTAATCCCGGACTCACAAACCAAGTCCAAACATCATTTTTGCCAAATTTCGTAATTTCTCGAAAATCGCCCAAAATAATAATATAATAATCATAAAACCGAGAAATTACCGGATTGAAACATAAATCATGCCCAAGCATATACAATCATATAATAAGGCATTTAAATCATATATGCATGCATCACGGTTAGAAAACAAAAGTCCACTCACACACACCGTCCAAAACGGTCCGTTTCCGAGCTGCACGTTTTTTCCGTAAAATCTGGAAATCACAACTCCTGTCCAAAATCATTATAGAGGGTTACTAACATCTCAAAATACATCATATAATTTTCCCCAATTTTTCCGGGATTTACATACATATTTTTAACGTAATACAAAACTTCGGATACGCGGAACATTATCGAAACAATATCTGATTTCCCCGAAACCAACGTCAAAATGTTCGTTACAATGAGAGGATCAAAAGTCATGTTGACCTCACCTTGAGACTAGGCCGGACGCGCCCCCACGCGCCGCCGTGAGTGGCTGCGCGTGAAATCCACGCGCCTGCTACAGTGTCACCGTCCCAACCCGTTTGTCTGGTAAACGTGTCGTTTAACCCGCGAACAGACCCGGTTGGTTCTCTGTCAATTCGACATTGTTTCCATCAATTGAACATTCAATCAGTTTCGAATTAAGTTCAATTAAAGATCTGTGGACTCAATTACAAACAATCTTACCTATAACCTCACGATCACAGTTGATCGTTCGAAGGACATCCGGCCATTGTTCATCATTCGAAGTCATTCATTTTCAATCGATTTCTCTCAATTGATGCAACCAGAAGCTTCAGTGGATTCAGGTAAACTCTTTCCCCATCTCAATTGCATCAATTCATGGCTCAAACGCCACGACTCAAACTCGAAATTTTCATGGTTACCCGACTCACTTCAGAGCCAATTGGGCCTCGATTTCTTCCGTTCTTGATGTGGTTCGACTCGTACAGACCTCAGGAAGCTAACTCGAGCTTCAATTCCACTCCTCACGGCCCAATTCTTCCAATTCGATTTTTCCTCCCAAAAACTAAATTTTCGAATTTCCAGTTCCCAGCTCACTCTCAATCTCCCGTTTTTCCCAAACAATTCAATCTCAAAAATCTCTCAATTTTCCCCTCATAACCGGCAGTGGAAGGGAGTTGAATTCTCTCAATTTTGTTTCCCCCAATTTGCACGGTTTGAAGAACATGGATGATTAATGGAGGAAAGAAATATAATTAAACATAATTAATTAATATAACATCATAATTGTGTCTTCCCTAAAACATGGGATCTGGTTTCATGCCTGAATTTAAGGGATGAGTGACACTTGTCACTCATCCAAGTGTGTCCAGTCACCGGGGTACTGTTCATATTAAAATATTATTTTATTCCCGGTTCGTTCGGTTAACCGAGCCCGATTCCGTGACCATAACTTCGTCGTCGAATTTCCGATTTCGGCATGCCACCTGTCGTTGGATTCGCATCGACGAGACCTACGTAACGGTCCTTGGCCCTCGTCCATCGGACCTCCCTATCAAAAAGTCAACATTTGGCCCCTAATATGCCAAATTACCAAAATACCCCTCAACTTCCAAACATCATAACTTTCTCTACGAATGACGGAATCGAATGTGCCACCTGTCTATGAACTCGTGACGTCCCGAACTACGTCACAGTCATCGGTCAAAGTCCGTTTGACCGCCCGAACTAAAAGTCAACATTTTGCCCACGTTAGGGACAAAACGGTCATTTTGCACGTTTTGTCCGATTTCACTCAACTAATCCCCGATTAGTCATTCTAAACCATAATTAATTAATATTCAATCCCGATATTCGGGACGGGTCCTTACAGATTTGATGGTAATCGAGGTTGGATTGCGTCTGTCATTGCTTTTGCATGCTGGACAATCTAGAAGCACCTTTGCAAGCTTCTCTTTGAAGGCCACCAGTTTAACCCCCTATCATCATCAAAGCCATCTCCATATTAAGGACACTCCTAGGATCCAGCAGATCCCCGAAGATTGAGTATCCAATCTCCCTGATCTGCTGGGATTAGTCAACAGGAATCAATACTGATTCCTTCCTAATGTATTTACTTCCTAGTCTAGATAGCCTTTACTTCTTTCCTAGTTAGTTCTAGTCTAGGTCTGTATAAAATACACCACTGCTGTACATTCTAATCAATTCAATATAACATAAAACTTCTATACCTTTTTATGGTATCAGAGCCCTAAAAGCTCCACCGAGCAAACCCTAGAAAAAAAAACCCCAAAACACAAACCCTAATCCATGGCCGCTCAACCCACTGCTGCTGCTGCTCAAACCACTGCCACCCCTGTCAATACCACCCTCCCACCAACCTCCGGTGAACCAAACCCTCTTTTTCCCACCCTCGTCACCATCAACACTGCAGCCCAACTTCCCGTCAAGCTTACTGCCACCACCTTCTTTCCGTGGCGAGCTCAATTCAATGCCCTACTTCGAGGGTATGATCTCATGGGCTATGTTGATGGCTCTCGGCCCTGCCCACCCACCACAGAAACAGCCCTTCATGATTTTTGGGTTCGTCAGGATCAACTCCTGCTTCATGCCATTCTGGCTTCTGTCTCCCCTCAAGTGATTCAACTCATTGCCGCTGCACCAACTTCAGCCGCTGCCTGGGCACGGCTCACTCACCTTTATGACAGCAAAGCCCGGGCCCGTGTCCTTGGCCTCAAGGAACGGTTGACCCTTCTGAGGCAAGATTCCCGCCCAGTTTCTGAATATCTGCAGGAAATTAGGGTTCTTGCAGATGAGCTGGCTGCCATTGACAGACCTCTGTCTGATGATGACCTCCTTCTCCATGTTCTTAATGGAGTTGGACCCGAATTTAGAGAAATTGCAGCAGCTGTGCGGTCCAGGGACACCACTGTCCCTTTTGAAAACCTTCATGACATGCTTGTTCAGCATGAGGCTGCTTCCAAACGTGCAGCCCACGTAGCACCCACTCCTCCAATAACAGCCCACCCAACTCAATCCTTTCGTGGTTACTCCTCCAACCGCAACACTAGGGGCTCCTCTGGCCAAAGGTCCAACTTTCAGCCCATGGACACCCACCGTGTCTCTGGAAACCGGCCTCACCAACAGTCCAATGAAAGTTCCCGTCGCTCATCCTCCCAGCCAACTGGATACCGTGGCTATTTTCAATGGTGTGGCACTCAAGGCCACAGTGCTAAGCGCTGCCCTCACCTTCAGCAGTCTGCCCCGCCACCTCTGGTGGCCAATCCAGCCACTCCTGCCTCCTCCTCCGGCTGGCTCCTTGATTCGGGAGCCTCCCATCATGTAGCAACCAGCTCCTACCACCTTTCTGATGCTACCCACTACAATGGTCCAGATGAGATCATCATTGGCAACGGTAATGGCCTCCTTATTACTCACACTGGATCCACCTTACTTCCTTCTCCCACCTCCCCCCCTTCCATCTTAAAAACGTCCTATGTGCTCCATCCATGACCCGCAACTTAATTTCCATTTCCCAGTTTAATAAACAGAATAATACCTCTATTGAAATGTTTCCTGGTTATTTTCATGTGAAGGATCTCAGCACGGGGGCGGTTCTCCTACAAGGCCCGAGTAAGGATGATGTGTACGAGTGGTCATCGGTTTCTCTTCCCAAACCTCAAGCAATGATGGCTGTGACAGTTTCCCCTCACCTTTGGCATCGTCGTCTTGGTCACCCTCAGTCCAAAACCCTCAAAAGTGTCTTAAGTCAGTTTCATGTTCATTTTTCTTCCAAAATTCCAGACCCTATATGTAATTCCTGTGCTTGCAATAAAAGTCATCGCCAACCCTTTGGCATTTCCTCCTTACATAGCACTCGTCCTCTGGATTTAATATATACTGATGTGTGGGGACCTGCCCCCTACACCTCCATTGATGGTTTTTCCTACTATCTTCTCCTTGTTGACCATTTTACGAAATATACCTGGCTGTACCCACTTCGAAAAAAATCAGACGTTTATTCAACCTTCAAAGACTTCAAAACCTTGGTTGAAAAGTACTTTAATTCACCTATCATCTCTCTTTACACTGATGGTGGTGGTGAATTCATCAAATTGAAACCATTTCTTGCTGAACATGGCATAAATCATCTTCTCACCCCTCCCCACACTCCTCAGCACAATGGTGCAGCCGAAAGGCGTCATAGACACATTGTTGAAACTGGTCTCACACTCCTTCATCAAGCCCGCCTCCCCCTCACCTACTGGTCCTATGCCTTCAAGACCGCTGTCTACCTTATCAACCGCCTCTCTCCAGACATGTCTATGAATTATGGTGTTCTCTTATTCCTCACCAATCCCCTCCTGGCTTGTCGTGAAATCCCCAGGCTATTGCTACTTCCTGGTGTCATCCTCTGGACTCAGTCGTGAAGATCAATTGTGATGCCTTCTGGTTGCACACAAATGTCCCTGTTGGGCTCAGGGCCATCATCCGAAATTCGAGGGGTGAATTATGTGGTGCTGTTTGTGAGTCAAAGCGCACAAAGAATGTTCTCATTTCCGAGGCTTGGGCAATCCTCACTGGTGTAGAACTTGCTCAGAATGGTGGGTTCAGTGATGTGGTAGTGGAATCGGACTCTCAAGACCTGATCAAGTGTATTTCTGGCCGTATCGATCGTGGTAACTGGGAAATCTTTCACATCCTCTCCTAGCTCCGTGCCCATAGCTCCAACTTTGAGCGAATTTTTTTTCTTTGGATTCCTCGAAACACAAACAAGGTAGCTGATACCTTAGCTACTCAAGCCTGACGAATAATGTGCAGGGAAGTCTGGATCAACCACCCTCCATCCTTTTTAGTGTTTGTTTTAAACGATGATGGTCTCCCTTGCCCCCTAGTTAAGTTTCTATCCCCATTCGGGCCTAGTAGTGGACATTTTATGGTATGTCATGCGTCTATACTCCAAATCCTCATCTTGGTTTTGCCTTTCTGTGTTTTTCCGTTTGTATTTCTCTTTTTCTTACCTTGTCTTGTTCTATGAATATTCTACTTTCAGATAAAAAAAAAGTGTATATATCTAGTCAATATTTTTTGGTATAGTTACACACTTATAACATATATGTGAACGAGAACATAAAAATATTAAGGATGATATAATTTATTTTATTTGTCATTTATATGAATCGAACAAAATTTCTATTATATGTATGTAAGATTTTAAATAACGCGTTGATAAATAATTAGATCAATTAATTAATTTCAGCATATATATTTTGAAACCATCTAGAGGTTGTCGAAAAATCCAGGTGGGTAAACTAGCAGAAGATAAGGTACGTAATACAAAGGCAACCTACATAATTGGGAAATAAAAAATTCAGGTGAGATTAAAACAAAATTTGGGACATTGAATTTTATTAATTATTATATAAAATGAAATTGGAAAGATATCCAAATGATGTTAAGACAAGATTTGGGACATTAGATGTTAATTAATATTGGCTTATTACATTAAATACACCCTGAACTCGTACTTTTGTCACACTTTGCACCTTGAACTTGTTATTCGCTCATTTAACTGTCTAAATTCGCCGAGTTGTGTCACTCAACTCCTTTTCTGTCACTGATGTTAAATGGCCGTGAAAATTAAGGGTAAATTTGAGATTTTTGACACACTGGCTTACACATTTGTCATGTAAAAGTCTGTGTAAAAATGATTGGAAAATTTATGTTTGGTTTTGATAGAAATGATTAATTATATCATCAACACCATAATTTTATCTATTCAATCAAGGAGGAATTGTATGAGCTCCGTATTTTCCTTCTATCAAATCTCAATACTCCAACAATTGCTCCAGGACTTCTTCAATGAAAATTGGGGGAAAATCTAAAATTTAAGATTGGGGAAAAATTTAGGGTTTTCAAATTAATAACGCTCAAACTACGCATTAAATTAAACTCATAATTTGAGTATTATGCAATTTAAACCCTTTTTGTGTAGTTGTAGTATTGGTAAATAGAGATCGTTTTTAACCGGGAAAATTAGGGAATATTAATAATGTGTTAGTGAGAAGGAATGATGAATAAAAGAATAATGAATAAAGGAATAAAAAATAAATGGATTAAAAAATAAATGAATTAAAGAATTAAAGAATTAAAGAATTAATGAATTAAAGAATCAAAGAATTAATGAATTAAAGAATTAAAGAATAAATAATTTAAGAATAAAAGAATTTAAGAATGAAAGAATGAAATTGGGGGGTTTAGAAATATTGTAATCTAAACTACATTTTTAACCAAATTAAGAATTAAAATGCGAATGCGAACGCTAATTAGAACTTACAAACCATAGAGTAGTTTCATAGACAAAACTGACACTTTTACGTAAGTAATTTCAAATTAACAATCACATTATTTAAACTATTCCTAAAAATAGACTTTCTTCAAATATAAATTTTACCAACACTCTAACATTTTGCTCATAACAAAACAATCACGAAATTCTACCTTCATCATCTCAAATACTTGCATATATCTTTCAATATTATAAATGCATCAACCATTAATGTGTGTCAAACATCAATATGCTTCAAATATTTACAAGATGATTCACTTTAAGTTTATAATTAAATGCGCCGATAGCGATCAACATTTAATCTCTTCAATTCTAATCTAAATGCACCGAACAACGGATAAAACATATAACATCAAATTGAATTTTAAGCACTAAAATATATAAAGTAAAATAAATTCAAAAAATAAAACACATGGAGATTGCATTCATACTTACAAAAGTTTAGAAAGAAAATGTCATCACATGTATTGAATTATAAGTAAACCGAAACAATAACAAGAATTTAAGTAAAGGGAATAAAGTTACACTTTCGGAACCCAAGAACAGCTTGTGATTTCGAAAGTGGATGGAAACAATGAAATTCATAAAATTCGCTGAATGGCAGAAGGAACCTTATGAAGATGGAGGATAAAATATAAGAATTCAGACTTAAATTCTAAAATTATTTCGGAAATACTCGGCCTAGGATTTTCTTAAGGAAAGCATAAATTTATATTTAAAAGAGAAGTCAAAGAAGTTAAGAAGAAAAGTTTACAAAGAAAATCTAAGAACTAAAATGAAGAGGAAATGAAACTTAAGAATTGAATCCAAAAACATAAATTAAAAGACAAGATTTAAAGGAAAAGTAATTAAGAAGAAAAATTAAACAAGTTAAAATAGTCCCCAAAAATAAAGAACAAAATAGATAGAATATGAACTAAACATAGAACTATAACTAACTAAAGAAAAGAAAGGGGGAATGGGGACAATTGGGGACCCTTTACAAATGAAATGGCATTTCTATTTATAGAGGGAGTGCCAAAAATCAAATAATAAATTACAAAAATTAAATATAAAAAATAAATATAATTGCAATGACAGCAAACGATGAAAAGGCTAATTTTTGGAGCTGATTTAGGGCTGAAATATAACTCAAAACGTGCAAAAGTGGAGCAGGTTTGAATCAGCAACAAGCTGCTGAACTGCATAGATGGGACTCGGCAGAAGCAGGCTGACAAGAGGGCAGGTGAGTTGGCATGAAGAGCCTGAGGAGCAGGCCATCATTTCGGTGGCAGGCGGCTGGCCGATTAGGTAGAGGTTTGGTGTACGTGACATGACCCATCCCAATCCCCCCGGGATTACCGTGGAATGTGTCATGCTCCCGTCTGACACGAAGTGTCGGACAAGGGATAACCTGATGCCACTGCCCAAACGGGGCTTCCATAGTGCGCAAGGATCGATGGATGAGGTATGCGATGTCCCAGTCTCTGCTGCAGTCGCATCCGGAATCAACCTGAAGGGCATTAAAACCAATAAAAACTGTGAGTGGACGAAAATAAATAAGTACATTAACACATTTGGTAAGACATTTATGCCCTCCAATAAAAACGTATGCATGCCACGAAAACAAGTAACCAAAACGTTTACTTAACCAAGCCATTAGGGCCTTTAGCTCAAAACCGTAAACCAAAACCAAGTGTGAGAACTCAGTCCAAAACTGTAGGATACCAAATCCGTAAATACAAAATCATGTGGGCCACCTCCCAAATCCATAACCATAAATCCAACCGAAAAACCATTTCATAGATCCAATAGTTCATCTTTACCACATTACCATAACCAGCATCTCAGATGCCCAGCGTCCCAAACGCCTGACGTCCCAGACGTCATATCTCACGGTATAACAGTAAGCAATGCGTGCTGCCCGGGGTCTCTCCGGGTCAATATCTCTGACATCCCAGATGTCTGACGTCCCAAACGTCTAATCATAGCAATCCTGCTCCTGAGTCACTATACGGTCCGATAGCTCTGTACAATGACCCCTCGCAGGCAATGCACCGTGACTTCCCTAGTGTCCCAGACACCTGGAGGAGACCATCACATATCCTCGTATCAAGATGGTATATGGAAAACAGTTTTATCAAATCACTTCACAACATTACAATGGGCCCTGCCCGAAATCTCCATGAAACATCACAATTCCATTTAGGGTCCCCGACCCAAAATCACGTTTATGAAACATAGGGTCCCAAACCCGAAATCACATTTATAAAACAGAGTCCCAGACCCGAAATCACATTTATAACCCAATTGGGCCTCATGCCCGATTTTATGAACCACTGGGCCCACAACCCGATTTTGTAAACCACTGGGCCCACGGCCCGAATTTATAACTCCAATGGGTCTTAGCCCAATTTCATAAATAACTGGGGCCCTGGCCCGATTTCATAAAGCGATTGGGCCCCTAGCCCGATTACGTAACTCAATTGGACTCCAAGTCCGAGGTTTCCAAAACAATTGGGCCTCATGCCTGAGTTTATCTTTCCAATTTCAAAACTATTTCATGAAATCATATCCAAAGTCATAAGTATATAAAATCAATGTAAAATCGGAAAAATCTCGATTTACGTGCAAACACGTAAATCGCCTCGAAATGCTTGAAACCGTATAATTCACCAATATCCAAATCAACATCATACAATCACAATCATAATCCATATAAAACAGTTATGCATGCATAGAATTTATAAAACCAAAGTCCACTCACAGACCGTCCAAACGATGCGCCTCGATTTGCATGCTATAGGCTCTCACGCGCCAATCGCTATCACCGGGACTCCCAAACCTGTCCAAATTGTAATAGAAGGTTACTAACTACTTAATTAACCTCCTACCAAAGCCCCGTGACTTTCCCAAACTTTTAACTATTTTTAAACCAATCCTAAACCTTCTGATGCACCGAAACACATCGAGACGGTGTCCGATCGACTCTAAACCAGTCCCAAAATGTTCGTTACATCGAATAGAAGATTTCACATGTTGAACACTTTCCCAAATTATGGCCCACGCGCCCTAGAAAGTCACCTGCGCGTGAAGCCCACGCGCGGGTACTGTTCACCCGTCTTCAAGCTTGAGACAAACCAATTTTCTCTGGTTTTTGGACCAGTTCAGGGTCCATTTTAAGTCCATTTCATCCCATTTTAATCATAATATGTTCCTAATCTCATTTTTAATCTTTCTAGCTAATTAAAACGGAACAAAATGTCCAAAACCGTACCTTCATCTGTCATCAATGGCGGCCGGACCTTCCCCCGCCTTTCACGGCTATTCCAGGCCATACCAAGCCACGAAAACAATCCCATTAGCTTCCTAGGGTCCCCAGAAACATAAACCAATCCTTAGGTTCAATTAAAACACCATAAAACTGAGTTTTGAATTTTTGAATAAAACCCACCTTACGGGTTCTCTCCCGCCGTGAGCCACCGTGGCTCACCACCATTGGCCACCGTCCCCTGTCCTTTCAGTCTCTCAGTCCCTCACTAACTGTTGGTCTCACACACAAGCACAGAAGAGGTTGGTGAGGTGGCTCATGTGTGTTGTTCGAATAAGTGTGAACCGTGTAGGTGTGTTCTCAGGTGGGATATATGAGAGTGAAAGAGTGATGGCTGATCAGATATAAAAGAAAGGAGGAGATAAGATCAACGGCACAGATTCAATCTTGAGTCAAATGGACGGCTGAGGATAAAAGGAGGAATAAAATCATATTTAATTATTTAGTGGAGACATTAGTTGTTAACCAATTAATTAATGGAACATGATCCAATCTAGCCAATGGATGAGTGACACTTGTCACCCATCCAAGTGTCCCCTAATCACTTTCCTACTATTTCAGAATTAAATAATCGACACGGTTTTCGAGACGTAAACTTCACCGATTTCACGTTCCATACCATAACTTTCCCGTACGAAGTCCGATTTCGGCGTGCCGCCTGTCTATAGATTCGTATCGACTCGCTCTACATAACGGTCCTTGGCCCTCAGCCATCGGACATCCCGGTGAAAAAGTCAACATTTTACCCCTTTTTAACCAAAATTACCAAAATGCCCCTAAACTTTCGTACTTCATAACTTCTTCCTCGAATGTCGGAATCGAACGTGCCGCCTGTCTATGAACTCGTCACGTTTTGAACTACGTCACAGTCATCAGTCAAGGTCCATTTGACCGCCCGAACAAAAAGTCAACGTTTTGCCACGCCTAGAGGCAAAATAGTCATTTTGCATCGCTCGTTCGATTTCGCCCAACTAATCACCGATTAACCTCACTAATAACGATTAGTTACTAATATAATCCCGGAATTTGGGACGGGTCGTTACAACCTTCCCTCCTTAATTAATTTCGTCCTCGAAATTCCAACCGATCTAATCTCAAACGTTTTTCCCTCCTTAATTAGTTTCTTTCTCGAAATTCCAACTATCCTGATTCCACAAAAACCCCGTGGAAAGTAGAATCGACCACGCAACACGTGTACACCCGTACACCAACTAATCAGAACAAAAACTTGTCTGCACCCAAACGTACCACTAGTACTCATATCACATTGACTACATTTGACCCCGTCGAATCACTGAAACCACCCGTTTCGAATTGACACCACTTGTCAAATCTACCATTTCGTTGATGCAACAACTCGAAGGTTCCTTCCTCAATCACCAATCTATCCTCGTATCTACTCCCACTAGGAGTCATCAGACCTCATTCAACAATCCACGTTGACACATCCTCACAATCCGTCACCACTCGGCAGTTGTCAGTCAAAAACTGACTCTATACTCACTCGTGGCTACACAAGCCGCCAACTTACTTGACTCAAAAATACACTTACCGACATTTCACTCAACCCGTGTGTAATTAAACTCATCGAAAATACCATGACCCATTGCATAGTATCCAATGTCCGGTCCTCGACCTCGACTAATCCAATGGTATCGGAACCAATCCGGTTACCAACACGCTCACCGACATTCCTTGGGTATAACCCGTATACCGTCACCAGGCACTACAAGCCTGCAAGGTACCGTACCTCGAACCATGTACAAAGTACACACATCTATCCATCGACCAAACTACAACCACCTAGGTCATAGCCAAACATGTTCCAATAATGGAGTCCATCTGCCCAATCTAGCATTAAACAAATCAAAACTCCACCCATCATCCAGTTCCAAATCCAAATCCGAATCCGCAATTTCGTAAGAAATCCCGAATCCAAACCCAGACATCACATTTTTAATCCATTTCCAAATTCGAATCCAAAATCATTATTCCGTAAGCTAGCATTTGGAATAATCATTCTGCACCCAAATCCAGAAATCCACTTTCAAGTTCCAAAATCGAATCCTGAATCGTCACCCAGAAATTCGATTCCAAAACCCGAAATCTCGTTTACGTCTACCAAGACACACCAAAACCGAACCTATCAGTTACCTGCTGAATACACCCGATTGACTTCATAGGGAAGCCAATCCCAACATCCACACGTTTAAGGTTGACAAAATCCGACCACATCGAAAACCTACTCACCTGAGTAATATACCATACGGGCTCCACTTCGAAAAGAAGTTCAGTCCCGTCATTTACAACTCACATACCAAAGTAAGAGTGATAAACTCTCTCCCTATCTGGATCATCAAGATCACGACCCAGATTCGACACTGCGTCCCTGACTATAAACGTCACGATCCTGCTCCACCTAGGATCCCCACAGTTATCTACTAGATTCCAAACCATAGGGTCTTACACCCTTATCTAATCTGCATACTGTCCCAACGTTTGACAACCAACTCCTACAACAAAACAGATCAGTCAACGACGAGACACGACGAGACTGTGGGTTCTTACTAATTACCTCGTATCGATCCTTGCCATCCCACCTAGGAAAAACCAAGGATGATCCAAAACAATGACGCCAATACTCATCCTATGTGGATGCAACAAAACTCGTTGCACTTACCACGCCATGTAACCCAACATCGTATGCCACCAAGCAGAAAATGAGAAATCGCGTTTACCTAATTTCTAATACGCAACTCCTCCTGATGACTCCAAAACACACATGGGCCCACCAACTAATACACGCTCAATGTACCGGTAATTACAATAAACGTCTGCCAGGGCAGAAAATAAGAAGTCAATCCCAATGACTTCGGAATACCTATCACCAATGCGGAAACGAGCACTCCTTTCGTCTCCTCAATCACACCTTTCCTCGAATATGAAGTTCCAACCATGTTGGAAACAGACCTGCTCCCAACGAGATGTCAAGTCCATCCACTGGACTTCCTACATCCTCAACTCACTTGGACAACCACGTGTCCGCAATCAATCCATTACTATTTCGTTCGCACATCCCAACCTTTACAGGTTCAACACTCAGTTTTCTAAGTTGTTCTCAATTACAAATCCCCACATCTATACCACCAATGATTTCCTCGTCTTTTCCAATTCCAATCATTTCCTTGTCCTTTCTGGAGATATTAGAAACATACAATCACACCAATCTCGGAGTTGACAACAACTCCCCAAATCCACTAAT
This sequence comes from Prinsepia uniflora, assembly GCA_032719365.1. Lineage (NCBI taxonomy): Eukaryota > Viridiplantae > Streptophyta > Magnoliopsida > Rosales > Rosaceae > Prinsepia > Prinsepia uniflora. Next base: position 86,452,763 of record CM064862.1, read on the forward strand.
TCTCATGACGTAGGGGACGTCATCCCAAGAATCCTCATGTCTCAATCATACCTTTTTATCCGCTCATCACTTGTCATCTCATCACTGTTAGGACTTATCCCAACACATCACAATCTCTGCTGGATCCTATCCAGTCCATCACACAACCACTACCAAATCTCAAATACCGAATATATTTCCATCATAACGGAGTCACACCCCAACTCGTGGCTCATGGTTATCACAATCACCAACAATAGCACCAGCGCACTATCATTAACACTAGTATCAGCACACAGGAATTCGTACTAGTATTAGCATAAAAGTACCAACATACAAACATCCATACTTAGCACACCGTGTGCAATTCTGACAACCTTGGACCTCCGCTCATACCGAGCGACGATCCCGAACCTCTACTCGTACCCCACAACTATGGGTACCACCATTCTGACAATCCACACCAGGAAAATGAACGTTCCCTGAACGTCCCCTGATTCTCAACTACTACAACCACGCAAAATACCCTCGATAGCCAGTCATCTCGACACAACTGTCGACCAACAGTCATTGCTATCAAGATCCGTATCCACACATCACACTATTATTCGAGCCAACTCGGGATTCCATATTTTATCTCATAACCGTATCCGTGGATCGAATCCCATAATCCTGACTAGACTCACTAGAGTTATCCACATGGTCATCCATGACCTTCGCCGCTCGTCGTAGCACAAGTTCTCATCCACTAGTCACAATTAAGGTCACCTTTTTAATCCATCATACACTAGGGTTCCACAATTACACCCTATGGTTCCACCGAACCTAACTGCTCTCTATAATAAAATCCACAACCTGGCCGACCCCGCGATCTCGACATCGTACAGACGTCAAATCCAATCCTACCATCAACTCAACATGGATTCCACCACTAAGGACATCGGCTAACTCCGATGTACCAACATCCCTCACCCTAGAAATCACCACTAGGGTTCACATTTTTAGACCATTACTCAAATGAGGTTCCTCGAACCTTGCGACACCTAGCAGCACAACAATCTAATATTACATGACCGAATCGACGGTCCCACATTACCAGTTCATCACATATAACCCCACTTGGGTCGAATCACATTAACGCATGGTGTATCGGGTCAATCACACACTATCCACAATTCAAACCCAAAAACTATCTATCAGGTTGACAACGAAACTGCAGCCCAAAGAGACATCACACCCTCGACCTGTGCGCACAAAAAGAGCAAACCTGCTCTGATACCACTTGACACGACCCATCCCAATCCTCCCGGGATTACCGTGGAATGTGTCATGCTCCCGTCTAACACGAAGTGTCGGACAAGGGATAACCTGATGACACTGCCTAAACGGGGCTTCCATAGTGCGCAAAGATCGATGGAGGAGGTATGCGATGTCTCTGTCTCTACTGCAGTCGCATCCGGAATCAACCTGAAGGGCATTAAAACCAATAAAAACTGTGAGTGGACGAAAATAAATAAGTTCATTAACACATTTCGTAAGAAATTTATGCCTTCCAATACAAGCGTATGCATGCCACGAAAACAAGTAACCAAAACGTTTACTTAACCAAGCCATTAGGGCCTTTAGCCCAAAACCGTAAACCAAAACCAAGTGTGGGAACTCAGCCCAAAACTGTTGGATACCAAATCCGTAAATACAAAATCATGTGGGCCACCACCTAAATCCATAACCATAAATCCAACCGAAAAAACATTTCATAGATCCAATAGTTCATATTTACCACATTACCATAACCGGCATCCCAGATGCCTAGCATACCAGACGCTTGACGTCCCAGACGTCATATCTCACGGTATAACAGTAAGCAACGCGTGCTGCACGGGGTCTCTCCGGGTCAATATCTCTGACATCCCAGATGTCTGACGTCCCAGACATCTAATCATAGCAATCCTGCTCCTGAGTCACTATACGGTCCTGTAGCTCCGTACAATGACCCCTCGCAGGCAATGCACCGTGACTTCCCCAGTTTCCCAGACACCTGGAGGAGACCATCACATATCCTCGTATCAAGATGGTATATGGAAAACAGTTTTATCAAATCATTTCACAACATTACAATGGGCCCTGCCCCGAAATCTCCATGAAACATCACAATTCTATTTAGGGTCCCCGACCCGAAATCACGTTTATGAAACATATGGTCCCAGACCCGAAATCACATTTATAAAACATAGGGTCCCAGACTCGAAATCACATTTATAACCCAATTGGGCCTCATGCCCGATTTTATGTGACAGGACCCGCCCCGTTCGGGTACAGCATCCCCGATGCTTAGCGTCATAGACGTTGGACGTTCTAGACGTCTGTGACCTCTCCGGGGTACCTCATCCGGAGGAGACAGTATCATATGAATGGATCTATACAGTGCAGTACCAAATACATTTTATTGATATCCACATGCAAGCATATATATACATAGATAGAATCCGAACCAATCATTAAGTTTCATCGGACGGGTCTCAAGCCCAAATACCGTGAAACGTTCCATAACCATATTTTCCATATCATCAAAACCATTATTGTTTTTAGCATGTGAATAAGTATAATAAACCAGAAAACATTTATGCACGCAAGGGTTTAAGAAAATGGCCCACTCACTGTACGATCCCGCGGTAAACCTGCGCGTACGAACTTGTACCGGGATTATCGTACAATTCCTGTTAGTCCAAATTGCATGTAAGTGTCACTACAAGCCTTAAACGTTTAACCACAAAGTCCGAAATAGAAACCGGCTCGGGGAAGCCGTTCAACACGTTTCCCAAGGCACCCGGCCCTAAACTGACCCATCAAAAACTATCTCAGATCAACATAGTTAATTCACCAAAAATGTTCAGAATGATGAGAGGAATAAAAGTCATGTTGATCGTGATCGGAGATAAGCCCCAACGCGCCCTCACGCGCCGTCCAAAGTGGCTGCGCGTGAAAGTCACGCGCCTGACACTGTAGCTACAGTGTTAGCACCTTCACCCGTTTGTCTGTAATTCGGGCCTGCCACCCGCGGCTTGACCCGGTTAATTACCCATCAATTCCTTCTCGATTTCAATCCAATTTGATCCTAACATGTTATTTAAACATCTAATTTAAGTTCTGAGTTATTAATTAGCCAAATCGAATCCTTAAATGGCCCTTCGACCCGTGATCATCCAAACGGGTTGATCACCCCAACTCACTGGTTTCTAAACCAAAATCAAATTAACTTTACATGAAGCATCATAGTATCACAACGAACTGGAAAACACACTCAATTGAACCAACACTCACCTGGAAGTAGTCGTCCAAACCTCTGAAATTCTTCTGAACACGGCAGTCACCGTCCCCGCTCACCCGTGGCTGGTTGCCTTCGATTTTGATATGGTTGTGTTCTAAACACTCCCAGAAAGCTTAATCCGCGATTAGATTGGTCCAACACATCGTAGAAATTAAACTCTGATTTTTCCCTCCAATTTTCCAGAAATGGCTTCTCTGGTTTTCCTCACCCGTTCTCAGTTATAACAGCATCAGAGTGATGCTCACACACGTCCTAATTAGTTATAAACAATTTCAAGCAGTCCCAGAGGCTCGTGGGTGTCCAATTGTCCACTGAAAAATGCTCCCCGAAAAGCTTCAAGCTTGAATTAATCAATTGATCGTGCAGGCTGGACGGCTCAGGCCACGTTCAAAAGCAAAAGACAGCCCAGACTTTCCAGCACACAATTGCATAATCAATTGCACGTTTGAGCCACCGTACATGGTGGTGCCGCCCATGTCCCCCGCGGTCTGCTACAGTAACCAGGGAAAAAAGACCAAAATGCCCCTGGTTCAATAATTACCAAAATACCCCTCACTTCCTAGACCCGTAACTCAGCCATACGAAGTCCGATTTCGGCATGCCGCCTGTCTACGAACTCAGGACGTCGAGACCTACCCATCGATCCTTGAGTCGCGTGAAAATTAATTGTCAAATGAAAAGTCAACATTTTCGCCCCAACCGTCAAAATTACGGTAATGCCTCTGAACTTCCGATAGTCATAACTTTTTCCCTGATCGTCCGAAATGGACGTGCCACCTGTCTATGAACTCGTGACGTCCCGAACTACGTCACGGTCATAGGTCAAAGTCCATTTAATTCATAAATCAAAAAGTTGACAATTGGTCATACCAATCACAAGGGTAAAAGCGTCAATTCACACATTAAATCACAATATTAAAATCCTCGAATTTCCGGGGTGTTACAACCTTCCCCCCTTAAGAAATTTCGTCCCGAAATTTCAAAGAAACAAATGAGGAAATTGATCTCGCATCTGAGCCTCAGGCTCCCATGTGGCTTCTTCCACATTCTGGTTTCTCCAGAGAATCTTCACGAGAGGGATCGTCTTCCGACGTAGTACCTTGTCCTTCCGATCCACGATCTGTACTGGTTGTTCATCAAAGCTCAAATCCTCCCGTAGTTCGACAGGTTGTTCCCCAAGTACATGGGAAGCATCATGTACGTACTTCCGTAGCATCGATATGTGGAAAACATCGTGAACTCTAGATAGTTCTGGAGGTAGTGCCAATCGGTAAGCAACTCTGCCAATTCTCTCCACGATCTCATATGGTCCGATAAAACGCAGACTCAGTTTCCCCCGTTGACCAAATCGGATAATCCCTTTCCACGGAGATAACTTCAGGAAGACAAAATCTCCCACTTCAAATTCCAAGTCTCGAATCCGTCGATCGGCATAACTCTTCTGGCGATTTTGTGCTGCCTTCAATCTCTCCTTGATAACACGAACAGTCTCCATCGTCAAGTCCATCAATTCCGGCCCTACCGCCGTTCGCTCTCTTATCTTCGTCCAGCAGATAGGTGTCCTGCACTGTCGACCATACAGTGCCTCATAAGGTGCCATCCCGATGCTTGTCTGATAGCTGTTGTTGTAAGCGAATTCCATTAATGGCAAATGAGTATCCCATGAGTCCTGAAACTGTAGTACACATGACCTCATCATGTCCTCCAGGGTCTGAATGGTTCTTTCAGATTGCCCATCGGTCTGTGGATGGAACGCAGTACTGAAACGTAGGGTTGTTCCCAAAGTAGCTTGCAAACTCCGCCAGAACCTGGAAGTGAAACGCGGATCACGATCGGACACGATCGATTCCGGCGTACCATGCAATCGTATGATTTCCTTCACAAACAACTGAGCCAGTCGGTTAGGTTTATAAGTCTCCTAAACTGGCAGAAAATGGGCTGATTTGGTTAACCGATCCACGATCACCCATACTCCGTCCACTCCACTCTGAGTCCTTGGTAACTTAAACATGAAGTTCATGGTGATGTGATCCCACTTCCATTCGGGAATCGGAAGTGGCTGCATAGCCCCATAAGGTCTCTGCCGTTCCGCCTTAACCTGCTGACAGGTTAAGCATTTGCTCACGAATTCAGCAATATCCTTCTTCATTCCTGGCCACCAATAATGGTTCCGGAGGGTACGGTACATCTTTGTACCTCCCGGATGCATAGCATAAGCCGAACTATGGGCCTCCTCAAGAATCTCGGCTCGTAACTCTGCCACTGCAGGTACACACAAACGGCCCAATTTCACAAGTGCTCCATCGTCCCGAATGGTAAAATCATGTCTCCCATCCGCATTGACCTCAATTCTGTAAATACAGAGTATCGGATCCTGAAGTTGGGCTTCGATGATCCGATCAATCAGTACTGGTCGTACATGGAAGATGGCCAACAAAGCTCCATGTTCATCCGTACCCAAGATAACTCCCGGCTTCCGGAGTTCCACCAGCAAGGGAAGATACACCATCCCCAGGTGTGCAATAGATCCGGCTGACTTCCTGCTGAGTGCATCTGCCACCACATTGGCCTTACCCGGATGGTACTCAATCGTACAGTCATAATCCTTCAGCAGCTCCAACCATCTCCGTTGTCTCATGTTAAGCTCCTTCTGAGTGAATAGGTATTTAAGACTCTGGTGGTCGGTGTATATCCGACACGTTGCGCCGAATAGATAATGCCTCCAGATTTTTAGAGCATGAACCACCGCCGCCAACTCCAAATCATGGGTAGGGTAGTTCAACTCATGAGTCTTCAGCTGCTGGATGCGTAGGCGATAACCTTGCCAGTCTGCATCAACACGCAGCCCAAACCTTGCAGTGAAGCGTCACTAAAGACCACGAATTCTCCACTGTCATCCGGCAATGCAAGGACAGGTGCAGTGGTCAATCGATCTTTCAACTCTTGAAAACTCCGATCGCACTGCTCGTCCCAGATAAACTTTACTCCTTTCCAAGTCAAACGAGTCAATGGTGCAGCAATTTTGGAGAAACCCTCCACGAATCTCCGGTAGTAACCTGCTAATCCGACGAAACTCCGCACCTCGGTCACTGTTGTCGGTCTAGCCCAGTTGGTCACCACTTCTGTTTTCTGGGGATCCACGCTAATCCCATCCGTCGATATCACGTGTCCCAGAAAACCAATACTACTCAGCCAAAACTGACACTTGCTCAGCTTGGCATACAACTGTTCTTGTCTCAGCTTCTCCAAGACTAACCGTAGATGTTCCTCATGTGCACGGGCACTCCTCGAGTACACCAAAATATCATCGATGAACACAATCACGAACTTATCCAGATAGGGTCGGAAGACCCGGTTCATCAGATCCATGAATGCTGCTAGAGCATTCGTCAAACCAAATGGCATAACAAGGAACTCGTAGTGTCCGTAACGGGTTCGAAAAGCAGTTTTCGGAATATCCTCCTCCGAAATCCTCAGTTGGTGATACCCATACCGCAAATCAATTTTCGAGAAGCACTGAGCTCCCCACAACTGGTCAAAAAGGTCATCGATCCTGGGTAGAGGATACTGGTTCCTCAGTGTCACCTTGTTGAGTTGTCGATAATCAATACACAAACGGAGACTTCCCTCATTCTTCTTCACGAACAACACCGGTGCTCCCCACGGTGAAGTACTCGGTCGGACATATCCCAAATCTACCAACTCCTGCAATTGAGTCTTGAGTTCTCGTAACTCGGCTGGCGCCATCCGGTATGGTGCCTGGGATATAGGTCGGGTACCAGGGAGTAGTTCAATAGTAAACTCGATCTCCCATGAGGGTGGCAATCCAGGTAAGTCTTCCGGGAATACATCCGGAAACTCGCATACCACCGGTATTTCGTCGATACCCGGAGTATCAACCCGTTCCGACACGACATGCGCCAGATAAGCCTGGCATCCCTTCCGTAGAAGTTTGGTAGCAGTAAGTGACGAAATCACTTCAGGAGGCGAACCATCACGTTCCCCCTGAAATATAACCTCCGGCAAACCCGGGCTCCGCAGAATCACTTGCTTGCTACAGCAATCGATGAGCGATCCGTGCTCCGATAGCCAATCCATCCCTAGGATTATATCGAAGTCGTGGATATCAAGAATAATTAAGTCTGCTGGTAAATCCACATCCTCAATTCTTACCGGGCACCTCCGAATCACCTGATTCACAAGGTACACGATGCCCATCGGGGTGCCAACACCCATTTCGCAATCTAAAGTTGATACCACACAATCAAGCATACCAGCACAACTCTTCGAAATAAAAGAATGTGTAGCCCCCGCATCCATCAATACACGTACAAGAAGGTTTAAGATATGTAGTGTACCTATGACCACGCCTGGGGCAGTCCTCGCCTGCTGCTGGGTCATTGCAAACACTTGGGCCCTCGGCCCTCCATTCCGTCAGCACCACGGTCACCTCCCTGACCGCGACCTCCATTAGTGTGGGAAGCCGTGCTCTGCACCACACTAGAGCCCCCAGCGTCGTTGTTCTTGGACAACTGCGGGCAATCACAGGCATAGTGGCCCTCCTCTCCGCAAGCAAAACAAGTTACTGGCCTTGGCCTGTCCGAATGCCCACCAGAAGCACCGCTCCAAGATGAGCGCTGCCCAGAGTTGTATCCAGATCCTCTGCCCTGAGAGCCTCCGCGTCGACCCGACCAGCCACGACCCTTGAAGGATGAGGGTGCTCCCCTATAGCCCCCTCCCTTGTTGTTCTTCTGGCCTGATGACCCACGATGTGGGCGATCTTGACGTCGCCCCTCGCCCGAAGGCTGTCGTGTCTGGTGTGCCGCCAGACTGGCCTCGACATGCACCGCAGCGTCGACCAAATATCTCAGTGAAGCATGAGTAGCAGCAGTCACACTTGCTCGGATCTCCCCTCGGAGTCCAAGCTCAAACCTTTGGCATTTGTCCTCCTCCGTGCTCACAAAGGATGCAGCGAACCGGGATAGTTTTCTGAAAGTTTGCTCGTAGTCCGCAACGGACATATCACCCTGCTCCAACCGCAGGAACTCAGCCTCCCGTGCCGCTCGAAAGGATCGCGGGTAGTACTGGTCCAGAAATCTGGAACGGAAAGCTTCCCAAGTAGTGGTATGGACAGACCATCCCGACATTTCGAGTTCGTGCCACCACTGGTAGGCTCCTCCTTCCAGCAAGAAGGCAGCCAAAGTTACCCGTTCGCCCGGAGGGCAGTGCATCAACGAGAAGATCCTCTCCCACTTGGTGATCCAATCATGAGCATCCTCGGGGTTTGATCCCCCGCAGAAAGGAGTGGCTCCCAACCGTTGAGCCCTTTCAATGCTCGCGCATTCCATCTCCCTTTCCAGATCCTCGTCAGTTCGAATATGAGGAATTCTCCAAGGAGGCATAACCAACTGTCAAGAGGCATAGATCAGATAACAATATTCTTAAAAGTCGAAAAGTAACTAGTACTAATCGCTAGTCTAGCATGCTGACCATAACCTAGTACTGACCACAACCTAGTGCTCTGATACCAAGCTGACAGGACCCGCCCCGATCCAACAAGGATCATAAGGGGACGTGCCCTGCTCCCGTCTGACATCCAAAATTCATACCAATTTTAACCTCAAAACATCAAATGCATAAATAACCAAATTTAAGTCATACAACAAATCTGAATTAAACAGATGTCAGACAAGGGATGAAATCCAAAATTACAAGTTGCGAGCACGACTATAACATAAACCTGCGGGTAAACCACCCAGCAGGGTTCAGGTACGCAGAAGTAGATCTATGCCTCAGCCTCAGGTTCCTCCTCTACCTCAGTATCACGACCTGAAGGGGTTACCAAAAACATTAAGGGTGAGTGGACCGAACTCAAGTTTATAAAATCATTTGATAAGTAAAACATGTAATTTACCCCTCCGTTTTCCAAACATGCATGCAACCGTATTTAAAATCATAAGTCATATAATATGAACCATAAGGCATGTAATAAAAACCATAAGTATAATTTTAGTTGCTGCACTATACACTCCAATCCCGACATCCCTGTTGTCTGACGTCCCTGACGTCCAATAAGGTCACAATCACAAGGCTACGCGTGCCACTCGGGTCTCAATTCCGAGTTCAATCCCGGAACCCCGTTCGGGTACAGCATCCCCGATGCTTAGCGTCATAGACGCTGGACGTTCTAGACGTCCGTGACCTCTCCGGGGTACCTCATCCGGAGGAGACAGTATCATATGAATGGATCTATACAGTGCAGTACCAAATACATTTTATTGATATCCACATGCAAGCATATATATACATAGATAGAATCCGAACCAATCATTAAGTTTCATCGGACGGGTCTCAAGCCCAAATACCGTGAAACGTTCCATAACCATATTTTCCATATCATCAAAACCATTATTGTTTTTAGCATGTGAATAAGTATAATAAACCAGAAAACATTTATGCACGCAAGGGTTTAAGAAAATGGCCCACTCACTGTACGATCCCGCGATGAACCTGCGCGTACGAACTTGTACCGGGATTATCGTACAATTCCTGTCAGTCCAAATCGCATGTAAGTGTCACTACAAGCCTTAAACGTTTAACCACAAAGTCCGAAATAGAAACCGGCTCGGGGAAGCCGTTCAACACGTTTCCCGAGGCACCCGGCCCTAAACTGACCCATCAAAAACTATCTCAGATCAACATGGTTAATTCACCAAAAATGTTCAGAATGATGAGAGGAATAAAAGTCATGTTGATCGTGATCGGAGATAAGCCCCAACGCGCCCTCACGTGCCTCCCAAAGTGGCTGCGCGTGAAAGTCACGCGCCTGACACTGTAGCTACAGTGTCAGCACCTTCACCCGTTTGTCTGTAATTCGGGCCTGCCACCCGCGGCTTGACCCGGTTAATTACCCATCAATTCCTTCTCGATTTCAATCCAATTTGATCCTAACATGTTATTTAAACATCTAATTTAAGTTCTGAGTTATTAATTAGCCAAATCGAATCCTTAAATGGCCCTTCGACCCGTGATCATCCAAACGGGTTGATCACCCCAACTCACTGGTTTCTAAACCAAAATCAAATTAACTTTACATGAAGCATCATAGTATCACAACGAACTGGAAAACACACTCAATTGAACCAACACTCACCTGGAAGTAGTCGTCCAAACCTCTGAAATTCTTCTGAACACGGCAGTCACCGTCCCAGCTCACCCGTGGCTGGTTGCCTTCGATTTTGATATGGTTGTGTTCTAAACACTCCCAGAAAGCTTAATCCGCGATTAGATTGGTCCAACACACCGTAGAAATTAAACTCTGATTTTTCCCTCCAATTTTCCAGAAATGGCTTCTCTGGTTTTCCTCACCCGTTCTCAGTTATAACAGCATCAGAGTGATGTTCACACACGTCCTAATTAGTTGTAAACAATTTCAAGCCGTCCCAGAGCTCGTGGGTGTCCAATTGTCCACTGAAAAATGCTCCCCCAAAAGCTTCGAGCTTGAATTAATCAATTGATCGTGGAGGCTGGACGGCTCAGGCCACGTTCAAAAGCAAAAGACAGCCCAGACTTTCCAGCACACAATTGCATAATCAATTGCACGTTTGAGCCACCGCACATGGTGGTGCCGCCCATGTCCCCCGCGGTCTGCTACAGTAACCAGGGCAAAAAGACCAAAATGCCCCTGGTTCAATAATTACCAAAATACCCCTCACATCCTAGACCCGTAACTCAGCCATACGAAGTCCGATTTCGGCGTGCCGCCTGTCTACGGACTCAGGACGTCGAGACCTACCCATCGGTCCTTGAGTCGCGTGAAAATTAATTGTCAAATGAAAAGTCAACATTTTCGCCCCAACCGTCAAAATTACGGTAATGCCCCTGAACTTCCGATAGTCATAACTTTTTCCCTGATCGTCCGAAATGGACGTGCCACCTGTCTATGAACTCGTGACGTCCCGAACTATGTCACGGTCATAGGTCAAAGTCCATTTAATTCATAAATCAAAAAGTTGACAATTGGTCATACCAATCACAAGGGTAAAAGCGTCAATTCACACATTAAATCACAATATTAAAATCCTCGAATTTCCGGGGTGTTACATTATGAACCACTGGGCCCACGGCCCGATTTTGTAAACCACTGGGCCCACTGCCCGAATTTATAATTCCAATGGGTCTTAGCCCGATTTCATAAATAATTGGGGCCCTGGCCCGATTTCATAAAGCGATTGGGCCCCTGGTCCGATTACGTAACTCAATTCGACTCCAAGTCCGAGGTTTCCAAAACAATTGGGCCTCACGCCCGAGTTTCTCTTTCCAATTTCAAAACTATTTCATGAAATCATATCCAAAGTCATAAGTATGGAAAATCAGTGTAAAACCGGAAAAATCTCGATTTACGTGCAAACACGTAAATCGCCTCGAAATGCGTGAAACCGTATAATTCACCAATATCCAAATCAACATCATACAATCACAAATATAATCCATATAAAATAGTTATGCATGCATAGAATTTATAAAACCAATGTCCACTCAAAGACCATCCAAACGCTGCGCCTCGATTTGCGTGCCATAAGCTCTCCCGAGCCAATCGCTATCATCGGGACTCCCAAACCTATCCAAATTGTAATAGAAGGTTACTAACTACTTAATTAACCTCCTACCAAAGCCCAGTGATTTTCTCGAACTTTTAACTATTTTTCAACCGATCCTAAACCTTCTGATGCCCCGAAACACATCAAGACGGTGTCCGATCGACACGAAACCTGTCCAAAAATGTTCGTTACATCGAATAGAAGATTTCACGTGTTTAACACTTTCCCAAATTATGGCCCACGCGCCCTCCAAAGTCACCTGCGCGTGAAGCCCACGCGCGGGTACTGTTCACCCGTCTTCAAGCTTGAGACAAACCAGTTTTCTCTGGTTTTTGGACCAGTTCAGGGTCCATTTTAGGTCCATTTCATCCCATTTTAATCCTAGTATGTTCCTAATCTCATTTCTAATCTTTCTAGTTAATTAAAACGGAACAAAATGTCCAAAACCGTACCTTCATCTGTCATCAATGGCGGCCAAACCTTCCCCCGCCGTTCACGACTGTTCCAGGCCATCCCAAGCCACGAAAACAATCCCATTAGCTTCCTAGGGTCCCCAGAAACATAAACCAATCCTTAGGTTCAATTAAAACACCATAAAACTGAGTTTTGAATTTTTGAATAAAACCTACCTTACGGGTTCTCTCCCGCCGTGAGCCGCCGTGGCTCGCCACCGTTGGCCACCGTCCTCTGTTCTTTCAGTCTCTCAGTCCCTCACTAACTGTTGGTCTCACACACAAGCACGGAGGAGGTTGGTGAGGTGGCTCATGTGTCTTGTTCGAATAAGTGTGAACCGTGTAGGTGTGTTCTCGGGTGGGATATATGAGAGTGAAAGAGTGATGGCTGATCAGATATAAAAGAAAGGAGGAGATAAGATCAACGGCACAGATTCAATCTTGAGTCAAATAGACGGCTGAGGATAAAAGGAAGAATAAAATCATATTTAATTATTTAGTGGAGACATTAGTTGTTAACCAATTAATTAATGGAACATGATCCAATCTAGCTAATGGATGAGTGGCACTTGTCACTCATCCAAGTGTCCCCTAACCACTTTCCCACTATTTCAGAATTAAATAATCGACACGGTTTTCGAGACATAAACTTCACCGATTTCACGTTCCAGACCATAACTTTCCCGTACGAAGTTCGATTTCGGCGTGCCGCCTGTCTATGGATTCGTATCGACTCGCTCTACATAACGGTCCTTGGCCCTCGGCCATCGGACATCCCGGTAAAAAAGTCAACATTTTACCTCTTTTTAACCAAAATTACCAAAATGCCCCTAAACTTCCGTACTTCATAACTTCTTCCTCGAATGTCGGAATCGAACGTGCCACCTGTCTATGAACTCGTTACGTCCTGAACTACGTCACAGTCATCAGTCAAAGTTCGTTTGACCGCCCGAACAAAAAGTCAACGTTTTGCCACGCCTAGGGGAAAAATAGTCATTTTGCATCGCTCGTCCGATTTCTCCCAACTAATCACCGATTAACCTCACTAATCACGATTAGTTACTAATCTAATCCGGGAATTCGGTACGGGTCGTTACAGTACGCCTACTGACAGTCGAGGTGGACCTTTGCGCAAGGCGCGCTGACAGAAAGATGGATGGTTCGACGCACGCGCGCCAAACTCGGTATGGAAGCATCGGCAGGCACGCACCGAACATCTGTGAGGGCTAGAAACGTATTGGGCTGCGAACAAGTGGGCTAATGGGATTGAATTTTTGGGCCAATTTTTTGGACTTTGGATTGGAATTTTGGGCCTACAAATAAATTTCTCAATTTAAAATTAATTAATATAATTTCACTGCATTTCGTCCAGAATTTCTTCGTTATAATTCCGACCGGGACGATTCTTTCGCCAAAACGCTTTAAATTCCAAGTTTTATTTAATTCTACAAAAATCCCACAAAATATATTATTTTCTTCAATTGTTTATTAATTTAATATTTAAAGTCAAATATATAGGGTATAAAATAATATAAAATAAACTTATTTGACGACCTATCAAAAATAAAAATTGGATGAAAAGTTGAAGATAATTAATTGATGATTGAGATACGAAAATTGTATAGAAGCATGTGATACTTGGTATCAATGGGCTAAATTGGAAATACTGTTGATAATGGCGAAGAACTAGAGAGACTAATCTCTGAGATCTTCATCTCGGACTTCATTGATCCTTTCCTGGGTTGAAAGCAATTAGTCCAAGTAATGTTCTTGATGAACAAGTCAGGCTTCAAAGAACTCGAGAGATTAAATCTCTGAACATTTACTGGCGGTTATTGTAGGAACCAGAGGATCCTGGGCTGAAGAGATTGGTGGGATACTTCTTGTTGGGATGGCTGATATTATCCATCATATTGTCCATAGCCTTCAATCGATAAAACCAAGTTCTCTGCCACTTCGAATCCACCATGTTATATTTGCAACTTCTTAATTATAAACCAACCCTAAATCGCAGCAACAGGCGCAGTCTCTCTCACTCTTACACATAGAGAAGCGAAGATGAGTCGTGGGACGGCAGCTGGGGTGAAGGGGAAGAAGAAGAGGGCTTCATTCGTGATTGACTGCACGAAGCCAATCGAGGATAAGATCATGGACATCGCCTCACTGGAAAAGTTCCTCCAAGAGCGCATCAAGGTGGGTGGCAAGGCCGGAGCTCTTAGTGACTCCGTCACCGTCTTTCGCGAGAAGAGCAAGATCACTGTCACCTTTTACTCTAACTTCTCCGAAAGGTATTCTCAAAATTTTGATCTTTTTTATTTTGGAAACACCATAATTTTTATCCTCTTTCTCATATCTAAACTATGATTAGAACTCAGTCATTTAAATCTCATTTTCTGGGATTTATGTGCCAGAGGGTTGGGTAGTTATTTCTCTTTCCTTGCGCCTTGAAAGGATCTTCCTTTGATTGATTCTGAATTTTTGAACCTTTAATTTTCGTTGCATTTCCATGGATACAAATTATAGCTCGCACTAAAATGTTTTGAAATTTGGCATCTTGATTAGTGATAATTGCAGGTAGAAATGTAGATAGATGTGTTAATGTTGATGTTGAGTTAGTATCTTTTATATATTACTTTGTGGATTACTAATATTATCTAATCGACTCAGACATCATCCTTATGCTCCACGACTTCTTCAATGGAGAAATTTAAGATTGGGGGAAAATTTAGGGTTTTTAAATCAAAATTGGATGAAAATCTGAACATAATTAATTGATGATTGAGATAAGAAAATTGGATAACCATTTTGGCTATCGATTATGGTGATTATGTGGTATTTTGGAGAAGGTGTTATCCAATAGAAATTGAGGAATAAGGTGTGATGGGTTGGAGGAAGAAGAAAATTGTAGAAATTACACAATTACCCTTTGTTAATTAATTTTATTTTAATCCACATAGGTGCCACATAGATTTTTTCACGCCGAAGGAAACTGTAGTGACGGAAAAAAAGCTGAGTGACACAACTCGGCGAGTTCAGACAATTATGTGAGCGAATAACGAGCTCAGGGTGCAAAGTGTGACAAAAGTGCGAGTTCATAGTGCATTTAATGTAATAAGCCATTAATATATGAAAGGGTTGGATCTGGGAGAGGATCTGTTGTCCCACTAGAGCCCACTTTATGTCTTTTTCATAATATTTTGACACTAGTCTTTTAATCAAACTTTAACTCTAACTTTTTAATAAATTAAGAAAAAAAAGAAAAATATTAAAGAAGATAAAATCAGAAACGCAGACATCGCCCAAAATCATTGCAAATCTAGGGTCAGATAGCCACCCATCGGGCCTTCCGACCCGATCAACAGTGAAGGCTCTATCACTCATTATCGAAGTCTCCCAATCTCACTGTCGATGTCTCCCAATCTCACCGTCGATGTCTCCCAATCTCACTATCGAGGATCGATCTAATATGGTTCTAGAATTAATTAAAAAGTTATGGAACAACAGTGTTAAGAGTTAAAATTAAATTAAAAGACACTGTCAAAATATTATAAAAGGGACATAGAAGGAGATACTGTTATGGAACAACAGATCCAGTACTGTCGTTAGATCTGGGTCATGTATTCTGTGATACTTTCCTTCAATATTTTACATCTCAACTTTCCTAATTGGAAAAAGGAAATACTTCTCCAAATAATGGTTCTCATTTAATTATTTTGTAAGCTCATTTTCTCCCCCATACATTATTCTTTTTATTATAATTATTATCTTGATTAAATTAAAACAAATTCAATGAATATAAACAAGTAGATGAATATACATAAGGAGATCTGGACAAATTTTAATTTACAAATTTTGACACAATTTTGATTTACATATTTTGATACAAATTTTCCACAATTATATTTATACACTTTTAACGGTTAGGATTAGTCTAATTTGTTTGAAGTAATTTTAATTGGGGAAAATATCCTATAAAAGCTTAATTAATGTTCTCTTTCCTGTCTGATTAATTTGTTTGAAGTAATTATGATCCCTAAATCCCCTTTCCAACATTAATAACTCCCCCCCAAAAATAATATTAATTATGTTGGCTCTCAACTTCCTTCTCCTTTACCTATCCTTCATCGACATTCTCTCTTTCATATGTTCTTTCTCGTCTTATATCTGCATCTCGTTTCCTAGACTCTTGAAAAACTCCAAAATACTCATTTATTCTATTAGTTCCTCTTTTTTATTGTTGTTCATATTATGCAGCAACCTTAGAAGAAATTTGCAGAAAAATAGTGGAATGAAAAACTTAGAATATAGTTGAAACCTTTAATAAAATAAAATGGAACAATCTCCTAATTTATAATAGAAAAGAGATCCATCGCATCCAAAAATAAAGATATAAAAAAGGTCACGAGTACTATGTATAAAAAATCTTCGTTCTTTATAATGAAATTCTAAACCGTATGAATTTAAGATGCTAATGGAGAATCATGACAATCTAAATCTGACTTTGTTAAAATGGCCCATTGAAAGATGAAAATTCGTTCGTTTTTATTTTTCTCTCAAGAACGAATGAATGTAGTACTTAGAGAAATTGTAATGATGATAATGAAATATGATAGAATCTTTATTGGTTACGTTTCAATAGAAATTGTAATTGATGATAAAGAAGTATGATAGGATCTTTATTGACAACAATGTCACACTTCTTCAAATTGCTAACCTTCCTGCTCAATTTTGGGCTCATGCTTGCCTTACTGCTGTTCGTTTAATTAATAGAATGCCTTGTTCCACTTTAAAAATGCAGTCTCCTTATGAAAACCTTTTTGGTGCCCTTCCTGATATTAGTTTCCTCAAAGTCTTTGGCTGCTCCTGTTATCCTTTGCTCAAACCTTACAATACTACTAATTTTCAACCAAAAACTGTCAAATCTATTTTTCTAGGCTACACAAACCCAGGGCTGGCCAATAGGGAGGGCAGGAATGGCATAGGCCCCAGGCCCAAAGATGTTGGAGGACCCAAAATTATGTTTTTTTTTTAATGTTTAAAAAAAAATAGGAAGATGAATGATAATTAAACGGGGGATACGAGTGAGCAGGGAACGAAAGGAGAGTCTCCTTCAAAGTTCCAAGAAGAAGGCGCATGATTTCAATGTTCTAATTCAATGTTCCAAGGTTAAATATCAATCTTATTCAATCTCAAATTCTCAATTGTTCTAAATTTTTAATTTCTTGCAATCTCATTCAAACTCTCAAACCCTAATCTCAAGTTCTCAACAATTGACTTTTCCAGTCGAAAATATCCAGACATTTTCATCTCCCCTTCTGAAAGCCCTAGTCGAGATATTCCTAAATTACAAACTTCAAAAAGTGGTAATTTAATTTAATAGAATTCTTATTACAGTTTCTCTAAACACTTCCATTTGACAACTTTCCCTTATGGATGTTGTAGTTATTGACGATGGGAATACCTTTTCATATAATCAAAGGATCAATGTTATGGGTCTAAGTCATGGATCTAACATTATAAATGGCAGGTCACTTCTTCTTCTTTATTAAAAATTAGAAATTTTGCCTCTTTAGTTTTTATTTTTGTGTGCCTTTGAATCCTTAATTACATTTTTTTCGCATGTCAGAGGACTTCAAGGAACTCACATAAACTAATAAGGTCACTGTTATAAAAGTTCTTAGTTTAACAATGTTTAATTATATTCTTGTATTGAATATGGAAGTTTGTATAGAGTTGCAAATTGCTTGCTAGTTTCATCAAAAAAGTATAAGATTTGTTTTTTAAAAAATAAATGTAATGTTTTGAATATGAGGTACTCCTTTTTCCTTTTTGTCTCAATTAGTTTTCCCCTAACAAAAATTTTAACGATGTCTCTTAATATAAATATAATATAATCAATTTATAAAATTAACATTTTCAATAATTAAGTGACACGACCCACCCCCAATCCCCCGGGATTAAGGGCTAAGTCATGCTCCCGTCTAACTTACGCGTGACACGAAGGCTAAACCGACGTCCAACCTCCATGTAACACGTAAGCCGGACAAGGGATTCCCAAATGAACCGTCCAAAACTTCCGGATTTCCGAGAGCGCGCAGAATCTACTGTGGATCGCGTGTGTGATGTCTCCGTCTCTCTCTACCAACAGCCCGCACCGTGACAACCTGGAGAGTATCGAAAACATAAAAGACTGTGAGTGGACAAAAATAAATAGTAAATTCAGAAAACAGTTATAAGAAAAGTACAATTATACCCTCCACGCAAAAACCAATGCATGCATATGAAAATCAATTCACAAAACCATTTCATATCCAAACCATCAATGAAAACCAGAATCGTTACTTTCCTCAAATCCGTAATTCAAATCCAGGGCCTCAGCCCAAAATCATAAATCCTCATCAAATACGGGAACTCTGCCCAAAACTCATCAAATCCAAATCATCCGGGCCATTGCCCAAAACAACTGAAAACCAGTGAAAAACATCAATCAATCAAGTTACTGGATCTCAAGTGCGCCCGAATCTTTAAACTCAAAACACATGCGCATAATCAGGCTTTCCTGGGATATCAACGAGTCTTTAAACTCAAACAAAATCAACAGACCTCGGGGGATATCACAATAACCGAGTCTTTAAACTCAAAACATATCAATCCAGGGCCCTCTCCCGTCAATCAACCGAATCTTTAAACTCAAAACCAGATCCAGCCATTTTCTTTTTCCGGGTCTTTAAACCCAAAATCAAGTGAAAACCAAAGAAAATCCATATCCAAATTCGCAACAATGATTCCGTAAGCTAGCATCCGGAACCATCATCCTGAACCCAAATCCAGAAATTCTCTTTCAAGTTTAAAAACCAAATCAAGAATCATCTTTCCAAAATCCAATTCCAAAACTGAAATCACGTTTACCGAAATCACATGAACAGGGCTTCAAGCCCGAAATCCCTTTTCCAAAATCCATTACGAATCATTGATATCAAATCATATTTTAAATTCCAAAATTGAATCATCAAAACCATCATCAAATTATAGTAGAAAACCATAGCTCGTAAAATGTGCAATTTCGTAAATATCTCGAAATACGTGTAAAACCATAAATCATCAAGATCATATCATAAACATAGAAATAAAATATAGAAAACATATAAAACATATATGCATGCATCATAAGTTTGAAAGAAAAGTCCACTCACAGACCGTTTACGCCGTTGCCTCGATACGCGCACACTTAAGCCGTTCCCGGCTAATCTGCTATCACCGGCTTTCCCGAACCTGTCCAAATCCCATAATAAGGTCACTAACTACTTTACAATGCTTCTACTAAAGCCCCGTAATTTTCTCAAAATTTTAACTATTTTTAACTGATCCCTAAAACCTTCGAACATCCCGAAACATATCGAGATGATGTCCGATCGACTCGTAAACAGTGCCAAAATGTTCGTTACATCGATTACATTATTTCACATGTTGAACACTTCCCATCAGAGGCACCACGCGCTGCTCAAAGGGGCTGCACGTGGGAGCCACGCGCCCACTGTTCATCGTCTCCTACCTTGAGACAGACCCGGTCTGAACCAGTTCAAATCGGCCCGGTCCGGCCGAACCGGCGGTCACGGTTCAGGGTCCAATTCTAGTCCGATTTCAATCCTTTTTCTTCCATTAATTTCATCCTTTCATTTCTAATTGGTTCCTATAATCAAAACATAAACTTAAAGTCAGATATATACCTCCTTGATCGAGTAAAAACCGTTGTTTTTCCTCCTCTCTGTTGTCGTGCTTCCCGGCCACCATTTCTTTTCCTTTCAAGCTCATTAGCTTTGTCTTGACCTCCAAAATAAGTTCCAAACACCCAAACATATCAATAATCACGAAAACAAACTTCACCAATTTTTAAGCCAAATTAAGGTTTCTCGGGTTCTCACCTTACCTTCCATCTTAGACCTCAACAACAGGCTCATTCGATTCCCTGGACCTCCAGCAACACCTTCCCATCAATTTAATCGATCAAAAGTCATTAAAACAAGGTTTTACATTTTCAATCTCAACAATGATTTTCACGGAAAAACGGCCTTACCTCCACCGTCAAGCCTCACCGTGGCCACCACCAGCTTCATCCAGCCTCCCCTTCCATCATTCATTCAAAAACCAACAGCTGAGGATGATGACAGGACCCATCCCAATCCCCCCCGGGATTAGTGCGGGATGACCCTGCTCCCGTCTGACACGGAGTGTCAGACAAGGGATAATTTCGACCTTTGCCCTCCCGGGCTATCAGAGTACGCCAGGATCCGGAGGAGGCATGTGATATCTCGGTCTCTGCTACAGTCCACATCCGATGTCAACCTGAAGGGCAGTCAAAACATTAAAAGCTGTGAGTGGACAAAACAAGAGTTTATAAAAACATTTAATAAGGAAGACATTTGTACCCTCCACTAAAAAGCATGCATGCATTCGAAAACCATTTATCCAAAACAACCATATGTGGGACTAAGCCCAAAGCAGATATAAACTAAGGTCGAAAGGACCACAATAAAAACGACCATACGGGCCACTGTCCAAATCCTGTGCACACCTGTACACACCACATATCATATATCATATATCCATCACATACATATATATAAGTCACACAACCAATCCTGTCACGGTATCCAAAGCCACGCGCGCGCTACCCGGGTCTCAATCCGAGTCATCTCAAAGTCAAGGTCAATGTCCGCAGACCACTGACCCTACCCGAGGTAATAGTAACCATAGCCTTCCTGAGAGTAAGGAACCCAACTGGGGGGTGACTCCACTCAGTCGGTGCTCCGTGACTACTCCGGGGTCCACCCAGGCCAACGACCCTCCCCGGAGGAGATAATAGAAGTAAAGGAAGGTAGACGAACATATATATACATAACATAAACATTCATGACCGGTTCCGCTGAACCGTCATGATCCATAATATCCATAATTAGGTAACATGCCGGTTCCCGTAAACCGTCATGTACCGTAATAACCAACAAGGGTTCATGCCGGTTCCCATAAACCGTCATGAACCATGATACCATATTAAGAGTTCATGCCGGTTCCCATAAACCGTCATGAACCGGGAAATCCATTTAAGGTTCCCTGACCTGAAATCAAAACCGTAAAGTGACTGGGTCTCGTACCCGAACATAGGACACCAACTGGGCACCGTGCCCGGAATCTGAGGTCATATGCCCGAGACAAAACCAAATGGGTCTCATACCCGAGTTTATCATTTTGAAATCCAAATTCAGTTCATTTAAATCAATAAAGAAATACAGACCCGTATAAGCACCGTATAAAGCCGAAACCTCGAAATACGTGCTTATACGTAACCACATACAAATGCACCCATGGCATCATCAAACAAGTAATAAAACATATAATAAACATTTATGAATGCACCAATTTAGAAAACAAGGTCCACTCACAGACCGTCCGAGCTACCGCCTCGATTTGCGTGTCATACGGCTCCCCGAGCCGATCACCGTCACCGGGACTCCCAAACCTGTCCAAATTAATTTAGAGGGTTACTAACTACTTATGTAACCCCTCACTAAAGCCCCGTAATTTTCCCGTATTTTTAACTATTTTTAATCCCGAACCTAAACCTTCCGATGCCCCGAAACATCTCGAGACGGTGTCCGATCGACACGAAACCAGTCTCAAAATGTTCGTTACATCGAATAGATGATTTCACATGTTGGAACCTTCCCCAGATTCCCTGCCACGCGCCCTCACGTGCCGCCTGAAGTAGCTGCGCGTGGGCTTCACGCGCCTGCTACAGTACCTGCTGACGTCAGCATGACGTCATCTGACAGCTGTCAGGTCTGACATGTCAGACTCTGACAGGTGCCACGTGTCAAGCTCCCATTGGTCCACGTCACTGTGTTGTCAGTGCCACGTGTCATCACGGCACTGGTCCACGTCGGTGCCACGTGTCAGCCCCTGATTGGGCCACGTCACTGACATGTCAGTGCTGACTGTGCACTGACATGTGACACGTGTCGGCTGATGGGTGGTCCACGTCACCTGACAACCTGACAGGTGCCACGTCATCATGCCACGTCACCACCTTCAATCGCTCGACGGGTCGACCCGAACCCTGCAACCGGGTCGCCGTGACCCGCGACTTGACCCGGCCGGTTCTCCGCCGTCCGACCACCAAAATGCTTCCCGTTTGTCCCATTTTCATCCTCTAATCCTAACCTAGGGTTCTACGACATTAAAATGGAAAGAAAACACCGAAAACCATACCTTCGAGCTTGGCCATGGCGGCCGTGACTTCTCCCGCCGTTCACGGCTGTTCCAGGCCGTCTAATGCCTCGAAATCAATCCCATTCATCTCCTGGGAGTCCTAGGAACCTCACCCAATTAATGGAATCGAGTAAAACCCATTAAAACCCAATTTCGAATTTTTGAAATTTCCTTACCTCACGGGTTCTCCTCCGCCGTGTCCTCCACCGTGGGCCACCGTCCACCCTTTCCGTCCTCAGCCCTTCACCCTTCCCCCACTGTCATTCCCCGCTCATACAAGTGATGAATGGTGAAGTGTGATTGTGTGTTTTGGTTTTTGAAGGAAAAGGAAGAAAATGGAGAAAATGGTGTTATGGGGTTTCGGGTGGAAGGATGAACAAAGATGAAGGAGATGGCTGATGAGAGAAGGAGAGATTGATGGTGAGGATTAAAAGGTAGGGTTGAAATGGATGGTTAGGATTAATAGTTGTTAGGTTAAATTATAAAATAATTAAAATAATAATATTTAATTATTTAGATCCACATTTTGGGGGATCAAAGTAATGGGATGAGTGACACTTGTCACTCATCCATGGGGCCCACCAAAATATCCACCCAATCAGATTTCGCCGAAACGTCCCCGTCTCGAAGTTCGTGCATAGTGAAATCGAACTTCCGTGACCCATAACTCTCCCGTTCGAAGTCCGATTTCAGTGTGCCGCCTGTCTATGGATTCGTATCGTCCTTATCTACGTAACGGTCTTCGGCCCTCGGCCATCGGACCTCCCAGTCAAAAAGTCAACATTTGACCTCCTATTCACCCAAATTACCAAAATGCCCCTAAACTTCCGAACGTCATAACTTCCTCCTCGAATGTCGGAATTGAACGTGCCACCTGTCTATGAACTCGTGACGTCACGAACTACGTCACGGTCATCGGTCAAAGTCCATTTGACCGCCCGATTAAAAAGTCAACGTTTTGCCACCATCAGGGGCAAAACAGTCATTTCGCACCGCTCGTCCGATTTCGCTCTACTAATCACGGATTAGCCTCACTAATCGTGATTAGTCACTAATCTAACCATGAAATTTGGGACGGGTCGTTACAATGAAGTTTGAGAGGTTTGGATGGGTTGGATTTCACGGGCACATTAGGTACTCTGTTTTTTTTTTCAAACCGTGCAACCAAGTTTTAAAAAGACAAAGAGAGACGGTGCTGAGGCTTCCACAGCCTTCCAGTGAGGGACATGTGTCCTAATCTGGGTGGGCATCAATCTCTGGGTAGCCAAGTGTCCAAGTCTTAATGCGCACAAATCCCAATGCAACAAAGGACCAAAATGCCCCTAAATGAAAATTTACCATTTTGCCCCTTAAGTTTCTAGACCCATAACGTTGTCATCCAAACTCCAATTGACACGTGCCGCCTGTCGTTATATTCAGAAGATCGAGACCTACCTAACGGTCCTCGAATTACATGAAAAGTCCATGTCGTATTAAAAGTCAACAAATTGCCCATTTTTAACCAAATTACCAAATTACCCTTGAACTTCCGAACATCATAACTTTTTTCGCAAATGTCGGAATCGGACGTGCCACGTGTCTATGAACTCGTGACGTCCCGAACTACGTCACAGTTATTGGTCAAAGTTCATTTGACAGCCCGAACCAAAATTCAACCTTTTTGCCCATTCAAGGGGCAAAACCGTCATTACGCACCGTCCGTCTAAAATCACGTAACTAATCACACTAATCTGTCATTAACTACTAGTCTAATCCTGATTTCAGGGACGGGTCGTTATATTAAGTATACAAATCGATGACCCATTTTTTATTTTTACCCTAGGTCTCTAAATGTTTGGACCGGCCCTGTACAGACCAGTACAAAGGCTATGTTTGCTTCAATCTACTGTCCTCTAAGACAATCATTTCTAGGCATGTTTTATTCAATGAATCTGAAATCCATTATATATCTATTTAATCTAGCATTTCTTCATCTTCTACTCCTTTAGCTTCATCCCACATTGCTTGTGTTCCAATTCATTTCTCCAATTCTACAACACCCTCACTTAATAGCTCCCCTTGTACTCCTATGATTCCTTCTCCAACTGAAGCTACTCATAACAGTCTACCATCGTCATCAAACATCATCATCACCAATCCAGTTACATCTTCAGATCCTGATTTTTCATCCTCTATTGCTGATTCATTCAATCAAGCAACATCTGACGCATCAGACCTTCTGGCCAATCTGAATTCAACTTCTGATTTTGAGCCTCAGTTTCTTCAGGTGGTTTTACCAATCTCAGATGACAATATGCACCATATGCAGACCAGATCAAAAAGTGGCATAGTCAAAGCAAAAACCCTTAGTTCCTCAATAACCTCTTATTCTAAAGTTGTTGAACCATACTTCTCTCAGGTTGAGCCTGGTTCCTTCAAAGTTGTTGTTGCTTCACCTATTTGGAAAAAGGCAATGCAGGAAGAAATTAGTGCCTTACTTAATCAAGGTACATGGTCCCTAGTCCCACTTCCTGCAGATAAGAACTTGGTTGGGTGGAAGTGGGTGTACAAAATTAAGAAAAATTCAGATGGATCTATTTCCAGATATAAAGCTAGGCTTGTTGCCAAGGGGTTCAGTCAAGAACCAGGTCTTGACTTTGGAGAGACTTTTAGTCCTGTTGTGAAGCCAACCACTGTATGGCTTGTCCTGACCCTAGCTGCCCAATTTAATTGGCCCTTAAGACAATTAGATGTCAAAAATGTTTTTTTGCATGGAATTCTTAAAGAATAAGTCTTTATGGCTCAGCCTCCTGATTTTGAAAGTTTGAAGCACACGAATCATGTTTTCTCCTACACAAATCTCTGTATGGGCTCAAGCAGACACCTCATGCTTGGAATGAACGTTTTACCAGTTTCCTACCTGGTTTAGGCTTTCAGTCGACACGGTCAGATGCTTTCCTATTTGTTAAACAGACATTTATTGATCTGGTTGTTCTACTATTGTATGTTGATGACATCATTCTTAAAGATAGCTTAATGACAGCAATCCAGATTGTTATTGATTCTCGTACGGTTGAATTCGATATGAAGGATCTTGGTGATCTTTCAGTATTTCCTTGGCACCCAAATCCCAAGGTCCTCCTCTGGTCTGTTCCTATCTTAATTCAAATATGTTAACGATCTTCTCAGCAAGACTTCTATGTTCCATAGTAATGGATTTGACACTCCAAGTGCCCCCGATACAAGACTTTGAAGAAATGATGGTGCATCATTGTAAAGACCCGGTCTTGGAAGCAAGAACGGTGAATAAGGCCTGTGAGCTTGAGAAGTAAGAATGGTGAACAAGGGGGGTCGTGACAAAATGGTATCAGAGCTAGACCCTGACCAGAAGTGTTCCAACGAGGACGCTGGGCCCCAAGGGGGGTGGATTGTAAGACCCAGTCTTGGAAGTAAGAACAGTGAGCTTGAGAAGTAAGAACGATGAGCAAGACCCGTGAGCATGGAAAGGCAAGATCGGTGAACAATCTCACATCGCTCGGGGAGGGAAAGGTAAAGTGTCTTATATGTGTGGGCACATATCTATCTAACACAAAGCTTTTTGGGAGCTCACTGGTTTTGGATTCCTTGGGAACTCCAAAGTTAAGCGAGTTGAGGCTGGTGCAATCCCATGATGGGTGACCTACTGGAAAGTTGCACGTGAGCTCCCGAAAATAAAACCGTGAGGGCTGGGCCCAAAGCGGACAATATTGTGTTAGATGGGCCGGGTTGTGATATCATACTCAAATTCATCAAACTACATGAGTATAGTTGGAGCTCTTCAATATTTGACTTTCACACGTCCTGATATCGCCTTCTCTATAAACCAGGTGTGTTAGTTCAGGAGCCTTGTGACACTCATTTTCTGGCTGTGAAGCGCATTCTTCGTTATCTGCAAGCTACCCCAACGCGTGGAATCAAGTATGAATGTAGTGATCTCGATTTGATTGCTTTTACAGACGCTGATTGGGCATGTGATCCAAATGACAGATGTTCAACCACTCGTGTGGTGGTATTCCTTGGATCCAACCCTATTTCCTAGTCATCTAAGAAGCAACAGACCGTCTCTAAATCTAGTACAGAAGCTGAGTATCGTGCCTTGGAAATAACGGCAGCTGAATTGGCCTGAATTCGACAGCTTCTCTGTGCTCTTTATATTCATCTCTTGAAGCCTCCTTTCATTTACTGTGACAGCACATCAGCAACCAGTCTATCTGCCAATCCCATCTTTCATTCAAGAGCGAAACACATTGAAATTGACTATCACTTTATTCGTGAGCGTGTGGTTCGTGGGGATTTGGATGTACAACACGTTCCATCAAGTGATCAACTTGCAGATATGTCTACCAAGAGCCTTGATGAGGGGATCTTCAACATTCATGTTTCCAATCTGATGGAGCATCATATTGAGGGGGGATGTTGACAGAATGATCATCGTGCGTGGCATCTGTGCTGCTTCACCATTGCACTTCATCAACATTCATAATCTACACTTCACCTCAGCAATGCTACTGTCCTAAGGTTGTGTTGTGATCATGACACGTGTTACAATCTTCTTAAATATAGGAGTTTGTTAGAATCTAGCTGTTACAACTGATCTTATTAGATTGTGTAGTAGCTTAGGCGCTAAGTAATCGTTCTAGCTCTATATAAACAACAATTGTTAGTCATTGATATAATGCTATGCAAGATCAATACACAAATCCTTTATCTCAAGTTTTCCTTATATATATATATATATATATATATGTGTGTGTGTGTGTGAGAGAGAGAGATTGTTGAGCCTTAATAAGTCGACAACTTTTACCATTTATTGTTTGTTGACCCAAACTTGAGTGAACTAGGTAAAAATATGTAGATTATATGTACTTATTAGCAACCCGTGAATTTGAAGTTAGGCCCATGACAAACTAGGTGCTTAAACTTTATAACCTTGAAACGGATATAATTAAAATCTTTGGAGACACTTTCTATAAATTGAAAAAAAAAAAAAATTAACTAATTATGCTCTGAGTTTCGCCATTTCGAAGTTCAAATCACATATAAATATATTGTGAAAATTAGAGTGTATGTCAACATTTTGATAATTCGAAGGTTAATTTCCATATTCGAAATCATCTGGAAAATCTAGATAAAATTATGACAATAAGTATATATACAAAGGTAATCTACATACATGAATTTGGGACATTTAATTAGAAGTAATAATCTGAGACAGATATTGTATAGCACTTCCCTTAAATTTTCTACACACCTACTTTTCTAATATGCAAAGAAAAAAATAACTATTTGCTATAAGTTTAGTGTCTCCTTCTTCTTCGATTATGCAATTAATTTGTACTCTTCCTTGTACTCTTGCATTCCCTTTTATCTACAAAGAGTTATCTCTCTCTCTCTCTCTCTCTCTCTCTCTCTCTAGATCTAGCAACATCTTTTGTCGAGAATGTCTTCCTTCTCTAACCAAACTAAGTCATCATCATCATCAACACCCTCCACAGAAATGATGTCTGGAGAAATCATTCCATATCAAGCCCCTCAGCCACAGCCGCTAACCCGATTGAATGGTGATGATAGGGCACTGATTTGTGTCCAAAATGAGGATAGGGCACTAATTTATGTCCAAAATGATGAGCTACAAGTTGAACTCGTCAAAAAAATAAGAGAAACCATCTATGTACGTAATTGTCATTCTTTTGTGAATTCAAATCTCTCTTAGCTAGATTTATAGACCTACTTGATTATTTTGGTGATTGATAAATTATATGTATATATATATATATGTCTAACTCGAGAATTAATTCAACAAGCTGAAAGTTTTGTCTTTATACAGTTTATTTCTTCCGAGCTGAAATCATATCAGGTTGAAGAACCGAGCCCAACCATCTTATATGTGGAAGATGACGGATGTGCTCACCCTAAAACGATGACCACGGTACGTAATCTTACTTGCTTGATTCATCTCTAAATTTATAATTATATATATATATATGTGGCCCGATTCATGGACCATATATATACGAATCTTACATAAGTTGCTTTGCAATTCGGGTTGCAGGAACAACTGAAAAAGCGAAGAGTGGCCACCACGTTGGTTGGTTGCAAAATTGTGCACTTCAGACTTCCACAAAATCTTTCTCTGGAAGATATCAAAGATAGGGATAATGTAAAGTAGTTCACCGTGCATTATTTTTCTTTAGTTCAACAATTCTTGTATATTTTATAGAACTTAGATCGTTGTGAAGGGATGGACTGATCACTATATGCTTGTGGATGACTACAGTTACTACCAATGGACGAGCGGATTCGAGCAACGATTGCCGGGAGGGCACGTCAGTTTTCATTTGCACAGAGGCTGAAAGGTTGGAAGCTGGATTGCAAACAACGACATACCGGAGCTTGTGACATTGTACGTAATATATAGATATATATATATATATATTATTCATTTAGTTCACTCTCGTTATGAAACCCCTAAATTCATAAATTGTTCAGCAGTGATATGTATGTATAATACAATATATCTAAAACATATATTAATTAGATATTCTCAAGTTATTTTATGTGATCATAGGATTAGGAACCCTGATTCTTTGAGTTTTCTTTACAATATATCTGTTCAAATCTTGAAAATCTAGCTAGCTAGCTATAGTATATATCAATATTTAATTAAAAAAAAGATTTATATGAGTGGTTATTAGATTTGTAAAAATGAATATATATATATATATATATATATATATATTCGTTGTACGCAGTACTACAAGCACTTGGGATCCCAGACATATTTGAGATCTAGGGTTGAGGTGGTTAACTTCATACTCTATGAAGCTTATCCCCAAGATAAGCCCGCCAAAAAAAAGAGGGCGGAAGGTAATACTGAACTGGTGAGTTATTACATCGATCATAGATATATAACTTGAGGTATATTAATTTAAGTTAATTAATTAATTTGTTCTCTCTCTCTATGTGACGAAGAGTGATCAGAGAATGAGGAGGAGTAGAGGATCCACCCAAATGAGGCGGCGAAATGCTGCCACTACACTTGATCAACCGAATGGAGACGTTGTCATGGCAATTGCAGACTCTGATACCAATAGAGAGGGTAATTAATAAACTTG
The DNA here is from genome assembly GCA_032719365.1 of Prinsepia uniflora. NCBI lineage: Eukaryota > Viridiplantae > Streptophyta > Magnoliopsida > Rosales > Rosaceae > Prinsepia > Prinsepia uniflora. The sequence goes on from CM064862.1 coordinate 86,482,521, forward strand.
TTTCTTGATGTTCTTGATTGAAAAATATATGTGACAACTTTACAATGTGAGTGCTAAGTTATTTTTTTTACTAATTAATTTGATATATATGTTATTGTAGCCTCGTCATCCCAATCTCCTGTAAGAGAAGGAGATGATAATCAAGAAACTCCGGTGGATCCCGAGCCTGACAACCCTAGCCCTGGTCCACTGCAAGTTGGCTCTATGGTGGACAATAGCAATAATGACCTAAACCCTAGGGCTCCTGATGATGCACAAGCAGCAGCCCTGGGTGGTGATGATGATGATCATGGGGTGAGTCCTGAAGGAGAAGCTCGAGGTGACGGGTATGAGGTGGTTCACAATGACGATAGTTTGGTGGTGGATCATCAAGCAGGGGAAGAAGGCCACGCTGCACAGCAAGATGCTAACGGTGATTTTTTAGAATTTGTGAACCAACTTCCGGATATTGTTGATGTACCGCCACCTGATCATTTTGGGGGTGGTGGCTTTTTTTTATTTTTTTAGACACACGTTGTACATATAAAACAGCTTTACTTTGCAATTTTGAATAGTTGTATATATACAGATGTGTATTCCAAAATTGTTACGATGACCATCGATCAATCGGGATAGATCGACTAGTGGGATGATCATGATCGATGACGATACAAGGTAACATTGTTTCCCAATTACAATCTTGTTATATTGAATTATTGATTTGATTTCGTAGATGAAATTGAAAGTTTTCTTTCCTCAAAATTTCAGGGGTGCCACATAGATTAGCAAAGGCATGGAAGTTCCAATGTGGAAGAGGAAAGGCCTGGGCCTAGCTAGCTCCCAATTATACTGGGGAAATTTATCAGGTTAGTTTTATATTGTATTTGAAATTTGAGGATTCATGAAGGGAGTTTATCTACTGAATTAATTTGATGTACGTATGTGGGAAGGTTAGTGTCATAAACTAAACAACTTTGATGGCTGATTTGGTATTCATGGATTAAGATATGGCTTCTTCATTAATTTTATTGAATTTCAAAGGTTGAATTGTATTTCTCTCATATGATCCTTACAATTTGTACAACTATATATAGGCTTAGGGAAGCTAATTAACAACTCCTTGAATTAAGGGAATTGACAACAAGTCCTTGAATTAATGAACAATTCCTTGAATTAAGGAACAATTCCCTTGAATTAAGGGAGATGACAACAACTCCTTAAATTAAGGGAATTGACAACAATTCCTTGAATTAAAGAACAACTCCCTTGAATTAAGAGAGATGACAACAACTCCTTGAATTAAGGGAGTTGACAACAACTCCTTGAATTAAGGATTCCAATAAAGGAACAACTCCTTGAATTGTCAACTCCTTGAATTAAGGGATGTGACAACAACTCCTTGAATTAAGTGACAGGACCCGCCCCGATCCCACAGGGACCACAAGGGGACGTGCCCTGCTCCCGTCTGACACCCAATAATTCATACCAATTTTAACCTCAAAACATTTAAAAGCATAAATAACCAAATTAAAGTCATACATAAAATCCGAATTAAACGAATGTCAGACAAGGGATATAATCCAAAATTAAAAATTTGCGAGCACGACTCTAAAGTAATCCTGCGGGTACACCGCCCAGCAGGGGTTCAGGTACGCAGAAGTAGATCTATGCCTCAGCCTCTGGTTCCTTCTCTACCTCAGTTTCCCGACCTGGAGGGGTTATCAAAACAGTAAGGGTGAGTGGACCGAAATTCAAGTTTATGAAATCGTTTGATAAGTAAAACATATAATTTACCCCTCCGTTTTCCAAACATGCGTGCAACATAATTCAAAATCATAAACCATCAAATATGAACCATAAGGCATATAATAAAACCATAACCATAATTTTAGTTGCTGCACTATACACTCCAATCCCGACATCCCTGATGTCTGACGTCCCTGACGTCCTATAAGGTCACAATCACAAGGCTACGCGTGCCACTCGGGTCTCAATTTCCGAGTTCAATCCCCGAACCCCGTTCGGGTACAGCATCCCCGATGCTTAGCGTCATAGACGCTGGACGTTCTAGACGTCCGTGACCTCTCCGGGGTACCTCATCCGGAGGAGACAATACAATATGGAAGGATCTATACAGTGCAGTAACAAATACATTTTATTGATATCCACATGCAAACATATATATACATAGATAGAATCCGAACCAATCATTCAGTTTCATCGGACGGGTCTCAAGCCCAAATACCGTGAAACGTGCCATAACCATATTTTCCATATCATCAAAACCATCATTGTTTTAGCATGTGAATAAGTATAATAAAACTAGAAAACATTTATGCACACAAGGGTTTAAGAAAATGGCCCACTCACAGTACAATCCTGCTAGAAACCGAACGTATACCCTCGTCCTGGTACAAATGTACAATCCCTGTCAAGTCCAAGTATTCGTAAAGGTCAAATTAAACCCCCAACATTCAACCATGAAAGCCTAAGTCGAAACCTGTCAGGACCCGTCCCAAATATCACCTCGATACTCGGGATGAACCCTGCTCCCGTCTGACAATCACACTTACAAGACCACAAAGAAACTTAATACAACTATAAGCATAACCATCAGACGAAGGAGTAAATATATACAACCGTAAGTCAGAGCATAGTTCTACAAAATGGGCACCAAAAGTCCTACAAGTCTAAGTCCGCAACGGAAGAACGTCGGAAGCCCTATGCCTCGGTATCTGCCTCAACGTTCACCCCAGCGCTATCACCACGACCTGGAGGGAAATTAAAACCAAAGGTGTGAGTGGACCAAAAAGAATAAAAGTTTTAAAACCGTTTACCAGCAAATCAACGTAAGGAAATAAAATCATTTGTTCCCTCCGGTTTAAAACCAGGCATGCCAATGAAGTATTAGAAAAATCATAATATGAACATCATAAGAAACAGAGACACTATAAATACCATAAGAAACAGATACACTATAAAACATCATAAGAAACCAGAGTATAACCCGATCAAACCTGCTGGACCTATCCGAGTCTTTAAACTCAACCAGGCCTCACATATCAATCCGAGTCTTTAAACTCCCGAGTCTTTAAACTCAATAGGCCTATGGGGGTAATATCATAGTATCCGAGTCTTTAAACTCCCGAGTCTTTAAACTCAATCCGGGCCCGTCCCCCATCAATATCAATCCGGGTCTTTAAACCCATATCCAGATCCAGCAAATCCAATCCATATCCAGTGTAAAACCAATTCAAAATCCATCACCAAATCCGAATTCGAAATCCCCGGTTTGAAGCCCTTCCGGCGTTCAGAACCGACATTCCGAACCCAAATCCGGAAAATCCATTTCCATACTAAAAACCATAGGAAATCCCTAACCATGTTTCATAACCCATTTACCATCATCAGAAAACAGTTATAGGGTGAATTTCTCAAATATGGCATCAAAATCTGAAAACCGGCTTTTTCTCGAAAAACGTGTAAAACCCCGAAAATATCTCGAAAAACGTGCAAACATCTCAATCACGTATAACCATCATTTAAAACATAAAAACACACATAGAATCATAAAACAGTAATTAAAACAGTTTGGCATGCTCGGAAGTAAGAAAGAGTCCACTCACAGTTTACGACACGTCACTCGCGCTCCGTGCGCTCCTCAACCGTCTCTGGTGTCTCCCGTCCTGTCAATAGATACCAAATAGGGTCACAATAACATCAAGGATACCTTCCCTATTTTCCCCAATTTTTCGGGAATTTAATAATATTTTAATCATAAACCCTAAACCGTACGGATTCCCGAACCATTCCGTAATACCGTCCGATTAACCCGAAAACTGTACCATTGGATTCCTTAGGACATTTAGAGTTAGACTCATGTTGGACGCTTAACCGGATTCCTCCCCACGCGCCCCCACGCGCCGCCCAAAGTGGCTGCGCGTGGGCCTCACGCGCCTGCTACAGTCCACCTTCAACCTCGAGTCAACCGGTTCAACTGTGTTGAACCGGCGTGACCGGTTCTCCGCCGTTCACCCACCATTCTTCTCCATTTCAATACCACTAGCTTCGTCCAGTCCCCTGCAATCAAACCCAGTCCTAAAATCCAGGAATCACGGCCTAGAACCCTTCGTCTTCAACCTCGAAAAAACTTGCCCGTGGGCTCTGTTTTCCTTCCCGGCCGTCCACAGCTTCCCCCTTCACGGTGGTGATACCAGCACCACCCTAGGACCCTACTTAGTCCTACCCAACTCACAGAATCCATCGATTCATCCCCGAAGTCCACGACTTCACGTTTGAAACTCACGGCTAAAACAGGGTACAACGGACCCGCCGTCGAACCACCAGCCACCGTGAACCTCCCGTCACGGCAACCACCACAAACGACGCCTAAGACCTCACAGAACAACACCCTGACCTCCTAATCCCTCGACTCTAAGCCCAACATCACGACTTTGCATTTGAAAAATCCACGAAAAACAGAGTAAACGGGCTTACCTTTCGATTCCGGCGCCGCCGTGAGAACCGTCACCCACCACCGTGCTCGTGGGACTCCCCTCAACCTCCTGAGTCTCCTACCGCCCTGGTTTGCCTCACCACACGACACAATAGCCTCCACCGTCCACGGTCTCCCCTGTTTTCCTCAAACGTTCGCCGCACCACCACCGTGCCGCCGTGCACGATTCCAATCCCAAAACACGATCAGCACCTCACCCACGTCTCTCTGTCACTCTCACCAGTCACTCCTCACTCTCCCTAGCCTCCAGATCGATCACCGCCTCACCCAAACTCCTCTCTGTTTTCAGTTTCCTTCGAATTGGTGCACGGTTCAAAAATGACCAAGTGTGGCCGTGCACACTTAAGTTCCTCCTAGAACCATCTAGTGTCCCCCACGTGTCCATCAGCAATTGGCCAGCCCAAAATATCTGCCACTTGCCCTTATCTGATTGGGCTGAGGAAAAATGACCAAAATGCCCCTCCTGCACAAAATTACCATTTTGCCCTCAGACTTCCCAGACCCGTATCTTTTCCGTCCGACGTCCGATGACAGCGTGCCGCCTGTCGTTGAACTCAGGACGTCGAGACCTATCCAACGGTCCTCGGTCTACGTGAAAATCACACATCCTCCAAAAAGTCAACATTTTCCCTTTTAGCTCAAAATTACGGTAACGCCCTCAACCTTCCGTACATCATAACTTCTCCTCCAATTGTCCGAATCGAACCTGCCGCCTGTCTACGGACTCGAGACGTCCTAACCTACGTCACGGTCAAGGGCTAACACTCATCCAATCAATCGTACAAAAAGTCAACTTTTCGTTTACTATTCATAGGGGCAAAATCGTCCTTTTTACAAAACTTCACAGAAATTACATTTTTACCCTTCCCGTAGGTACGGGTTGTTACAAAACCGACCCGGGAAAGCCACCCGAACGCGCTTTCCAAGGCAATAAACCTTATTTTGACCAACTTAAGGATCTCCGATCGACCCGAAACCACCGCCATTGGATCCCGATCGTCGAAACCTAAAGAATGGTGGTGGTCCCACCAGAAACACTGTTCACACGCGCCCCCACGCGCCGGTCAACGCGTCGGTCAACGCAGGAACAGTTCCTGTTGACGTCATCGCTGACGTCACTGCTGACATCAGCATGACGTCATGCTGACGTCATCTGACAGCTGTCAGGTCTGACGTGTCAGACTCTGACAGGTGCCACGTGTCAACATCTGATTGGTCCACCCCACTGATCTGTCAGGCCACGTGTCAGATCTGACATGTGCCACGTGTCAGTATGACACTGGTCCACGTCACTGACATGTCAGTGACACGTGGCAGTCCCTGACTGGTCCACGTCACTGACATGTCAGTGCTGACTGTGCACTGACATGTGACACGTGTCGGCTCACGGTTGGTCCACGTCATCTGACAGACTGACAGGGTGCCACGTCAGCACCACTGTCATCAGACGGGTTGACCCGTTTTCCTGCAACTCGGGTCGATCAGACCCGCGATCACGACCCGGTTGCCATTTCTTCATTTCTTCATCAATTTCGTTCCTTTTAATTCCTAATTACTCGTCCTAGTCCCTAGATTGGTTCTATGTAATTAGAATTAGGTTTTAGGTCTAGGAGGTTACCTGAAACTCGACGGGAAGCTTGGTTGCCGGTTTTGGTAATCCTTTCCGGCGAGTCGACGGTTGTTCAGCCCTGGTCCTGGTTCCAAATTGGTCGTCAAGGTCACCTAGACGAGTCCTAACAACAACTCAATGATGTCAACGTCACAACCAGGTGTTTTGAAGCCGGGAAGGAAAATGGTTACCTACGGGTTTAACGTCCAAACCCCGCCGTGTCGCCGCCGTACAACGTCAGGGTCAGCTCCTTGCCGTCCAGTAGTCACGGTGATCACAACCGCACGTTGGTTCCAGTCCTAGATCGATGGTTTGGATGGTTTGGTGACTTGGGTTCCTCGGGTTTTCTTCACGGGTTTGAAAGGATGCCGCCGTGCAGGGTGGCCGTGGAGCGGTGGCCGGCGTCAGGGGTGTGGCTGCTGGTTGTCTGAGGTGTGGGGTTGAGTGGTGGTGGTTGATGGGCTGGTTCCAGGGAGAAATCGCACACACGGTTGAGAGAATGAACACATGGGTGCATGATCTCATGGACTTTTAAATACTGAATAGGAAAATGAATCAAGGGCCAGGATTGAATCTCAGAATGAGATCAAAGGCTGAGATCAAATCAAGGGATTTCAGATCTAAGGGCTGTAATTTAAAGCAGATTTAAATGCTAATTAATCCAATAGTGGATCTGATCCAATCTAGCCAATGGGTGAGTGACACTTGTCACTCACCAGATGTCCTCCAATCAGATTTCCTGAATTTAATATTCGACACGAAAACCGAGATACGAACTTCCCGAATTCACGTTTCTGACCATAACTTCCTCGTACGAAGTCCGATTTCGGCGTGCCGCCTGTCTACGGACTCAGGACGTCGAGGCCTACCAAACGGTCCTTGAGTCAACAGAAAATTAGTTTTCCAAAGAAAAGTCAACATTTTCCCCCGAGAGTCCAAATTACGGTAATGCCCCTGAACTTCCGATAGTCATAACTTTTACCCTGATCGTCCGAATTGGACGTGCCACCTGTCTATGAACTCGTGACGTCCCGAACTACGTCACGGTCATAGGTCAAAGTTCATTTAGTTCATCAATCAAAAAGTCAACAATTTGACCATACCATTCACAGGGGTAAAATCGTCAAATCACACATTAAATTACAATATGGGAATCCTCGAATTTCCGGGGTGTTACAACCTTCCCCCCTTAAGAAATTTCGTCCCGAAATTTCAAAGAAACAAATGAGGAAATTGTTCTCGCATCTGAGCCTCAGGCTCCCATGTGGCTTCTTCCACATTCTGGTTTCTCCAGAGAATTTTCACGAGAGGGATCGTCTTTCGTCGTAGTACCTTGTCCTTCCGATCCAAGATCTGTACTGGTTGTTCTTCAAAGCTCAAATCCTCCCGTAGTTCGACAGGTTGTTCCCCAAGTACATGAGAAGCATCACGTACGTACATCCGCAACATCGATACGTGGAAAACATCGTGAACTCTTGATAGTTCTGGAGGTAGTGCCAATCTGTATGCAACTCTACCAATTCTCTCCACAATTTCATAAGGTCCGATAAAACGCGGACTCAGTTTCCCCCGTCGGCCAAAACGGATAATCCCTTTCCACGGAGACAACTTCAGGAAGACAAAATCTCCCACTTCAAACTCCAAGTCTCGAATCCGTCGGTCGGCATAACTCTTCTGGCGATCCTGTGCCACCTTCAATCTCTCCTTGATCACGCGAACAGTTTCCATGGTTAAGTCCATCATCTCCGGCCCTACAGCCGCTCGCTCTCCTACCTCCGTCCAGCAGATAGGTGTCCTGCACTGTCGGCCATACAGTGCCTCATAAGGTGCCATTCCGATGCTTGCCTGATAGCTGTTGTTGTAAGCGAATTCCATTAATGGCAAATGAGTATCCCAAGAGTCTTGAAACTGTAGTACACATGACCTCATCATGTCTTCCAGGGTTTGAATGGTTCTCTCAGACTGTCCATCGGTCTGTGGATGGAAAGCAGTACTGAAACGTAAGGTTGTTCCCAAAGTAGCTTGCAAACTTCGCCAGAACCTGGAAGTGAAACGCGGGTCACGATCAGACACGATCGATTCCGGCGTACCATGAAGTCGTATGATTTCCTTCACAAACAACTGAGCCAGTCGGTTAGGTTTATAGGTTTCCTGAACTGGCAGAAAATGGGCTGATTTGGTTAACCGATCCACGATCACCCATACTCCGTCCACTCCACTCTGAGTCCTCGGTAACTTAAAGACGAAGTCCATGGTGATGTGATCCCATTTCCACTCAGGAATCGGAAGTGGCTGCATAGCCCCATACGGTCTCTGCCGTTCCGCCTTAACCTGCTGACAGGTTAAGCATTTGCTCACGAACTCAGCAATATCCTTCTTCATTCCTGGCCACCAATAATGGTTCCGGAGGGTACGGTACATCTTTGTACCTCCCGGATGCATAGCATAGGCCGAACTGTGGGCCTCCTCAAGTATCTCGGCCCGTAACTCTGCCACTGCAGGTACGCACAAACGGCCCAATTTCACCAGTGCTCCATCGTCCCGGATGGTAAAATCCTGTCTCCCATCCGCATCGACCTCAATTCTGTAAATACAGAGTATCGGATCCTGCAGTTGTGCTTCAATGATCCGATCAATCAGTACTGGTCGCACATGGAAGCTGGCCAACAAAGCTCCATGCTCGTCAGTACCCAAAATAACTCCCGCCTTCCGGAGTTCCACCAGCAAGGGAAGATACACCATCCCCAGGTGTGCAATAGTTCCTGCTGATTTCCTGCTGAGTGCATCCGCCACCACATTGGCCTTACCCGGAAGGTACTCGATCATACAGTCATAGTCCTTCAGCAGCTCCAACCATCTCCGTTGTCTCATGTTGAGCTCCTTCTGAGTGAATAAGTATTTAAGACTCTGGTGGTCGGTGTATATCCGACACGTTGCGCCGAACAGATAATGTCTCCAGATCTTGAGAGCATGAACCACCGCCGCCAACTCCAAATCATGAGTAGGGTAGTTCAACTCATGAGTCTTCAGCTGCCGGGATGCATAGGCGATAACCTTTCCAGTTTGCATCAACACGCAGCCCAACCCTTGCAGTGAAGCATCACTGAAAACTACAAACTCTCCACTGTCGTCCGGCAATGCAAGGACAGGTGCAGTGGTCAATCGATCCTTCAACTCTTGAAAGCTCCGATCGCACTGCTCGTCCCAGATAAACTTTACTCCTTTCCGAGTCAGACGAGTCAAAGGTGCAGCAATTTTGGAGAAACCCTCCACGAATCTCCGGTAGTAACCTGCTAATCCGACGAAACTCCGCACCTCGGTCACTGTTGTCGGTTTAGCCCAGTTGGTCACCGCTTCTGTTTTCTGGGGATCCACGCAAATCCTATCCGTTGATATCACGTGTCCCAGAAAACCAATACTGCTCAGCCAAAACTGACACTTGCTCAACTTGGCATACAATTGTTCTTGTCTCAGTCTCTCCAAGACCAACCGTAGATGTTCTTCATGTGCACGGGCACTCCTCGAGTATACCAAAATATCATCGATGAACACAATCACGAACTTATCCAGGTAGGGTCGGAAGACCCGGTTCATCAGATCCATGAATGCTGCTGGAGCATTCGTCAAACCAAATGGCATAACAAGGAACTCGTAGTGCCCGTAACGGGTTCGAAAAGCAATTTTCGGAATATCCTCCTCCGAAATCCTCAGTTGGTGATACCCAGACCGCAAATCAATTTTCGAGAAGCACTGAGCTCCCCGCAACTGGTCGAAAAGGTCATCGATCCTTGGTAGAGGATACTGGTTCCTCAATGTCACCTTGTTGAGTTGTCGATAATCAATACATAAACGGAGACTTCCTTCCTTCTTCTTCACGAACAACACCGGTGCTCCCCACGGTGAAGTACTCGGTCGGACATATCCCAAATCTACCAACTCCTGCAATTGAGTCTTGAGTTCTCGTAACTCGGCCGGCGCCATCCGGTATGGTGCCTGGGATATAGGTCGGGTACCCGGGAGTAGTTCAATAGTAAACTCAATCTCCCGCGATGGTGGCAATCCAGGTAAGTCTTCCGGGAATACGTCCGGAAACTCACAGACCACTGGTATTTCGTCGATAACCGGAGTATCGACCCGTTCCGACACGACATGCGCCAGATAACCCTGGCATCCCTTCCGTAGAAGTTTGGTAGCAGTAAGTGACGAAATCACTTCAGGAGGCGAACCATCACGTTCCCCCTGAAAGATAACCTCCGGCAAACCCGGGCTCCGCAAAATCACTTGCTTGCTACAGCAGTCGATGAGCGATCCGTGCTCCGACAGCCAATCCATCCCTAGGATTATATCGAAGTCGTGGATATCCAAAATAATTAAGTCTGCTGGTAAATCCACATCCTCAATTCTTACCGGGCACCTCCGAATCACCTGATTCACAAGGTACACGGTACCCATCGGGGTGCCAACACCCATTTCGTAATCTAAGGCTGATACCACACAATCAAGCAAACCAGCACAACACTTCGAAATAAAAGAATGTGTAGCCCCCGCATCCATCAATACACGTACAAGAAAATTAAAGATATGTAGTGTACCTGTGACCACGCCTGGAGCAGTCCTCGCCTGCTGCTGGGTCATTGCAAACACTTGGGCCCTCGGCCCTCCGTTCCGTCCGCGCCCGCGCGCGCCACGTCCAGCACCACGGTCACCTCCCTGACCGTGACCTCCATTAGTGTGGGACGCCGTGCTCTGCACCACACTCGAGCCCCCAGCGTCGTTGTTTTTGGACAACTGCGGATAATCGCAGGCATAGTGGCCTTCCTCTCCGCAAGCAAAACAAGTTACTGGCCTTGGCCTGCCCGAATGCCCACCAGATGCACCGCTCCAAGATGAGTGCTGCCCAGAGTTGTGTCCAGATCCTCTGCCCTGAGAGCCTCCACGTCGACCCGACCAGCCACGACCCTTGAAGGATTAGGGTGCTCCCCTGTAGCTCCCTCCCCTGTTGTTCTTACGGCCTGATGGCCCATGATGTGGGCGATCCTGACGTCGCCCCTCCCCCGAAGGTTGTCGTGATTGGTGTGCCGCCAGACTGGCCTCGACACGCACCGCTGCATCGACCATATCCCTCAGAGAAGCATGAGTGGTAGCAGTCACACTGGCCCGGATCTCCCCTCGGAGTCCAAGCTCAAACCGCTGGCATTTGTCCTCCTCCGTGCTTACGAATGAGGCAGCGAACCGGGAAAGTTTCCCGAATGTTTGCTCGTAGTCTGCAACAGACATGTCACCCTGCTCCAGCCGCAGGAATTCCGCCTCCCGCGCCGCGCGAAAGGATCGCGGGTAGTACTGGTCCAGAAACCTGGAACGGAAAGCTTCCCAGGTAGTGGTATGGACAGACCACCCTGACATTTCGAGTCCATGCCACCACTGGTAGGCTCCTCCCTCCAGTAAGAAGGCCGCCAGAGTCACTCGTTCGCCCGGAGGGCAGTGCATCACCGAGAAGATCCTCTCCCTCTTGGTGATCCAGTCGTGAGCATCCTTGGGGTTTGATCCCCCGCAGAAAGGAGTGGCTCCCAAACGTTGAGCCCTTTCGATGCTCGCGCATTCCATCTCTCTTTCTAGATCCTCGTCCGTTCGAGTATGCGGAATTCTCCTAGGAGGCATAACCAACTGTCAAGAGGCATAGATCAGAAAACAATATTCTTAAAAGTCGAAAAGTAACTAGTACTAATCGCTAGTCTAGCATGCAGACCAATACCCTAGTACTGACCACAACCTAGTGCTCTGATACCAAGCTGACAGGACCCGCCCCGATACCACAGGGACCACAAGGGGACGTGCCCTGCTCCCGTCTGACACCCAATAATTCATACCAATTTTAACCTCAAAACATTTAAAAGCATAAATAACCAAATTAAAGTCATACATAAAATCTGAATTAAACGAATGTCAGACAAGGGATATAATCCAAAATTACAAATTTGCGAGCACGACTCTAAAGTAATCCTGCGGGTACACCGCCCAGCAGGGGTTCAGGTACGCAGAAGTAGATCTATGCCTCAGCCTCTGGTTCCTCCTCTACCTCAGTTTCCCGACCTGGAGGGGTTATCAAAACAGTAAGGGTGAGTGGACCGAAATTCAAGTTTATGAAATCGTTTGACAAGTAAAACATATAATTTACCCCTCCGTTTTCCAAACATGCGTGCAACATAATTCAAAATCATAAACCATCAAATATGAACCATAAGGCATATAATAAAACCATAACCATAATTTTAGTTGCTGCACTATACACTCCAATCCCGACATCCCTGATGTCTGATGTCCCTGACGTCCTATAAGGTCACAATCACAAGGCTACGCGTGCCACTCGGGTCTCAATTTCCGAGTTCAATCCCCGAACCCCGTTCGGGTACAGCATCCCCGATGCTTAGCGTCATAGACGCTGGACGTTCTAGACGTCCGTGACCTCTCCGGGGTACCTCATCCGGAGGAGACAATACAATATGGAAGGATCTATACAGTGCAGTAACAAATACATTTTATTGATATCCACATGCAAACATATATATATGTAGATAGAATCCGAACCAATCATTCAGTTTCATCGGACGGGTCTCAAGCCCAAATACCGTGAAACGTGCCATAACCATATTTTCCATATCATCAAAACCATCATTGTTTTAGCATGTGAATAAGTATAATAAAACTAGAAAACATTTATGCACACAAGGGTTTAAGAAAATGGCCCACTCACAGTACAATCCTGCTAGAAACCGAACGTATACCCTCGTCCTGGAACAAATGTACAATCCCTGTCAAGTCCAAGTATTCGTAAAGGTCAAATTAAACCCCCAACATTCAACCATGAAAGCCTAGGTCGAAACCGACCCGGGAAAGCCGCCCGAACGCGCTTTCCAAGGCAATAAACCTTATTTTGACCAACTTAAGGATCTCCGATCGACCCGAAACCACCGCCATTGGATCCGGATCGTCGAAACCTAAAGAATGGTGGTGGTCCCACCAGAAACACTGTTCACACGCGCCCCCACGCGCCGGTCAACGCGTCGGTCAACGCAGGAACAGTTCCTGCTGACGTCATCGCTGACGTCACTGCTGACGTCAGCATGACGTCATGCTGACGTCATCTGACAGCTGTCAGGTCTGACGTGTCAGACTCTGACAGGTGCCACGTGTCAACATCTGATTGGTCCACCCCATTGATCTGTCAGGCCACGTGTCAGATCTGACATGTGCCACGTGTCAGTATGGCACTGGTCCACGTCACTGACATGTCAGTGACACGTGGCAGTCCCTGACTGGTCCACGTCACTGACATGTCAGTGCTGACTGTGCACTGACATGTGACACGTGTCGGCTCACGGTTGGTCCACGTCATCTGACAGACTGACAGGGTGCCACGTCAGCACCACTGTCATCAGACGGGTTGACCCGTTTTCCTGCAACTCGGGTCGATCAGACCCGCGATCACGACCCGGTTGCCATTTCTTCATTTCTTCATCAATTTCGTTCATTTTAATTCCTAATTACTCGTCCTAGTCCCTAGATTGGTTCTATGTAATTAGAATTAGGTTTTAGGTCTAGGAGGTTACCTGAAACTCGACGGGATGCTTGGTTGCCGGTTCTGGTAATCCTTTCCGGCGAGTCGACGGTTGTTCAGCCCTGGTCCTGGTTCCAAATTGGTCGTCAAGGTCACCTAGACGAGTCCTAACAACAACTCAATGATGTCAACGTCACAACCAGGTGTTTTGAAGCCGGGAAGGAAAATGGTTACCTACGGGTTTAACGTCCAAACGCCGCCGTGTCGCCGCCGTACACCGTCAGGGTCAGCTCCTTGCCGTCCAGTAGTCACGGTGATCACAACCGCACGTTGGTTCCAGTCCTAGATCGATGGTTTGGATGGTTTGGTGACTTGGGTTCCTCGGGTTTTCTTCACGGGTTTGAAAGGATGCCGCCGTGCAGGGTGGCCGTGGAGCGGTGGCCGGCGTCAGGGGTGTGGCTGCTGGTTGTCTGAGGTGTGGGGTTGAGTGGTGGTGGTTGATGGGCTGGTTCCAGGGAGAAATCGCACACACGGTTGAGAGAATGAACACATGGGTGCATGATCTCATGGACTTTTAAATACTGAATAGGAAAATGAATCAAGGGCCAGGATTGAATCTCAGAATGAGATCAAAGGCTGAGATCAAATCAAGGGATTTCAGATCTAAGGGCTGTAATTTAAAGCAGATTTAAATGCTAATTAATCCAATAGTGGATCTGATCCAATCTAGCCAATGGGTGAGTGACACTTGTCACTCACCAGATGTCCTCCAATCAGATTTCCTGAATTTAATATTCGACACGAAAACCGAGACACGAACTTCCCGAATTCACGTTTCTGACCATAACTTCCTCGTACGAAGTCCGATTTCGGCGTGCCGCCTGTCTACGGACTCAGGACGTCGAGGCCTACCCAACGGTCCTTGAGTCAACAGAAAATTAGTTGTCCAAAGAAAAGTCAACATTTTCCCCCGAGAGTCCAAATTACGGTAATGCCCCTGAACTTCCGATAGTCATAACTTTTACCCTGATCGTCCGAATTGGACGTGCCACCTGTCTATGAACTCGTGACGTCCCGAACTACGTCACGGTCATAGGTCAAAGTTCATTTAGTTCATCAATCAAAAAGTCAACAATTTGACCATACCATTCACAGGGGTAAAATCGTCAAATCACACATTAAATTACAATATGGGAATCCTCGAATTTCCGGGGTGTTACATTAAGGGTTCCAATAACTCCTTGAATTAAGGGTTCCAATACTCCCCCTCAAGCTGGATCCAGAAGGTTGATGCATCCAAACTTGGACATAAGTCGTTGAAACTGATGAGAAGCTAAGGGCTTTGTGAAAATGTCGGCCAATTAGTCGGAACTTCTTGTGTAGTGTGTCTGAATTACTTGTGACTACACCTGTTCACGAACGTAATGACAGTCAACCTCAATATGTTTCGTTTGCTCGTGAAACACGGGGTTGGATGCTATATGCATGGCTGCCTGGTTGTCATAGAATAGGGACATAGGAAGGGTTGCAGGAAACCCTAAATCACACAGAAGACCCTTGAGCCAAATCAACTCACACGCTGTTGAAGCCATTGCACGGTACTCAGCTTCAGCACTGGATATAGCGATGACATTTTGCTTCTTACTTTTCCAGGTGACCAAGTTTCCACCAACAAAGATGCAGTAACCACTTGTGGACTTTCGATCGATAGCATTTCCTGCCCAATCTGCATCGCAATACCCCATGATGTGAGTGTGGTCGTTCTTCGTCATGAGAATGCCACGACCAACAGACCCTTTTAAGTAACGTAAGAACTTTTTTACAAGGTTCAGATGCTCGATGGTGGGAGAATGCATGAATTGACTGGCAATACTCACTGAATATAAGATGTCTGGTCTGGTCATCGTTAGGTAGATCAATTTACCAACAAGCCTCTGATAGGATCTGATATATATCCGAGAGTGGAGTGCCTTCCAAGTCAAGTTTGAGCTTGCTATCGAGAGGAGTAAGGGCAGGCTTAGCATCACTCATATTAGCATCCTGGAGGAGGACCATGACGTATTTCCGTTGATTAAGAAATAAACCCTTATGAGAAGATGCCATTTCGATCACAAGAAAATACTTTAACACCCCAAGGTCTTTAATCGCAAATCTTTGTTGAAGTGACTGTTTGAGTTTGGAGATCTCTGCAGCATTATCACATGTAATTATTAAGTCATCCACATATATCAATACAACTAATTTCCCACCAGCTCCAGTACGAACGAATAATGATGAATCGGCACCACTCCTTTTGAAACCAACACTATGAAGAACTGAACTTAGTTTAGCATACCAAGCACGAGGTGATTGCTTCAGTCCATAAATTGACTTATGTAACTTACACACCAAATCAGGGTCCTGGCTTTGAGGATGTCCAGGAGGCAAGCGCATGTAGACTTCTTCTTCAAGATCACCATGTAGAAAGACGTTCTTCACGTCCATTTGGTACAGGGACCAACCCTAATTGACAGCCACAGACAATAAAACCCTAATTGAGTTCATTTTTGCAACAGGAGCAAATGTTTCTTTGTAGTCCACCTCAAATGTTTGAGTGAATCCGCGAGCCACTAGCCTGGCTTTATGCCTCTCAATTGAACCATCTGAATTAAACTTGATCTTATAAATCCATTTGCAACCCACTGCCTTTTTTCCTTTTGAAAGTTTGGTGATGCTCCAGGTGTTGTGTTGGTCTAGAGCTTTGAGTTCATCTTGCATTGCATTTTGCCACACAACATGGTTATTAGCCTCATGGAAGTTTTGGGGCTCACTATCACTGGAGATGGTGTTAAGGAAGGCAGCATGAGATGGAGTCACCTTTTGATACGACACATAATTTGATATTGGATGCCTCGGTTTATATGTTTCAAAATCTTGAAACCTTGTGGGAGGCTGCCTATCACGTTGAGGATTGCATCGAGGTTTTGGGAGAGTTGGCTCACTCTCGTTCAAATTATCAGCCACACTTTGAAGGTTTTCTTGGTTGCCGCTGCCATCATCATGCGTAGAACCATCAGGATGAGTGCCTTCATGGTTATCTTCATTGAGAGAAGCATCAGTGTTGGCATGATTGAGCTCTCGTTGTTGCGGACCCTCGGGTTCAATTCTTGGTAATGGGAACAAGTCCAAGATGTCATCTCCTTGATCTGTGAATTCACTTGTCTTGCCAAAAAAAGGGTTAGTCTAATGAAATCGAACATCTTTGGACACAATTAATCTCCTTAGTTGGGAATTATAACACTTATATCCCTTTTGAGTAGAGGAATAACCAAGGAAGATGCATTTAGTAGCTCTAGGATCTAATTTATCTCGGTGATGAGATTGAACATGAACAAAACAGATGCAACCAAACACTCTAAGATGTGAGAGATCAATTTTCCTTCCTTTCATGACCTCTAGGGGAGACTTGAATTCCAAGACTCGGCTAGGTAACCTATTGATGATATAAGCAGCTCTCATAACACCTTGGGACCAAAATCTCTTTGGTACATTCATTTGCAGCATTAATGCTCTTGTTTTCTCAAATAGGTCACGGTTTTTACGTTCGGCTACCCCATTTTGTTGAGGGGTTCCAACGCAACTTGTTTGATGCATGATGCCATGAGTGCTCAAATATTGTTTCATGATATGGGACATGTATTCAGTGCCATTGTCAGATCGTAAAGTTTGAATTTGAGATGAGAAATGGTTTTTAACAAGGTTATGGAAATCCTTAAACACTTCTATCATTTCATTCTTAGACTTTAGGAGATACAACCATGTGACTCGAGAGAAATCATCCACAAAAATCACAAAATACTTGTAGCCATCAAAAGATTCCCTAGTTGGTCCCCATACATCTGAATGAACTAGTTCAAAACACTTACTAGTCCTAGACAACGAAGAGTTAACAGGTAATCTAGTGGTTTTAAACAAGTGGCATGTTTCACAAAAAATAGCATCCTTACCTAATTTTGGAAATAAAGATGACAAAATGGGTGAGGAAGGGTGAGCTAAACGTTGATGCCACAATTGATTATCTTGAATGGGGTTGAACTTGGCTTGGCACCTTCTGCGATTGCTCTTTGACATGTAATAGAGACCATCTAAATAAAACCCTTCACCAATCGTCTTCTTGGTGACACAATCCTGAAAGATCACTTTGTGAGGAGAAAAAATGGCTATGCAATTCAAGGTATTTGGGATCCTTTCCACAGATAGAAGTTGAAATGGAAAGGAAGGAACATACAAAGCTATTGATTCAATTTCATTAGACATCAACTTTTTCTTTTCTTTTCCTAAAACCTTTACATGCTCTCCATTTGCAATTGAAACTTGAGAAGGTTTTGCCAATTTTTCAAAATTTTGAGATTTAGACACATGGTTGGTCATATGATCTGTGGCACATGAATCTACAACCCAAAAATCATGCAACATATTTAATTTAAGAGCAGTTTTAAAGGCTTTAATGATACCTTGCATATCCTCTTGGGGTACAGGTTTCGTGTCTGCCAAGAAATCTGCAAACTTGCCGAGCAATGCTGTCGATGTCCCTTCTTCCATGCTATCTGCACGGTCAATTCCAGCCCCTCCTTTCTTGCTTTGCAGGTACGACATAAACTCAGTCATGAGTTCTGTTGGGTTTGCTGTGAAGTTCTTGACTGGATCTGACCTATTGGAGATGAAGGTAGATGCATGATTTGCTCGATGTGGAGTATGGTTCACCTTTTGTACGCCCTTATTGTCCTTCATGGAGTTAGGCTTTAACTCTGAATGTAAAATCCAGCATGTGTCTTTAACATGACCTGTATTGTTGCAGTGTTGACACTTCAAGTGCGGATGCTTTCCTTTGTACTTTCTCTCGTTGGTCATATATGCCCTAGCCTCAAGTACGTTAGTCATTGTACTCAGGTTCATAACTTTCCTCCTTACTTCTTCACGTTGAATCGTTGCACACACACTAATGAAGGAAGGAAGTTCAGTGTTCATGAGTATGTGACATCGTAGATCTTCATATGTTGAGTCAAGACTGGACAAGAGTTGAAATATCTTGTCTTCTTCTGCTCTCTTTCGTAGGAGTGCTGCATCAGTTGTATGAGGACGATAAATTTCCAACTCATTCCACATGTTTTTCATGCTTCCTAAAAGTTACACAAACGGCTTGCCATCTTATTACAGATCAGAGATTTCCTTTTTTAATTGGAAAACCCGGGAAGCATTATTCTGATTTTCATACATTTCCTTGACCGCTTCCCATAGCTGGTACGAGGATTCTGAGTATCTGAATATTTCAGCTAACTTTCGTTCCATGGAATTCAAAAGCCACGTCATAACTAGCTGATCCTTGCTAAGCCAAGATTCATAGTTTGGTGACGAAGCATCAGGTACTTTGATGCTTCCATTTATGAACCCTAACTTGGATCTCCCACCCAGCGCCAAAGACACAGCTCTTAACCACATCAAGTAATTAAACTCATTCAGTACGACTGAGCTTAACCTTTGATTTGGGTGAACGTCCACCTCATGCGCATTCACGGAGGAAAGTTCCCGGGAACTTTCAGCTTCTAATGCTAAAGGATTGTCTTCAGACATTTTGGAGAGTGAATACTCTCGGATAGCAGTATAGCAGAAGCAGGTTAATTTCCCTGCTCTGATACTATATTGAATTTCAAATGTTGAATTGTATTTCTCTCATATGATCCTTACAATTTGTACAACTATATATAGGCTTAGGGAAGCTAATTAACAACTCCTTGAATTAAGGGAATTGACAACAATTCCTTGAATTAAAGAACAACTCCCTTGAATTAAGGGATATGACAACAACTCCTTGAATTAAGGGAGTTGACAACAACTCCTTGAATTAAGGGTTATAATAAAGGAACAACTCCTCGAATTAAGGGAGTTGACAACAACTCCTTGAATTAAGGGTTCCAATACTCTTTGAATTAAGGGTTCCAATAAATTTATTGGTTGATGGAGGGTAGGATGGTAGCATAATGGGATAAAATTAAGATAGTTATTATTATTTAGACAACATGTTAGGTAATTAATAGTGCAACGATATATCTTTTCTCATGCAAGTTAACATATATTACACGATATTTGATTCTCTTTCTCATGCAAAATTATGTATCATATATGTGTCTTTCTCGTTGAGCCGAAAACGAGTGGCGAGGCGCCGCTGTGTGATTAATTAATGTTATCGACCATTATACTTAGAAGAAAATTAACAAGTTTAGTGACCTGGTGTATCCATAGTGCATGCTTATCATTTTATGCCCATCAAGGGATCATCATTTCTGGAACACAAATTTGTCCAAAAATGCTATATATTCCTTGCACTCTCCCATTTTGTGTCTTGAATATATATTTTGCTATGCATTCAAAGTTATTCGTTATTCTATCCGCTAATCGTGAACTTGATGTAGAAGAAGACTAGACAGTGAGGGTTGCAACTTACCATTCAAAATAACATAAAACCATATGGGAGTGATTAATGCAATTCATGTCCTCATAAGTAGCTGAGTTATTGGGCTCAGACATTGCATGCATCTCGATCTACGGATATGGACTTATCCCTTTTGGGAAAAGAAGCGAATTATTTTCACGACTGTCAATAACGAGTCAATATTATAGAGACAACCAAATGCAGTACAAAACAATAAGGTGCATATGTTATTATTGAGACAATCATATGCAGTACAATATTATGACCTCATTAATACCCTTGTCTGGATTTGTCACTAAAGTTAAGCGCAAGCCAAAATATGATTCTCTAGAATCCAACTCTAATACAATGAGTTGGATCATCTCTAGTCTGTTTGAAATGTGGAAACATGAGATTTCAGGAAAATAAGTTAAAATATAACGCAATTCCAGCTTTGGGCTAATTAGACACAACCTATAACAACATTTCACGGGAGAATGCACACAAGACCAGAAACTCAGCCCTCATACGTCTAGAACGACTGTGTAAAACAGATTATCTCACCGGCCATTAGGTTCAGGAAGCCTTGGTCTGCCTCCCATCTGCTCAAGAAACTTGGCCAGACGCAAATGCTTTGCAGACCATTGCTCAGCCAACTTCTGTTCCTTTGCTTCTGCATCTCTCCTTAGTCCTGCTAATTGCTCCCGGTATTCTCCTTCAATCCTATCCAGAGCATCCTTCTGCTCTTCCCTCAAAGCCTTCACTTTCACCTCAAACTCTTCCATCTTCTCCCTCCTCCGACAAGACTTCTCTGACTCCAGCTGCAGCTCTACCCTTCTTAACCTCCATGAGGCTTCCTTCTTATGCGCTTGCCAAGCGCGGTGCACTTCATCCAACTCTCGGGAGCACTCCACCAACTCAGATATCACCATGTTCTCTCCACAAGTAGGGACTGGCCCATGGTGCGGCAAATTCCCCAAAACAAGACTATTATCTGATCCTCTATCGGGCTGCAGCCAAGGGATTGGAGGAGACGGGGCAACTGTCGGTGACAGACTCAGGGTAACCGAAGGAGATGGTTGCCTGGCATTGGTAGATGCCACATTGGAATTGGAAAGCCAAGGAGGAAGCATTGTTTGTGCAGGAGAAGAGGTTTCAGTGTGAAGATATGCCCCATTTGAGGTAGCCATGAGATAAGATGGGGAAGCACGCTCGTTGACTAGCTTCTCAGCGAAAGTTTCAAGAATCCTATCGTATTTGCCCTCGTCCACAGGGTCAACACTCTTGTTGTTCTTCTGTTCTCTCTGTTGCTTCTCTTTGAACACCTCCCACCACTTCCCCAATCTCTTAGCAGTACGGCCAGGGACTTCAGAGGCAATTTTCTTCCACTTGTTACCGTGTTTAGCTTGAAGGAAAATGACAAGGCGCTGCTCCTCTTCTGTAAGGGATCCTTTCTTGATGCCGGGTTTGAGGTAGTTCTTCCACCTTTCTAAGCAAGATTTGGCATCCCGGTCTAGGGGTTTGTTCATGCGCTGTGATACAAGGTTCCACTCCCTTGGTCCATATTGCTTCACATATGCACTCAACAAAGCGTCCTCTTCAGCAGTCCACCTTTGTCTCTCCTTCATTTCCAGGAGCACATATAACTGTCCATTGCCTCAAACCGAAACTCATCATAATGTATCTGGAACCACAAGTTACTTGTATTAGCCTCATTTTTTACTATGATATATGATAACACACAATCACATTACCAACGTCAAAAAGGAATTGAAAATAAATTAGCACTATTAGGCTGGGAAAAAAAACGCAGACGATGCGACACACTTATAGAATTAACAAGAACAGTCTCTGCACCTAACAAAAAATTTCCTTTTAAGGGTCAAACTCATAAAAGAACGAAATTTCAGAAACTAGTCTGTTTATAACCAGTGGAAATTTCATCAGTCGGTCATTTATTTAAGACAAGAAAAAAGTAAACTCGGGAATGCCTGCTACTTTCATCTTTTTGCATCAAGTGGTAATAGACAACTACATAAAAGGCCAAATATTTATTAAGAAAAAAAAAATAGCATTCTCAGCGTACCACAGCAATATCAGCTAAGTAACCAACTGAATGTCAATGTTGGATCTACCGAGTATTATGTTAGAGAACTCTAAAATGAATACTTAACAGTTTTAACGCATCCACCAAAATTGAAAATAGATTACGATTGCTATGATCTACCGAGTACAAAGAACAAAATTGCTATGTCTTTAGCCATACCAAAGATTAAAAACAGAGAAAGGAATGCAAGTAAAGAGAAATGGAAATAATGCAATAAACTTAAGAAAGCAAATCAGATCTGACATGCGTATCGAGCGATGGAGAACAGAATAACAAACTATAAACAGATGATCTAATACATATGTGTGCTTCAATTATGTACTTCAAAGTTTGTTTCTTTTGGGCCAACAACCGCAAAATTTTATTAAATGGAGGAGATTTGCGCAACACGATTAATATGCTTGGTCAGGTTAGACACGATTAACATGCTCAGTCAGGTTAGACACGATAATACAAACTATATCTGTAAAACAATGTATGGTAAAAATATTAACAAATAAATAAAGTTATCCGGTAACAGAATTACATCAAGGCACTGAAGTTACTGAACTGATTCCAAACCAAGGTGAGAAATGAACAATGGTATCACCAACAAACACTCAATAGTGACAAAAAACTCCCAAATTACTACAACAGCTAACAATACTCAATCATATGCTAATATAATGCTAGATCCAAAAAAAAAAATTAACAGAAAAACGAAAATTATCAACTAATTAAGTGATTAGGAAGAAAAAGGACAGGTCAACAATCCCGACTTAACGAGTCAAACAGCCACCTTAATAGTGAGGGACACTTCCCCGTCCTGCTCACTGGAGTGAGACTGCATGGAGATAACCCAATTGAGAAATCTTCTTTTCTCCTTTTTAGGATATGATTCATCAAACAAAAATCTCTAAGATGTGATTCACAAAAACACAGATAGAAAAAAAAAATTCATAAACCATACTGAGGAAGCGAGGGTTGTTGCTAAATCACTCAATTACAGAAAATAATCATTATAGAAAACTGAAAAACTATATATTTTGTTTGAATTCACTCCATAGAGCCAGAGCCAGAGACATCAGCCAATAAACTACCCTCTACCGGCTAACTATTCATCAAAATAGCAGTTCTTTTGCTTTGAACTCACCAGAGCTTGAAGTTGCAACTAGAAACTAAGAAAACACGGAAAAATATTATCTTTTCCCATCAAAACAAATTGAAAAGTAAGAAAATCGAAACTTACTCTACCATTCATCAAAGTAACAGGTGCTACTTTAAAAATATGGAACTTTTTCTTTTTTAAGTGAAAAAAGAGGAGGGGAGGGGGCTTACATTTCTGCTTAAGTGCAACAGAGAACCAGGCTTCGTCTTCGACGCATTTCCAAGCGAGGCTGCAAATACTAGGACTTGGGATGATAAAAGAGGGATAAAATAATTGTTGGGTTTTCAAGAAAGAGAGAGAATGAAAAAGGGCAGCGACTCAAACTCCAAAAACCGCCCTATAGAGAGAGAGAAAAATCCCAGGCTAGAGAGAGATAAGGGTCACAAAAAAGTACAGAAGGGACTAGACTTATAGACGGAGAGAGAGATATGAGATCTTTTTTTTATCTAATAGAGAGATATGAGATTAGACGGAAGAGGAAGAGGGAGAGGCTGAGAGAAAGAAATCTGACAGAGACCTAAATAGAAGGCATGCGAATGGAGAGCCAAGGAGGCAAAAGCAGACCCCCAAAGGCAGCAGGTGACGTCGTTTATAGACGAATTTACCACACCAAAAGAAATTAAGCAAGAAAATTAAAAAAAAAATCAAACTCTCAGTTGAGCAGTGTCTGTGTCACCTCCTCCTCCACCATCTCCACCACCATCAATTCAAAATTGAAACATAGAAGAAAAGGCTGCAAGCCACTGTTGAGAAAAGAGAAAGAGATAGAGAGAAGAGAGAGATAGAGTGAATGTGAGTGATTGTGGGATCAATCAATAATGCAGCAAACGCAGTGAGAGAGAGAGAGAGAGAGAGAGAGAGGAGGGGTTGATGCGGCTCGGTTTCAGCGCTTATATTGCGCCCTGTCTTTCTGTCATTTCGCGTCGTTGGGGCTCTTCTTTCTTACTATTATTTCGTCATCAGTGTTTTTCGGGAGTTAATAATGCTTCCATAACGACGGATTATGCTATCCTCTCCTCCACCAAAAACACCGGACTATCTAGTACGGTTTGCACTACTAAGTAACCATAATCTTGGTCCCTTAATTTTGTCCAAACTTTATTTCACTCCTTGTTGTTCGACCTCAACGATAATTTAAGGAAAGAGGAACCCTACAATACGATACGACTTTTCAAACAGAAACATAATACTCTATGGTTCAAGTAGATCCTGTGAAAATATCCAGCTGCTTGATTGCACGGCTTCTTTCAGCCATTAACGCAAACACTTCAGCTTTACTCTCAGTACTTTTTTCATTGCCGTAACCTAGTAAGAATTCAACATGTATATTTCTTTTCCTTTGCCTTAGGCCCTTCCTTAGCCTACGGGGGTAATAATATGTTATTTATCCTTCCAAATTGTTATCTTCTTGTCAATATTTATTTCAATTAATTTCCTCTCAAGTATTATTAAGTTACTAAGATTATAAAATAAAATAAGTGATAAATATCACAAATCAGATGAAGTGTTTTTTTTTTTTCTCGAAGGGGGAAATGGAGTATAAATGGGTTAGTGAAAAAATTATGTGATTAAAGTTTCGGGAGAAATCGGATCAGGAGGTCAAATTTCGGGTGAAAATTGGCACATATCCCTTTTCATTGTATACAATTATTGAACATGTATACTTCCTTTTCCCCTTGCCTCAGCCTATAAATAATTGAACATGTGCATATTTCATTTTGGGTAACTTGGCTATCTTCCTTCACATAAATAAATTTTAAATTAAACTTCCAACATTTTTTTTATTGAGTGTAAATAATATTGATATTTTCATAAATTTAGTTATTGATATTTTCGTAAAATGATAACGAGTATAGGGAATTAGGCATGAATTGTGATAATTATTGAGAATATAAGGATGAAAGTGAAGTTGGTCAAAATTAAGTAAGGAGAGATGAAAATTGTTATTAATTGGCGATCTGGAATTGAATTTTGATGAAAAATAATACACAGCTAAGAAACAGCAATGAGTAAATGAATGGGTCCAAGTCTCCATGGGTATTACTTGAAGCTTTGCTGCCAGTTGCCACCTGCAACAGGGTTACGGTAACAACAGTATCATTCCCACCATACTCAAAATTGGTTTGTTTTTCTTGAAAATATAATAAACTCCATCACCATGCGGTCCATGCCCATCAATGCTATGCTAACTATATATAGTCTATGTATTGGTATACAAAAACTTGGGGTTTTAGGTTTAGATCCATGCCAAAGCCAAAGTGCTCAACTAAAATTCACAGCAACATAGAGTTGCTAACTGCGATTATATACTTTTGTTTAGATTGTAATTAGTAGGGCAAATGCTTGGTATTTTTTTGGCAAAACGAGCAGAGCTACATACAAACTATATATGCTTGTTCTATGTGTTCTGGTTTGATGTATAATTCATAGTAGCTAGGGATATATTTATATGTGCAATTATGAGCACCCATGCATGTATGCTGCAAATCTGACCGTCTGTTGAAGATGGATCAAAATAATGAAAACTCAGATTCCAATTCCATTACGTCAGGGTTCTCGCACAAGAGACAGGATGCCCATGTAGCGTTGTAGATGTAGCTCACACCCTCTTAATTACCGGACCCACCTACCAACCCTCCTATCTATATCGTCCACCATCAACGTCAGGTAGACTAGAGCACGGCAGAGGCGTGGGTAGGCGTCGCAGGGGATCAAATCAAAAAACATCATTAGGGCGGGGGTGGGACCCGGCGGGATAGGGTGGGGGGGAGAGGGGGGGACTGTACTCCGGGTTTCGCGGCATAAGGAGACGAGTTTGATGGAGACCTCACCTTCTGCCCACCGGTCAGAATCCCCGGCGCAGGTGTCAGTGATACGTTACGTCTCTTTGTTTTCTCTCTCTCTCTTTACCTTTTGGTTTATTTACTGCGTCCACCTCTCTTGCTCTCCGGGGGGACGTGGCGACATTTTTTCTGGGCTATTTTATTTTCACTCTGTTAATAATAAATTTTCTGGTTTATGTTTAAGCTATTAAAATTTCGAATTATTTTTAAATTAATTTATTATAACACGCTTAATAAATAGTTAAATTTGAATCAACATGTTAATCTATATAATAATTTATTAATCTGTTTAATAATTGTGTAGATTTTAAGTTAATTTTTTAATCCGTGACTTATATATTGACCCATTTAATAAACGTATTATTACTAACTCATATATCTACTCTTTTACCTACCTAAATACTTAGTAAATCTTATAATTTAAATAGTTTAAATATATTAAACGAGTGAAACAGATCATATTATAATTGGGTTTCGAGTACGACTTGTTTATTAAATAGGTTGCACCGGTTATACAAGTTACTTAGGTCATTAAGGTCGGGTTCAGATCGAACATCCTTAATACGATTATTAAACGAGTTGAGTTCGAATTAAATATATTTAGGTAAAATAGTGTTCATGACACGACACGACTCATTGGCGCCCCTAATAGTAGAGGTAAACATAAGGGGTTAAAAGCAAAGTTTGGTTATTTTTGGTGATATTATTTATGTATTTTTCTCAAAAGTATTTTTTGTGCTTCTACTAGAGAAGAATAAGGGGCAAAATTTTATTTTTTTTTTGTAAATTTTTTTTTTCAAAATGATAATGTATAAATTTATTTTATCAAAATAATTAAAATATTATCATAATGAATTTTTTTATTTTATAAAATTTAAATTACATTAAAAATACTGCAAGTCTAATAAAAAATATAACTATAAATTTAAATTGATAAATATAAAAATATATATAATTTGATTGCATTGTAAATATGAAATTTGAAAGAAAAAAAATTACAACAGCTATATTTTTTCAAATAACTTGACATATGCAGCTGCTTATTGGTGGCCTTCTTTATAGTCGTTGGGTTGCTGGGATGACAACTTGATAGGCTTGTGGCCATGAATCTCGTCCGATCCATGGGAAAGGCTAGAATAACCTACAGGTTTCCCCCAACCCAAGCCAACCTTTGTGGGTTAGAAGTTGTAGCAAGTGGGTTGTGGGCTATTTGCTGCCCAGCCCAAGCTAAACTGACAGGCCCCGCTCCAAAAACGTTTTAATAATCATTCATGATCC